>JAHREE010000508.1:5682215-5865122 GCA_033628505.1 Tringa tobata
GAAAAGAAAAGAAAAGAAAAGAAAAGAAAAGAAAAGAAAAGAAAAGAAAAGAAAAGAAAAGAAAAGAAAAGAAAAGAAAAGAAAAGAAAAACCCCAAACCTCTTCCTCCAAGCCTATTAGTTACTAATCAGATAATTAGCTAATAAGAGTTAATAAAGGCAAGAGACACATTAACTCCACAGCTGTGGAGAAGCAATTTTATACCCCATTGTACCTTACTCCAACTTGTATTTTAAACAATTGGCCTGCAGATAAATCCGGTTCCTGTCTTTACAGGAATGATTGCAAGGAACAATAAAATCCATGTAAAAAAACCTGATATATAGACAATTCCGAAGAATCCCATCTCTCAGTGTAACACAAGTCACACTAGGTCTTCCCTCCAAGCCTACTGGCAGCAGCACATTGTCATTTGTACATGTTTTTCAGGCATGTCTTGTTCTGACAGTGTTCACAAGAAGCTCTAGTTAGGAAACTACTTTACAAGGAAGTGAAATTATTTCACAAAAGAATGAAATACTATATTTATATAATCCATTTTTAATTTAAAGAAACTGAATGGAATTTGTAACTTTTAAAAGCTAGACAGATGCAGGGGAATAGATACTGCAAGCACTCATTCATTTTGAATAAATATTTGAGTTACAATATTGAAAAATATATTGCATATTGTCTGGTTGGCATTTAATTTTAATTGATCGATTTTATTTCTGTAGATCACAAGTTCATTGCATTTACTTCTACAGTGTCCCACATGGATGTCTCAGTATACTTTTACTTGCATTTGCTTTATTGTTTCCTTCCCTGAAAACATGCAGATATGTAAGAGGATGAGAATGGAGAGAAAAGAGAGAGAGGAGAAAAAGAAGAAAAATTATAAAAAGGCTGGCTGGTGATAAAAAGCACAAAAAACTAAGAATAGAGCAGGAATACAGAAAAAGGGCAGACAGAATGTGGAATGGAGAAACAATGTGGTATAGTAATAATAATAATGATATAAACACAGATTAAAAGAAGAGATAGAACAAAGTCACTGAGAAAACAGATAGATGGACCTAAGAGAAAACAGTCCTATTTCATGACAGATTTCAAACATTCAAACAGTTGGTTTTGTTCTGTAGTGGTATGAGGGTGGAAAAAAATGCAATTTTTTTCTGTCCTGTGCTACCCCCTGCCAAAAGCACAAGACCAATCTAAGTGAGAAAAGAACAACTGACCTGCACATTATGGCACTTGCCTGGCAGAAGGATTTTGATGTTCAAGTCTTACCTCTGTCCAGTGAGAATGGGACAGTCTATGCAAATACTGCACTAGGTTATAGGACAAACCTCTTTGCAAGTGCTTTGCCTTTTCCATCTGGAGCAGTAGTTATTAAATGTCTTTACATGAAGCTGCAACTCAAAAGAGCTGGAAGTTTAATAAAAATCTCGCAAAACTCCTGTGAGAGCTGCTGTGCTAGTTTTCCTTACTGCCCACCTTCCCTCCTTTCTTCCTGTCTCTCTGAGAAACATTCCCAGGTCATACTTCGTTTAAACCGGGAAGTTGCTAATAGCAACACATTTTCATGAAACTACAAGTTTTCCATGGAAAAAAATAATAACTTGGAATGTTTTGACTAACCTCTTCTGAGGCTGTGATTTCTCAAGACAGACTGAACCAAACTAACAGCCCAGTGCAGCCGAAAAAAGGAAGATCCAAGGCCATCATGACAATTCTGGTATGCCAAAGCCCTCTGAGGACCCACAGATCCTGGAGTCGTGGCTGCTGCTTGGTGACACTGGTCTTCTTGTGAGGTTCACAAATACAGTCAGCAGTGACCAGGAATGTCAGTTGTGGTTACGTGATTGCAAGGAATAATTGGAATTCTCCGTTGCGGATGCAATGTGTTTTCAAAAGGGAGTTTATTTGTGTATTGTCAACTGGTATTGGTGGCTTGTGAAATCTGGAAGCTTTTGGTTGTGGCACTGATAGGATTCAGACACTGGAAAAGAGGCTCAGCTTCCACTGGCTGGAATGACTGCCTTTTTCTTCCAGCACTACCATTATTTTCAGAGCCTGTAACAACTCTTACGCAGAGAACAATCCCCTGAGATTGACTGGATCCTGAAAATGAGCTCTCTTATGAAATGTGCATACTTTATAATCCTCTGTTTGCAAGAAATAAGGACAGAAGGGACTAACTATCCTTCTGTCTTTCAGAAGTGGTAGGATAAGAATATTTATACATATATACAGTCTCTGAAATATTCACCTGAATACAACTGAAATATTAAGCATAACCAATTTTCTGCTTTCCTTATGTGTGGAACAAATTTGATTATTCCATGCATAATTCCAAACAGATCTTCACATCGTGATGCACTCTGCATATCATGTACCAACCTAATATTCTAGCCACCTTCATGGCACTCCTTACTGTACTGTGCCTAATGCTAGCAAATATTAGAAGTATGCAAATGAGTGCATAACTAATGCTGAACATGAAATGTAGAACCTTTCTGAAAGCATAATTTAAGTGTGTTGCTATCTCACTATGTTCCATCTTCACTGAAAGCTGACTGATTCTGTTGAAAACTGTCAGACATTACTGAGACTGCTTTCAACCTGACTTTTTCTTGACACTGAAAATTTGTAAGACTTGGACCAAGAAAGGAAAGGACTAGGAGAAGAGCTAGCCAGCAGAAGTTCAGATGTTTTCCCTAGTGATACCAGCTGAATGTTCCTTAAAAAAAAAAAAAAGAAAAGAAAAAAACAAACAATCAAAAAACCCCAGAGAGAGTAGAACAGGAAAATTTTTGATTTACCAGAATTGTTCTGTTTCAAATAGTTATAGAATAATCTGAAAGCTCTACAATCCATGTAGAGTGACTAAGTTTTTTATGGTGTAAATTTGGATTAATTTCAATGTAAATATAAAAAAGAAGCACTGTTTCACTTTGATTGTATAACAATTGTTTTTAGGATGCTATGGAAAAATTTCTTCTCACAGAGACAATCGATGGAAAATACATTAATTTACATTATGTTTATAGATGTATTTTATTTTTATTATGAATGTATGCATGTATACACACACAGATCTATTAAAAAACCTAGAATACACAAGCAAACCTTTAAGGAAGGGAAAGGAGAGGATAGGGGAGGGAGATCTATAATATGGATGATTTGTTAATATTTCTTTTTTAATTCATTTTTTGCATAGAAGTCATGCAGTGGTTCGGGCTGTTCTATACATAAACTCTTCAGAGACAAAATGTCATACCTGAAGTTGAGTATTAATGCATGTTCTAATTTTATTTCCTATCCTAATTTCGCTTGGTTTTAAAACTGTACTGAGTAAACCAAAATTCACAATTTCACAATAAACTGAATATAAAATAACATTATTAAGGCTGTTTAGCATACTAATAAGACTATCAGTGGAATAAAATAAACATGAGACAGTTTAAGAGGATTATTTTCAGTTCACAATGTTTCTAAATAGGCAAGGATTCATTCCTGGACACTTAATGACTTTCTTTTCCTCTATGGTCTATTAGTGTTGCAAAATTTCTGAGACAGATAAAAAATTATGCATGTTAGTTCCACAGCATGTCTCAGAGGAACAGGTCTCTCATTATTTTACTGAAATGATTTCTTGCCTATCAGCCAATTCTTTGCTTATGTATATAGTGTCCCACCATCTCACTTTACCTTTAATTGTACTCATGGGAGAGCATTAGTGTCACTAAGTTTAATAAGGGACCTCTGATACCCTCTAGTTGCCTTTCCTTCTGCCAGTCCTTCCTCTGTTATTCAGTCAGGCAGGATAAAATCAGTTTAATTGAGATTAGTATTCTAAACATATAGCAAAATCAAATTAGCCTAATATAGAGGTACAAGCATGCAGCTAAGTTGTTGTGGTGCATGGGTTTGACACAGTCTTAGTAGCAAGTGATAATGTTGTTTTCTGAATTGTCCCTTTGCTATACAGAATTTTATGGGCTCTTCCCTGCATGGCTATTCTCAGTTTGGAGAAGAAATGAACATGGACTAAGGTATTATCGTACACTAAACTAATTCCTTATAAACTCCAGTCCTGTTTGTTTAAGCAAATGAAGAGGAAAGAGATGAAAGACCACGAATCTTCCAACACTCAGAATGGCAGTATCTAATTGTTACATACCTTGCCATTTTAATGGTAGCAGTAAACCTGAATTCAGTACCATGACTTCCTTGACAGAACAAAACCCCCAAACTTAGAACAGTTACAAATCAGGGAATTAGATTCACTAAAATATTTTTACCTCACTGACAGAAGAAACTAGGATACAAAGAGGTGTGTTTTAAATCTTTCTTTTCTCCAGGAGCAGAAAAGAAACCTTTTTCTTAACTGCAAAATGTATTTCTCCTTCTGTAAAATCACACATCCAATATTTCTCCTGAAGCTAGTATCACCTATGAAACAGTGTAATGATTGATGAAGCCTCTTTTCAAAATAACAATTCCAATTTCAGACTCCTGGGAGACGTGGGGTCAAACTTTTTACTCTGGTTCAGGAGTAGAGACTGTCAGAGATCTGAGCTCATCTTCCCTGTTCTTGGGGATTTGTCTTGCTGCATTAGGGCCAATTTAGAAAGAGCACTGGTGGTGACCATGAATAAAGCTGCTCTTAATAAATCTAGAAGACTCATTGAGAGCCATCCTGTCTTCTCTTGGAAGCTGCTTTTTAAGCTAAGGCTCTCACCCTCACCCCATGTCTGTGCTACATTTTCAGTTGTATCACAGCCAGTCTTGTGCCTGACTATTTACCTTGTTGATCCAGACCCTGGCCTGTGGACTGAGGACCTCATCACTATGGACTTGCCAGCTGATCACTGGACTGTGCGTGACCTCAGTTACTGTTCCAGACCTGATCCTGAGCTGCTGACTCAACTTTCTGGCTTGGACCTACCTTATCACTGTGGACCTTTCTGATGATCAGGACCCTACTTTGAGGCTACCTACCATCACAACTCCTGGCCTGCTTGCCATCCTCGGGTGCAGGATCCTTGCTGGTTAGGCCACTGCCTCTGATGATAATGATGATGATGATGTTACCATGCTTGGCTCCTGGAGGAGCTTGGGTCCTGAAGGAACTACCTGCCCTTGTTGCCAACAAAGATTATACTCCATTTGAGATTACACACATTTAAAAAAAGACTAACACCCCAGCGTCCCTCAAAATCCCTAAAAAGCAACTTAAAAACCAAGCTACAAAACTCCTTTGGAGCAAGTTTGTTTCAGTGTATATTTCAAGAGGGTTTAAATTGAGATACTCCTTTTCCAGGTGAAAACCCCAAGACGTAGAGACAATAGATTGATTTCAGTTTTGCTGTAGCCCAGTACTGTGTTACTATTTCCTTTAAAATAGTTTCTTTTTGATCCAAAGCCAATTAACAGTTTTAAGGTTCTAAAAGCTGCTCTTTAAAATCTACTGAGGCATTAGGTCTAATCTAACATACTGGGTGACTACTCTTACGGGTGAAAGATATGGAAAACTATGATAAAAGGAGAGAAAGCCCGAAATTTTTAAAGGAAACAGCATCTTTCTTTCATATATGTGTTTTCAGTGATGTGTGCATTTGAACTGCCCATGCAATTCCATAAATTTAAGACTGATGGAATGAAATATCTTCTGAAATTGCTCTCTTAGATAACAAAGTGATTGAGAAGTCTTATTAAACAATCTTCTACACAAAATTGTTGTGGTTTGGGCCACTTCTCTGGAAAGTACACTTGGAAACTGGAATTTTGAAAATTTGGAACTGGAAATTAAATTGAGAATAAAACTGGAATAAAATATTATAGTTTTTGCTAATTTCTAGATGGAGTGGTATCTCCTGAGGTTGATATTAGCATTAGCTATTGCGAGTATTGAATGATTATTTACATTCAAAACAGCAGCTTCACTGATGCCTTGAATATAGTCAGCAAACAACGTATTATTTCTCTTTCAGCTGTGTAATAATGAATCTCTCTCAGAGATGTAGCAATTCTGTGGTTCAAGGCATCACTGACCCTTGAGATAAAACCTGGAAATTTCAGCTAATTTTGAATTGCTTTCTCAACAAGAAGCTACTAAATACTAAGATGTGGAGAGCTATTACTTAATCTTGAAGAAAGAAAATACCTACAGCCTTCGCTGAGGTAATCAGATGATCCACATGAATGATTACAAGTAATAGTATGACGTAGTTCTGATAACTGCAGCAGACACCTTACTGTTTTATGCAACTTCATAGTCTTTAATGACAAAAAACATCAAAACGTTCTGCCTATGAGTTATGATAGAATTGTTTTCTGATCTTTTCCAAATTCCATGCTTACTTATTTCAGCCAGTCATGAAAAACTGAAAACTATTAAAAACTACAGTATACTTCAGTGGTTACTGTTGCCCTTACTAAGCCAATAAAAATTATTTTTCTACTCAAATAAATCAAAACCCTTTTTAAGGTGTGTATTCTGGCCTCATGACGGAATGTTTCTATCATAGACACTGTGACGGTCATGACGTGCCTTGAAGGTGTAACTTGACAAAACTTGCTGTCTGACTGCTTTCAGACTCAGAAAAATTTGTCTATCATCCAGCCAGTGTTTTACTTTTTATAGTCATTTCTCTCAGTTATCACATTTTATATAATGCTGTTCCGTTCTTCCCCCTCCCATCTCTTCTTATGCCTTTTCCTGCCTTCAGGCATTGCTTAGCCAAGCAACACATTATAAGATTATGCCTCCAGCTCCCTTATTAAATAATCTGTTGCTATTCCATTTGGATTCTTATCTGTCAATACCTCTCTTGCAAACAAAACCAACCAACCAAACAGTATATTCTAGATACTTTTATATCAAAGTCACATAAATGGAATTATTACCATGTTTTCATGCACATGAAGGCAAAAAATAAATTTTTAAGATTTCATTCCACATATGTGAAGCCTCCTTTAACAAAGTGAGTACTGCTACCTTGAACTTTGTTATGATTTCTAGAGTCATCCTCCTGACCCACACTTGTGTGGACAGTGTTTCATATTTACCATAAAACTACCAATATTCATTTTTTCCAAGCTGCATCTCGTTATTTTCTTGCTTATTCTCAATTTACCCTTAGGATATTCCTCTACTCTTATCAGCATTTAGATCTGTTGACAAGGCAGTAGCTAAAAATGTTGTTTATTACTCCTTCCAGGTCACTAATGTAGATATCAAATAAGAAACGATTCAACAGGTGTCACTGTAGTGTCCTTGGGAAGTCTGCTTTTTGCTTATTACACTCTGTTTTATAACTATTGTCACTTTTCACATGTATTTCACTTAAATTTTCCTTCTATAATGTAGGTCAGGACCTGTTCTATTCAATACCTTGATTTAAATCTGGGGTTTATGGCCTCAATGCACTAAACACTGCCTATCATCCTAATTTCAAAAGTTAGCATTTGTCATGCTGGTGTCTGAATGCCCAGTTTCAAGTTGGAGATCAAAATGTAAGACAGCATTGTTTGGTTTTCAACCTGCTGTGTAGGTGCTTATATTCCCATTTCACATTAAATTAATTTCAAGATGACTACTTCGATGAAAACTGAACAGCTGAAGATGGACTTCCAACTTACAAAGCAACTCTACAGTAATAAGCAAGAATGTGAAAAACAAATCGAACTATATTGCATTGCCTGACCGATATGGAAATGAAAAGTTAACACTTTCTTTTTCTCCTGCTATCATCTTGAGAACAATTCTAACTGGCTATTTCAGGTGCATTTTTGCTCCAGTTGCCATGTAATGATCATCAGTGATTGCTGTAGGGTAAAGAATGATATTCAGAATGAGATGTACAAAAATACTCATTAGTTATAAGCATAATGTTTCAACTAGAGATGTTGACAATCACAAAAAATCCATCGTGTGTAAATAGGATTGAGTAGCTATGGGCTGGTTTTATAGACTTTAAAATAGGCTGCCATAGCGTAGATGCTTACTACGTGTAACCTCTGGGGTACTCACAGTAGGAACAGTAGGCAATTTTTGCTTCCCAGTCATGGCATTCATTACTCAGAAATACTGTCAGGGAGCTATAGAAATAAAACCATTTAAAATTGCCTCTAGCATTACAAAGATGAGTTTTATAACCAACCACTTTCAAAATTTATAAAGTATTCATTTTATTGAAAAATTTGCATTTGTTTTATTTTTATTTCCTTGATGATATTTAGAACTAAAAGGAATGGTTTGAAAGTGACTGTCCCATAAGATTCATGACTTTGTTGTGCGTGGATTGCAGCTCACCAGAGAATGTTGTTAGAGGAATTTTTTTTTATGATCTTTGTCAGCCCTGAGAGAATCAAAACTGCTTGAAGTCACTCCCATAAAACAAAATGAAGCTCAGGTGTCTTTCATGAGCAAATAATAGGTACGACAAAACTGCAGGTATCTATGGGGAAGGCATGGATTTTTATTTTTTTTATAGAAATGCAAGGAGAGAAAAGTAGCTCTGCATTGTTACTTAGGTTTCCTCTTGTCATCATGCAAGAGAAAACTGTGTACTGTCATTCTTCAATTACAGAGAAAAAGATTATAAAAAGCTGGGGAAGAACAAGGATGTAGGTCACAGCAAAATTTAGGCATTAATAATATCCTCACTCTATGAATGTCCTGCACACACTATTGTGATAGTTCAGTACTTTGTGAAGCTGTAAGGAGCCTTCACAACATAAAAGTTCATTTACTTTGAAATATCACATTCCCCTGCACTGTTTCTTCTGAAATGCTTGGATGTAGCTGGCTTTACTATTAAGGCAAACTACATTAAGATTCTTTGTGGTTTACTGATATGAAATCTTATGAGAAAAAAAAAAAAGTTTTATTTTCCTGTTGTTCTAACAGGAAAATGAAAATGCTCCTTACAACTTTAATTTTCTGTGATGCATACCAATAGTCCCATTTAAAAGGCTGGGTTAGGCTTAAAGAGGTGAGAGGATTTCAGCAGAAAGAGGGACTAAGCATGATGTTAGGAATTACAGCTTGGGCTAAGTAGATCTTTCACTCTGAAAAGGTGAATGCACTGGTTTCTTTGCTTCCTTCTTGATCACAGACGCACATTGCCCTTCCCTCTCTTGCACTGACCTGCTTCAGCTTCCTGAAATGACCGACAAGCAACCCGGCAACACAGAGCAGTTGTCCATGAGATGAATGAACCGAACAGTTCATTGAAGATTCTGGCAGCCATCAGTCCAATAGGGGAAGGCAGACTCATGTGGTTCCAAGCTAAGGCTGAAGGAGATGGCAGAAGTGGCACTATTGTCTTCTGTGGGGGAGAACTCTTAAACCATCTGAGCCATAACCTGTAGGTATGAGCTACACAAACAGCAAGCAGGCTGCTTTTCCGTAAACATTTTGAGCAGTTACATTTACAATGTGATGCTAGCACTGTACTTTCTCAAATCTCATGGAAGCTGACCAAAACCACTTTATTTTTTTTAAATCCTTTTTTATCCCTGTGTGGTCTGTATCAGTCTGTACTTCAGTCATCTGTATTTAGATGGCAAAATAGCTGCATAAATTATCTGTGCTGATATAACACTTGAGATTCTGCAGTCTAGCAATACAGCTCATGTATGTTCTGGTAACAGAAATAATTTTAAAAGTTGTCCTGGTTTGAGTGACACAGGACTAATCTCTCTTCTAGTGCTTGGGAAAAGTGCACTTTTAGAAGACTATAGTGTCTGAATTTGTGAAAATATTTACTTTATGGCCAGCTATGCTATGTGGGATTCAAGGTCTCAGTGGTTTTGAGCTAGCCAGGTGCAGAGATGAGGAGGAGTGAGACCAGGGCACTTGACCCAAACTGGCCAACAGAATTATTTCATACCATGACCATTACATTCAATATAAATTTGAAAAGTTTGCTGCGAGGTTTTCTCTCTCCCTTGATGGTGGCAATCCAGAGGACTTCTTGCCCCGGTGCGGGACCCCTGAGCCCTTCCTTTCCTCCTGAAGCCGTAGCACTCACAGTGTCCAACATTTGCTGTCCACTGCTGGGAGTGCACAGATTCCTACTGGTAGAATTGGCTGAGTATAATTCTTGTATATTTTATATCAGTATTGGGATCAATATTGGTTCTTCAGTACTATTAATGTTAATTATCTAGTCTTATTCTATTAAATCTGTTTATATTTCAACCTGGCCTGCCAAATGCTTACATTTAAAGAGGAGAGGGTGCATCATAATGGGAGAGAGACATCACTGGTGCCACCTCAAGAATCAATAATTTATGTAGAAAGCTAAAATTGAACTGCATATAATCCAAGAAAAGACTAAGTATAAAAGCTAACACCCCTCTCTACTCCAGGATTCTCTCCTGCAGAGGATTCTCTCCTACTGAGTCTCTGACCATGTTGGAGAATAAGCCTGTTATCTGGATAGGAAAGAGAGATGGTTTGGATTTGGTTTTAGTATAAGTAGATTAAGTATGCCTTTCTGTTCCACAACTTTCATCTTTATAAACCCTTTTTAACTTTGTACTACTTTGGAGTGGGTAATTTTCTCCAAAACATCATAATGGCAAGTGGACACCTTTACACTCATCCAGAAAAGCAAATCTGAGAACTGAAAATACAGGAGTGGGAGACAACTTACTTTTATTTTCCAGTCATCTTTATCTATGAAAGCTCTGTGCTTTATTGGGGTATAGTTGGGAGCACACAAATAGGAGAGTTCAGAATAGCACAGATGAAAGAGTTTGTTAAAAGGTAGGAAAAATGTCAGCGTATAGAAAAATGTCATCTTGTATAGAACGAAGTTCTGTCACCAGCTCAAATCTTGAGCAGTACGTAATTTCTGATTGTATATGGTATGGTTGCTTCACACAATAGAAAGCTGCATGCGAGTCTTTCCTCACATTCATCCCACAGATTCATTTTGCGTGCCCAAAGCAGCACTCCAGAGCATTGTGAACATTTTCCTCTCTCTCTGGCCTAATTAATTTTTCATTCTCTTCTGCCTAGTTGCACAGCCTCAGCAGGGCTGAACAGTTTGTAAGGTAAGTTTCTTTCCTGGGAAATAACAGAATGTGTTTGAAGTTCCTTAGGCAGGCAGGAAATTAAATCTGGATCTCCTACTGTCTGACCAAGTCTCTGACCAATACAGTGTTAAAAAAAAGGGAGGGAAATCTTGTCTTGTCATATTTGAAGAAGTATTTGACCAAGTGTGTTCTTTGGAAGAAATTAAAATAGCAAACAACTCCTAGGCTATGCATCTCACATGGCAGATAGATCACCATGATATCTAGTGAGTTTAAGATGAATCCTGATAAATCTTAAGAATTTCTGTATTAACTAACTACAGACAGCTGTACTTAGGGAACATTCAGAATGATTACTTAGGGAATGTTCAGATACCAGCTGGCTCTTGCTGCTTGTAAAATCCATGCTGAGACATTGTTCTCTATGTTGACACACGCTTCTGGTTTCCATCCTGGATGCTGGTACCTAAGACTCAGAAGCTGCTGTAGTCCAGGGATCCTTCACTTCTACAAGTTTTTTCCCTACTTATTAAAAAAACAAAAACAAAAACAAAAACAAAAAACAAACCAAACACAAAAGATGACAGTAGTTCCCCTCTACACTGATATGTTGTCATTTTAAATGCATCAAGAATTTTAGAAATGCTTGAATATGTAGGGGGAAGAGACACATAACTGCATATGGGAAATAGGTATTATTTATTTAGTGAAGGAAAAGAACTTGTATCAAAAGACTTATTTATGTTGCACATGAACAAATTAGCATGTGAACTACCACAAAAACATTTGTGTTTTCTTACTGCTTCTTTCAAAGTTTGTAAGTGCTAAGCATATCATACTAGAATATAAAATCGATTTCATGCCATACTTGAACTCAGATACACCCTGAATATGGCATTTATTCATGGTTAGTTTAGTGAAACTGAATATAATTAGGATGCTTCTGTAACTAAGAGTTTGCTATTATGAACACTGGCATATTTCTATGTTTCTGTGAACAGCTTTCTATGAGAATTATTAATCTTAGTAGTAGAGATACATTATTAGTAAGATACTGAGTTATTGCACAATAAATCTGACAAAATGAGCTGTCAACACATAAGAAAAAAATGCCATTAGCCACAAACATAATATTTAATGGAAGGCAGTGTAATGATAAAAATACACTCAAATTTTGCGTAATTAAGTAATATAATCGCTGGTTTTAGCAGATGGTTGCTTTAATGGGAGACAAAGTATACTGAGGAGAGGAGGGGAAACAGAGGAGAGAGAGAAGATCATTAGGTACAGAAATTAAGACAAGTTAGCTTTGAAATGTTTCCCATTACCATGGTACTGAAGTTTCAGCCAAATAGTGTTCTGTAACTGAATAAAAACCCTAAATTAAATGTTTGCTCTTGTTTCTGTGTTAGCACTTTCCATATGTATTAGTGCCTTCTAGATGAGAATCTTTGAATGCTGTGGAAATCACTTAATGAACTAATGTTTGGGTATCACTGCTATCTAACACCTAGAATAAGAATTATTCTGTTACATGTTAATAGCTGTACATTGCTAAATAGTAAATTTCCTTCAAATTAAGGTATGTTGCCTTTGCTTCTCATGTGGAAGGATATAAATTCTCCTCATTTTTTAACTTTATGTTTTTTATTTGCTAAGGATTCCACTGTATAATTAAATTTGTATACAAGGTATTTCTCCATGAATATTTTTGTCAGTGATCACCTCCTTCTAATAGCCCTAATTCCCACTGGATAGTTATGGAATCATAGAATCATAGAATTGCCTAGGTTGGAAAGGACCTTTCAGATCATCTAGTCCAATCGTCAACCTAACACTGACAAAAAGTATCACTAAACCATATCTCTAAGCCCTACATCTACCCATCTTTTAAATACCGCCAGGGATGGTGACTCAACCACTTCTCTGAGCAGCCCATTCCAATGCTAAATAACCCTTTCAGTGAAGAAATTTTTCCTAATATCCAATCTAAACCTTCCCTGGTGCAGCTTGAGGCCATTTCTTCTTGTCTTATCGTCTGTTCCTTGGGAGAAGAGACTGACCCCCACCTCTCTACAACCTCCTTTCAGGTAGTTGCAGAGAGCAATAAGGTCTCCCCTCAGGCTCCTTCTTTCTATGCTAAACAATCCCAGTTCCCTCAGCCGCTCCTTATAAGATTTGTGCTCCAGACCCCTCATCAGTTTTGTTGCCCTTCTCTGGACATGCTCCAGCACCTCAGCATCTTTCTTGTAGTTAGGGACCCAAAACTGAACACAGTACTCAAGGTGGGACCTCACCAGTGCTGACTACAGGGGGATGATCACATCCCTAGTTCTGCTGGCCACGCTATGCCTGATAAAGACCAGGATGTTGTTTGTCTTCTTGGCCACCTGGCTGATTCAGCTGGCTGTCGACTGATGCTCCCAGGTCCTTTTCCACTGTGCAGTTTTCCAGCCACTCTTTCCCAAGCCTGTAGCGCTGCATGGGTTTGCTGTGACCCAAATGCAAGAGCTGGCACTTGGCCTTGTTGAACCTCATATCATTGGCCTCAGCCAATTGGCCCAGCCTCTCCAGATCCCTCTGCAACGCCTTCCTACCCTCAAGCAGGTCTACACTCCCACCCAACTCGGTGTCATCGACAAACTTACCAAGGGAGCACTGAATCCTAGTTAGAGTCCCAGTTTCTCATTTGAGTTACTAAAAACCTAAATACATTGTATTTACAGGTTCAGCATTTTACAGTGTCTTGCTTCTAATTTCAAACAGACAGCATCTGATAAATAAGGGGCTTTCTTGCAGCAAAGTCCATTCCAGCCTAAACGTGCCGCTAAATCTGAATAAAAAGAAACACATTATAATTCTCTCCACAGACATTAAAAGAAAGTATCTTGCCATGAAGCCACCTGTTCAGGCTATATCAAAACAAAAGAATTTGCAAAGGAGTTCTAAATTCTCAGTATTCTGATAATCCATCTTATATCTAAACATCAATTTTGTGTCAGGAAACAAGTAAAGAAACATTGCTTCTGGTAGCAAAATGAGAGTATAGTTGTACTGTGGTTACATTTCATGCTTTCACAGTGAAAAATCACTAGCACAGACTTCACCATGAGCTAGTTACGCAGCATCCATGGTCTAGTAAAGCACCAGTTAAAATATATTTTACCCAGTTTTAGTGCTGTTTTTTATTTTCGCTTGTTGGATCCGTAGGAAGTATAGAAGAATATGTACTACAGAGTGTGGTTTTTTTCCTATGATTGATAAAGAAGATTTAGTAGAATACGATTTTGATAGGATATTTTTTATTTCTTGTAATAAAGTTTGGCTCAGCAGAAGTTCCAAAAAAGGAGAGCAAACTTCTTTGAAAGTGTGTGGCAGAACATGCGTAAAGACAAAATATATATGAGTTGGCCAGAATCGCTCAAACAGCTTTCCTAAATTTCTGAGGAATATCACAGCTCGTGTATCCTTGGGTACACAAACACTCTTGAAAGTTTTGATCTCTTTCACCATGCCAAAACCGGGCCTCTCAGTGGACATCCACTAAAAGTGTATTAGACTACATAGACTTGCCTTTACTTCAACAGTCTGGTTGGTACACAGCACCCTCAGCCTCAGTAAACAGTGTCTCTGTCTTAGGACAACATGACTTTTTGTAGGTTTTTCCCTCCATTTACAATTCAGCAGTTTTGTTACTTGTTGTTTTTTTTAAAGCACCTGTTTCCACAGTTAAGCAAATATTGATCATAAAAACTAATGTAAAATGATTTGAGGAGCTCTAAGAGGCAATTATTTAGTTCAGCACAGATCTATGATTATTATCAGATCAATAGCCTCACATAGAAGAACAAGGGAAAAAGAAAGAAAAACACACCTTGTTACTAATAAAAAAAGGATAATTATGAAGAATGGATATTTATATAAAAAAAATTCAAACTAATGAATAGGTGTCGTATAATTCTATGGTAAAACAAGCTAGTAGAAGCAAATATAGTTCCTGTAGAGAACACTACTATTGTCCAACCATACGTTTAGTAAAGTGACTCTTAGAACAAATTTTTACATAATATAGGTAAACTAGAAAAGATATTTCAAAATTTGCAACAGAGGATATTAAAATCTTCTGCTACGTCTCTTGGAGGTTGGCATGACCAGCAGAAATGCTTGACAAACCCAGGGAAACCTCATTTGAAGCTGAGCAAAGTTAAGGAAAAGAATCCCATCAATACAACAGTATTTGGATATAGCCCAGGAATTCTAGGAAGAAGGTTAAGAAACAGAGTTCTTGTGAGCTCTCCACCCGCTCCAATATAACTGGAAAATACCTTTTTTAATTTTAAAATTGCATCTTAGCATCTGGCCTTTCTGTCTTCACTAATATTTACATATGTCTGTGAATACTTCACATTCATTACCCATGTCTGCTGTATTAGGTCACTTCCACATGAAACACTTCCGTTTGAACACCGAGAAGTGTGCTTATTGTGTCTGTGTGCAGTAAGTGTGAACCACAACTGCCAGATACACAGTAATTTTTAAAGCTCTTTCTTTCCATTATGGAATGCTAATGTATAGTAATAGTTGACTTATTATCAATAATGTCTTATTATCAATAATTCCCTCCTTTCATCTGATTGTCAATTACCAACTCAGAGTGTAAAATTGCTGCCATTGTTAATCAAGGTATAAGGTAAGGTGTGAAGAATTTGGACAGCTTCCTTATGAAATACACAGAAATATTCTTAATATTTCTCAGGAGAACCTTATACCTTATAGGATATTGAAAGCACGGGTAGGGGGAGGGGAAGGATGACCCACACAAAGCTAAGCATTCAAACTGTGAGGAGTCTTAATAGCAGACCTTATGCTCCAAACTTCAGGTTTTGGTGTGAAAGTTTAACAAAGCTGACAGTTCTGAAATTCCTTTCCAGTTCTCTAGTTAGTCTCACAGTTGACATCCCCATGCCTCAGGAATAATGTCTTTCCAGAAAACTACTCATGCTAATTTAAATGTGCTTCCAGCTCTCCAGCCATCCTTTCTTGACAAGTTCAAGCATTTGATGGCACCTTCCTTAAGAGTCATCCTCACATTCAAAATCTGCTGTAACGCACAATAATCAGGATGAACTGTAATCAGGATCTATAACCACTGACAGGAATGTAATAGCATCTAAAGCATGCAGAACATTTTGGATTGACTATAGAAGCATTTTAGGGATGGAACAATGTAATGTCCTGAGCTGTTACCACTGAGCATCAGACTTTTACACAGACACACTTTTTTCCTCCAGAAAAGCACTCCCTGAGCACCTGCCATGGGCAAAACAGCCTAATGTCAGGAATTTTACTTCAGTGGTGCCAGCCAACACAAACTTCCCAGCACTGATTACAGTGTGAAAGAAAAAAAAGAACACATGCAATTAGAGAAAAACCTACCGTTTCCTCTCCCTCCTCCTCCCTTATTTGCACAGCAGGGAATACTGTTGAAATCGCTCCTAGGAGGTATCTGGCAGTGCGGGTGGGCAGGGTGGCCCATGTAACCACTACTCCTCTCCCCAGCACTATAGGTCCCACCGTCCCACTTCTCCACCAGACCCTGTGCTGGCACAGCGTCAGTTCCTGACAGCAGCTCCCTAAGGAGCTCCGGTTCCTCCCTAGAAATTCACGTCCCGTTCTCTGACCAGAGTCCGTGGCACCTGGCAGAGTACCTCTGGCTGTGGTGCCATCACCTCAGGGCTGGCTGGAAAAGGTTTCCACGGGCACAGGGAGCTTTGTTGCATACACGTGTCCCCCACCACTGGGCACGCTTTTATTCCCTGCCTGTGACATCCATCCCTTACGAATTCAACCCTTCACTGCTGCAAAACACTTTTTTAAGGTTGCAGTGCTTATAAGTCTGAATATGCACTGATTACAGTGCCCTTCTTTTATCTACTTTTCGTGACATATAACACATATAAAGAGGATTTTTTTTTTCCCCAGGGAATATATAGTTTAACTGTACTGTAAGTAGGCTTTTCACACCCCTCACACCAATATTTTGAGCGAAAAACTATGATGAAATTTTATATTTCTCAGTATGCATCAGTACAACCAGAAGCATACTTAAGCAGGCCTTGTCTTATAGAGGTTACACTTCAGGATTATATTAAAATTCCACGTTGCAATTAAGGGATAGTAAACAAGCTCATTTCTTGGAAAGGCAGGCAACCAAGAGAGTGCAGGGCTCTACCTCAGCATTGCAGGGTGGCTGTGTGGCCTGCAGGAGGGCGGGAGGAGCTGAAGGGAAAGGAGGCCGACACAAAACATCAACTTCCTTCAGGCGGGCCTGAAGCGCAGAAATATAAATATTTATTCCAGCTTGGACATAACAAGTGAATAAAAGGAATCTCCTAAAGACGAGAAAATGCAACTTCAGTGACGGGATGGGGTAAAAATAAGATAAAGAAATCCTGTGTTTTTCATCTACATTTAGCTGAAAATAAAATGCTATTAGACCTCTGTAACTAAGGTGTGTGGGAAGTTTTACAAGGTGAATGTGAAATATCTTTATGTATTTTAAAAAGGAATATAAGAATTTCTGGCATAGGCATTAAAATAAACATAGGATACTGAGATAGCTATTCTGATGACAGAAGATGAACTGACTATCCATAAAGTAAAAATTAGAGATGGCTAAGAAGAAAGCAATAATGACTTGTTACATTCACATAAATCTACCCTTAGCTCTCATTTGGTGATGGAAGCAGCTGAGTGAAACTGGAGATTAAAGTTATGTCAGACAGCTGAGGACAATCTGTGTGAGATACTTGAGTAACTTTTGTAAGCTATGCTTACAAAATGACATTGAAACTAATTTTGGTTTGTAAAAGAAATTATATGGGGGAAAAATCACATTTTCTTACTGTCCTTCTGATCATTTGGGATAAGAAATATTGCCTAGCTCTTCCAGGTGAAGAAGTCCTTCAATGCTCGCTGAAGAGGACAAGAATAATCAATATATATACCAAATTTTGCCAGTAAGGTGTTTCTGGCCATAGTTGCATTAGAAGGTTTCTACTCTGAGGCCTACAGCTTCACTGATGGTAGGAAGTTCATACTTCCTGTGGCAGCTGCTTGCCAATAAACATATTTATAACTTAATTCCCCTGATCGTACTGTAGCAATATTACAGGAAGGTAAAGGAACAAAGTGAAGCCAAGTAGTAAACCTCTTCTCTGATTAGGTAAACCCAACTTCTACCAAAATCTCCCACAGCTAACGTATCAATAGCAATCCCCAAAACTTACAGGCATAGCATAATTTTTACTGGCACAGCATAATTTTTACAGGCACATCCTGTCCCTCCATCTTTTTTAGATTTAAAAGAAATAGTAGTTCAGACTGAGAACTGGACAGAAAACATTTTGAAGTATGCAGCCAAATTAAGTTCAAGGAAAAATTAAACTAGCAAAGGCATGCATCAGAGGTGAAAGCTGCACTGCATTGCTATATTCTAGGCAACGAGTTCACATTGACTGAGTTCAAGATGAGGACATTCTGACCTCTATGCTTATAAAATAAAATGCTCATGAAACTAACTGTCTGTCTTCCCTGCCAAGGCCTGTAACTATAATCACGGAGAATTTACCAAGGGAGAAAAAGAAGGTAATGCATCTTAGATTGACACTAAGTTCTCCAGGCTAAAAGAGATGGATTATTTAAAAATAGACATTGAAAGCCAGTTGGCCTCACTGCTTCCTTTTGACTTCCAGAACGCACTGAACATTTTCCCAATGGTGGGCTTTTAATAAGGTATAAGCATACTGAGTGGATTTTAATAGCAGGTAAATGAAGCAAATTAAATGAAATTTTAACAGATCAAGCCAATGAAACATTAAAAAAGTCAATTTTTAGATGCCTTGGCTTTCTGAAATTATATCTTTTGATCTGCAGCAGGCATCTTGTTTCGCAAACAGATTTTGTACCAGGGTGCCCAAGTGTTGGTCATGGGGCGCTGCCGGGCGGCCCCTGTGGTGAGGGCCCGGGGCTGCCCCGTGCCGGACACAGCCGGTTCCAGCCGGCTCCAACGGCCCCACCGCAGGGCACAGCTGAGCCCCTCAGCCACGGGCGGGCGCCGCAGGGAAAGCCTGGGTCAGAAAGGGCAAAACGTGAAGTCGAATGCCATATAACTTGTCATGATCGTTAACGGCTTAAGTGTGCTGAGAATTGCATTTATTTCTTGAACTCTGATTTCTAAACTCAGTTTTCCTGAAAAGGGTCTGCTTATTAAATGGATATACCTAACAAGAAAAGGAAGTACTGGATCTCCCTCACCTTCCAGCAGTGATTTCTTGCTGAGAATTCTGCAGAATTGAAGATTTTAAGAGTAAGACTTCTCTGTCCAAATTAATCAGAAATGTATAGTATCCCTAAAAATACTTATTTCTTTCCATAGACCATAAATAGAGCCTTAAATAATATGCTGTGTTACCCTATGCTGTTTCCATACATCTTTCATTCTTTTGTCCTTGTTTACATTGTTTGCTTGGGATTTTTTTTTTCTTTTTCTTTTCTTCTAAACCTGTTCTCTTCTTGAATACCTTCCTCTGAGCCTTTTCTTTGCTGTTCCTGTCTGACATAAGGAAGTTTATCCTACAGCTAAATCCTCTATTTTGTGGCCTACAATGCATGAAATAAACAAATTCTAAAATGTTTGGCAGTGGGCACAGGCATTTTTCTCACAATATTAGAAACAGGGTTTGATTTTTTTTTTTTTATACCACATTTGCTTCACAGTAGTACCATCAGAAAGAGGAGGAAGATATTTTAATTAGAGGAGACAAAGCATCAGACCTAATTCATTTAATTTGCTGTTTGGTTTGTTTCCATTATTGCAATATAAATATTGCACACATGGAAGTCTTTCTTTACATGAAAATGAATTCCAGGCTCCATGCCACACTAAGAATAATAAATGAAATTATGTAATGCACAACAAAGCTGGTATAACATCCTTGCTAATCTCTCAGGTTAAGAGGAGTTATTTTTTCCCACACACATTGAAACATGAAATATGTGACCTTTAAAAGCAGTGACAGATGCTTCAGAAGGGGGAAAATAGTAGACATAGTGTGTAAAGTGTTTTGCTGATAGAATTGCTTTTAATATGGTGCAATCTGTCACAATCACGTAAGGATGGTTGAAAGAAATCAGCACAACGTTTTTGCTGGAAAATGCTGTTTTGTTAGTATTTGTCAGCATGTAAAACAAAGGAAAAAACTTAAAAAGATTTTAAATGGTGTGGGTATTTTTTTAATTCTTGTGTTGTTCTATTAATACTATTACTTAGTTTCAGTATTAAGTTCATCTTCTAAACAATATTTTGATGTTGCTAAAATTAAGCACTTATTGTTATTTCCCTGAAAAAGTGCTTTTTAGTTTTACATTTGTATTAAATTTAAACATGTTTTAGATTAGATTTTTTTTTCAGTAGTTAAACATTAGAAAAATCTACTGAGGTGACTGCCTGCTCTTGCTTTGCATTGGTCTATCTAAAGCAATTTTCAAGAGTGCTAAATTTCATATCCTGGGCCTACAAGTTCACGACTTGAACAATGTCTTTCAGAAGCCAGGTAACTGAAGAGAGGACAGAAGTGCTTTAAAGTTCCCCACCAAAATTAAATAACTGGGCCTTTTTAAAACAGAGACAACCAAGAAGTAATGTGAGCCTTTCCATTGTGCAAAATTACCACCACTGACAATAACAGGTTTCTCTTTTTTGCCAGAAGATCAATCATAATTAGCTTAATTTGTAATAAAGGCGATTTAGTTTGCCTGTTAAGAAAACAACATTACAAGACTGGCAAGCATAAAAAGGTGTCACCTACAACAAGACACCAGAGGTTTACAACCCAGTAAGTCAAAAATCCAGTTTTCCAATGCCTGACACTGCTCTAGCACAGGAAGATTAAATAGATCTTAAAAACGTCTCAAAATAATGTGTACGTTACTGTAACAAAAATATTTTTGGAAGTAGGAAACCCTTTGACTTTCATCTTTCCAATCGCTGGGCTACTTCTAGAATGACCCAACTACCATCATTCCTATCATTTGGGGCTGGCAGCAAGAGCAACATGTTTGCCTGTTAATATCTGAAGGGAACTCTGGGCAAGGACCCATCTTGATGAATCCTTTTGTTATTTCTTTTACAGGGAGAGATTTTTAATTTAGTTTCTAGGCTTTACTTTACAATGTGTCTTCCTGAGATGTTGAGTTGTTATAATCTGAACTAGAAGTTCTGCTCTTTGACATTTCTCTATCAATTCTTCACTGTCTGTTTCAAGAAACAAGTTGAAAAGAGCTGCAAGACTGTGTAAGTGCTTCTGAAGTTCAGTTGTGAGTAGGGTGTGCTGCTAGCTCAAGTCACCAAATTTTTATGATCTCACAAACTTGCACCTAATTTTATGAAAGGAGGAAAACATACAGTTTGCTGTCTTAGCTGGATGCGAAACCAGCTGCTATTCTTTCACGTGTTCAGGACCTCTGTCAGTCATCTCTGTAGGCAGTTTACAAATGTGTAATCTACTGATAGATGAGCAGGCACTAGTACATTGGTTTTTTCATCTACTTATAAGTTTCACTACTTTTGCTGTAGCAGGAAGTTTTAATTCTTCTTTCTTATCAGTTTGCCTTTAGTTTCACTGGGGATTTACCTAGAGTTAAAAAGTCCATTTTCAACTAGTATGAACTACTATATTACTTTTCAAAAAGTAGTTAATTTTCACTTACAATATGACCTTAAAAAAATCTTAGAATCTTTCATGTCTATTTGAGAAAGCCTTGTCTCTTTCTTAATGGTTTCTGAGGAAGTAGAGCCTCTTTTCCTGAAATTGTTTAATTGATTCAATAAATATTCATTTGATTCCAATAAAAGACAGAGGAATGTATCTGAAGAGGGGACAAGTGACTTGCAAGTTTAACATCTACAGTTATTTTTGATATAGTGAGAACTTTTAAAGTAATATTTAAAGGAAATCTAGAATGGTGTGTTAAAACACACTTTTAAAAAATAAAAAATTAATTTAAAATCACTTGAATTAATGAAAGGATTTGCAGTGGTTGAAGGCAATTACGTCAGCAGATTACATCACCGTGACATGACAGCTGCATTTATTCAAGGGATTTTTATATGTGTGGTGGGTTGATCCCATCTGGCAGGTAAGGCCCCACCCTAAAGCTTGCTCACACACACTCCCTTCAGAAGGAGGGGGGAGAAAATGGGAAAGGCAAAGCAAGAAAAAAATCATGGACTATGACCAATATTCATGAAATAATATTCATGAAATAATGACACTGAAAACCTATGCTGATAAATCTGTCTCCTCACCCCGTAAAATATTGTATAAGATTTTTAAAGTTGCTGTTTAAAGAGATAACACAGTTAAATTGTGTCCTGTCCAAACAATCTACTTTACACTGCTCTTAGCTTGCTTTGTTGTTCTATGGATGCTACCTTTATGCAAATCTGTACTATCCAGGTTAACATAAAGTGATTAAAAGTAATATTTGAATGTCAATACAAAATAAGTAGCTAACTGTCCTGCTTGAAATGTAGCCAGAAAGATCTACCAAGGAAAGGATAAATTTATACATTTTGTACACAAATACAATAGAGTGGAAAAGACAGAACAGTGAGGGCTACAGCCCAGGTTGTTTTCCTATGCTTTCCTTTACATTAACATTATATCCTTCTTTATAAAAATAACAAAAAGAATGCTCCAAAACATTAATTTTAGAAAAAAAAAAAGATCACTTTATGAAAGTTTTGATGTCACTAGAATGCAAGTGCTTGCCAATCACCTAACAATTTCTAGTTAATGATTATAAATATACTTGCTATAATGATGCGTTATTATTTTAGCACATTATGCAGCCCTCAATGACTTTTCTCTACCCTTACTTGCTTATACTTATATTCTTATTTTCAATTTTCAGGATTTCTTGGATAACCTGGTCCCCTTTGCTAGTATAAAAATGGACAAAAATAAATTTTAATGCTACAAAGCATCTATTAATATTATTGTTTTTCTTTTAAAGAAGACAGATAATTGGAACCACTACTAAAGAACCCAAGTTGATGAATACAACACACACCTTTAATAAAAGATTTTCCAAGATTTTAAAAAGTCTTAGAATACTTGTAGGAAGAATTTGATAAAAACATTTATAGAGTGTTAATCTGAGGCAGACACCTATGAGGGCAAGTACAGAAGGTCTTCTTTTGTGATACTGTTTTTGTCTTCGGACAACTGGTGCTTAGCATCATTAGTTTTTGACCATAGTTGAGTGAATTTTTACAAACTGAAAACAAATGCCTTATAAATTGGCTTGGGACTTGATTGTACCTGTACCAAATTGTTTTCTTTTTCTTGAAAATGATAGCTGTATGGCTCTTCTATTTTTATCTGAACATAGTCTTTGAATTTATGACCCGCCACCTGCACTGTATTTTAACAAGAAACTGGAGAATTAAATGTGTTGTACAAATCACAAATCACTATAACTAGTGATAACACTACATGTTTAAAAGCAGAGTCTATAGGAAGTAGACGCAAAAGAGTGGGGATTATAAAAGCTGCATTATGAAGTGTGTGCACAGAAGGGTAATAAACATGGGGTTTCATTCAAAGATGTTATTTTTCCTGACATGTTTCTCTTCCCTTAGGAAAAAAAAAAAAAGAATAAAAATATTGGAAAATCTTTAGTAACATTGTTCATCTTGTTTGCTAAAGGAAGAAATACAAAACACCCATACACAGGTGTTTTCTTCCTAGTACCATGCCTAAAACCAACTGTTTAAATTCAGTGAAGGCACAGATAGAATAGGTAAAAAACATTACGGGGTGCTACCCCATTCCAAGTCCCATCCACTGATCTATATGATCTCAGGGAAGTGAATGATATTCTTCTGTTTTATACATATCTTATGTTTTTTCCCATGAATTAAAATGAAACCCAAAGTATGTCCTTTTTTTTTTTCATCAGGAAATAGTTTTAACAGCAGGAAACAGTAGTAAAAGCAACTTTCTACATCACAACTGTTTCATAGAAATTCTAACCAACACTGTGGTTTTGGGTACATTTCATGCAGAAGTAGTCAAGGTACTAAGTGTACCTGAGCTCTTAAGGCCAGACCTGCTATTGTCGTCTGGGACCTCCACTGATATATCCCCTGACCATTGGTCCAGAGGCTCTATTTAAGGTCAGTGCTGGGTCTTCAGTCTCTGAGCTGTGTTTTATAGCTGCTTCTGGCCCTGTATCTTGAAGGCAACTCAGACCTATGTTATAGGCAGCTTGATGTCCAGCATTGTCTCCCAGATGGACTTTGGCTCTGCACTGTGTGTATGTCTCAGCCCTGTCTTCTCCTTACCCTTATTTCCTCAGTCATCTTGCTAGACTATCCTCAAGCCTGAGGCATGTGTTCACCCTGTCTTATGATGACTTGGTGGTTGATGGATCCTATCACCAGCCTGGCCCTCCTTGAGTGCTGCAGGACTGTGCCTGGTTAGTGAGGGTACTGCCCTACCTGTACTGGGATCACCCTTGGCTTCTGACTTTTCCTCCCTCATGGAGCAGCTGCTGCTGCTCCTAACTATGAACTCTGGAGCCTAGGCCTGAGCTGAAACAAAGCTTCTGGAGCAACTGGCAGTTGCAACCAGCTCCCCTACTTCTAGCCGGCGGTGTACCATTATGTGGGGTTGACAGCCATTGGCCATGGACACACTTATCCTTTAAAGGGGCCCAGGTGCCTTGGCAATCAGTGGCACATGTTTGCAGAACAGGGAAGTGTTAAGACCACATGGTGCCCTGCCTATAAAATGTGCAGCTGCAAGTCCCAGTCAGATGTAGGCAGGAGCTGTAAGGTGGCAGGAACATGATCACCTGGTGGTCAGGGATGCCCTTGTTGGCTGCTTCTTTGGAGGACTGAGTTTTGTATCTGTGTACTTTGAGCTCAAGTTATGGTTCTTGTATAAAAATAACTGATCTGAAGGGGGGTTTGGATGTTAGTTAAAACTATCTGATCTGCAGAAGGTCTCTGGTGCTAGTTTTGTAAGAAACCAGATCTGCAAAGCACCTAGACCAAAAGAAAGTTTTGATTGTAATAACTGCTTTGTTATGTTATTGTTCCACCAAGGACCCCTGAGCAATATGCCTGTCTCCATAGCATTGGGAGCCAGCAGAGTGTGTGCAAGTGAAAGTTCCGAAAGACATTGGTCATGGCAAATAAGGCCCAGTGGGGCTTTCAGTGCCCTGACAAGGAATCTGAGATCTTATTGTAGTACAGTAGCATAACAGCACCTGTGAATGTGAAATGGGTATGTATGAATGGGCTATTTTATTCTCTGAAGTAATAAATTCCCTGGTTTGTACATGTACCTGAACATAAATGTTGGAACCAATAATGCATAACAAAGGACTAATTTGAGTCCTCTAGCCTTTCAGGTAGTTAAACTAAGTTTCAGAGCACAACTTCTTGGCTTCAGTGTGGAAGCATTGTAAAATCTACTGTTATTACCAGACAAAAAAATAAAATATGATGCTACACACTATTCTTCAGCCCCTATCAAGGCATAATTTGAAGAGTTTGATTTACAATGTCCTTCTACAACTCTTAGACCCTAAAAAAGGCAAGAATATTATTTTTGTTATGAAGATTTCTCAAGAATTCTGGGCAGTTGTTTCCGCATAGAATCACAGTTCTGTCAATCAAGTGATAAGGTAAGTACTCCATAAATCACTGAGCTGTCATTTTGTCTCATTTTCAGTGGTACACTGACTGTTTCTATCAGGAAGAGCTTTCAAAATTAGAATAAGACAAAATGCTTTTCAGTATAGGTTAATTGCTAAACTTGAAGTTAAGTAGGGCAATTTGTTATTTTTTTCTGTTAAAGCATTGTTGGTTATTAGTGTTATGGTATCTGTTTTGCAGAATTAGGAACTAACACTGCTTGGAAGATAATTGCTGTATTATGCTTGGGAATAGTGAACACTCTTGAAAAGATGAAGGTATCTGAATGTTGTCCTGCTACTGAAAAACAATAGTCAATATTGGCTTAAAGGAAATAAATGAGTTAACAAAGCTAAGATATTGGTATAAAGTTCTGCCCCATCTCTCAAATACAAATGTGTGTTTGCATTCAGGTTTTGGAATTTCCTGTCTTCAGCTTTCTGATAGCACATAGGCAAAATTCACTGTCAGGAGACCTTCCAATCAGCAATTGGCTTAAATGAACAATCCAATTTACATTTCCTGTGGATTTACTTTCCACTGGGCTCTAGCCCAACTAACTATTCTGAAAGTATGTAAATTGTTGGGTTTTGCTTCAGTTCGTAATGAGTCAGTGAGGTGTCCTCTGCAGTGACTCATCCTGTGCTAATTGCAAGGCAGCTTGCTTAAGGCATGACTCACTAAGTTAAATGAAGATGTGAAAAATGGCAAAAGTGCTTTAGGTAACTAGGGGAAGGTTAAGCAAGTGCATGTCAGAACAGAGGTGTTTTGTGGGCTACAGAAGTTTCTTGCAGATTTGTATTCATAGGTTTCTTAGCTGTAGCTACACAACACAATTCTGCACAAGCCAGAGAGCTTTCTGAACCTGAGCTAGAAAAGAGTTCAACTCTCATAATGCTTTCAAGTCTGAACACTGCAAATCTAAGTTTGAAGTAAGCCAAGACCAATCAAAAAGAATATGGAGAAGAGGATCCACCTTCCCATACTGAATGCTGAGTTACTTAAAATGGGTTTTGATACTATTCAATTTGTGCTACTATCTGCAGAATGTGATCCATCCATCCCCTTTGGTTGCAGGCTGACAACTTTCTTAAAGATAACATTCTTCCTTTACTGTTTGACAGTGTCTTCCAAAGCCTATAGTACCTCAGCCTTCAGAAGTGTCTCAGCTCACTGGCCTCTTCCTCTCCACTGCATGTTAGCTATTCTGCTGATTTGTTTCCCGTTCTGAAAGGTCTCGGTTTGTATTTCTGCCAGAAAGCAATAGAACTTGGATGACAAAGGTACTTTTGACATGTTGACCTTTTTGTCTTTACTGTTCACTACATTGCTACTGTACTTCAAGCTGCATTTCCTGCTTGATTCAGAAATGCTTTTACTGCTCCATTCGATTCTATAATCGAATGCATAGACTGGTTGTGCTCTTGTTGCTCAATTTTATAGAATTTCTACTGCATTAAATGTTCCTGGTATCTGTCCCGACCTCTGAATTTCCTCTTTGTGTATTGCCACGCTATTGCTTTCTGATATATTACCTCAGTTGCCTCTGAGTCTTAGTAGAAAAAAACCCCCAACTTTCTCCTTCAAGTGAAGTAAACTGCCTGTGTATTTGATGCAACTGTTCTTCGTTACTTCTACTTCAGAGGCTGCTATAATGATCTTTTCCCAGAATCTCATTTTATCTCCATTTCTTCCACTGCCCCTGAAGCTTCTGGTTCATTCATTTGTGCTTGATTATGGTATGATGCACTGGGAATCCAGAGGAACAGGATATTATGTTGTAACTCTTTCAGCAATTTCCTTTTGAAAACTCAGACTTCCCCATTTATTAATGTATTCCTTTACTTGACTTATGCTGAGGCTGAAGTGGTTTGTTTTCTACCACCACTTCTATCTCTTGCCATTTTTACACAGTATTTCTTTTAGGTTTTTAAGAGCACTCATAATAAAACTACTCAAGCACCACTGAAACACATCAATTATTGACACCTGTGTGAATTAACATCAGTAGTTACCATTAACCAGAAGGTGGTAACAATTTCTCAACTGCCAACAATGAAAGCAGATTCACCACCGAAAAAGGCTTTTACCTCAGTAACATGTCTGCCTTTTTGAAAATCCCTACAGATTGAATAGATTTTGGACCATGTTCGGGATATCATAAAATGAGAGGTATTTCAAGTGATCTGGGGAACAGCCCAACACATACCTATTGAACTTTTTTGAAGACCTTTCTCTTATTAGGAAACTTTTCTTTTTCCTAACAATGTCTGTGGCAATTACGAAGAAGTAGCTGTCAGAAGTAATTGCACGGCTTCTGGTGTCACTAGCTGTGAGCAGCTTTTTCATGCCATGACCTCACTGGTTGTCAGAATATCTTGTTGACAGAAACAGACTCCTCATGCTAAAGGCTACACAGTGGTCAATCTCTGAATGTTTTCTTCTTTGCCAGGCAGCCTGTCTTAGGTCTGGTCACTTTGACCTTATCAGGTACTAGCTTTCAACTGATCTTTAAAATTGGTTTCCATGTTTGCCTCCACAAAGTTTTGATTAATAACTGATTCCATTTTGCATCCTGAGATAGACATTTCCGTGATGAGAGTTTTCAGAAAATCTTCTAAATGTTGAGTATATCATCAGTTTATGATACGTACTGTTACCCATTTTTGTTTCACTGTGTCTTTACCTTTCTTTGAGCCACTGATGTTTTATTCTTATGGCTATGTCTAAACTTCATGCTTGTATGTCAGATTTTTGTTCAGTAGGAATCTGGCTGCAGTGTAGATATAGCCAATATTTTCTTTCTGTAAAGATGCAACCTTTTAAAAGGCACTTCCATTGATCTAGACTGGAGGGAATTGCATTCTCATGTTAAAAGCAGTATTTGTACAAGCTGAAAACTTTCACCAGGATTTATTTGTTAGCTACAGATTTTATTCTTGCAAAACCTCACTTGAATGATCTCTTTTGATTTCTGATTTCACTTTTGGCATAGCAAATTTAACACTCAAAGCATACAGTTCTTGTTCTTATCTCTACCTCTTATAATTCAGACAGGAAAATAAATACACAAGTTTCAATTACGCCGATATTACCTGTTAGACTGTATGACCTATTGTATCCATCTAAAGGAATAGGGCAAAAGACATTTTTTTTCTCTAATTATGCAGAAAACTTTCAAGACTTTCAAGTCTGCCTTATATTGGAGGATAGGATTGAAAATTCTGAAGAACCTTTCTTCTCCACTGATGTGTCTGTTGAATTAGGGTACCCGTTTGCTGACCAAGCTAATAACAAATGTTTGTTAACTACTCAATTTTTTCTGAGAGGGAAGCCTCAGATGGATCTCCTGGGATACTTCAACCTAGGTCTACAAACAAGATCCCTCCTTCCTCAGAGGGATCCCATTGTGTTAGTATTATATTAAAGAGAGAGAATGAGTACTGAAAATACTTTCTGCTGAAGTGTTTGATATAAATGGAACTAGCATCTAGATAGCATTTGCATCTTACTGGCAGCCTATAAGATGTGTCAGCTGCAGGGCCAAAACTATTTTTAAAACCATCTGGATTACTGCTACTGCTCGCTTCTGCCATTTTGTTTTATAAATATGCTGAGACAAATTGGAACAGGACAGATAAGGCTAAAATTGCACAATAGAGATCATGTTACATGATACAGTAAGGGTTTGTATATAGGAAACAGGCAAGGAGAAGACTCAAATCTATGGTAAGTTTTTTCCTCAACGCCTTTTTTTCAGTAACCGACCACCTAACAGGTTTTCCTTCTTTCTCTTGGATATCTAAATTTAGTTTGAGTTTGATGTAGGATTGCAGTAGATGGCTATGAGGTGAACTACTTAATCATAGCTGGTTTGTTTTGTTGGTTTTGGCTTTGTGGTTTTTTTCTCCTCAGATTCTGTTTCGTTTCCTTGCTTACCATGTTTTTTCCTCTGCATTTGACTGCTTGGCGCATCTTTTGGCTGCTTTATAAGAAAACAGGGAGAAGTGCTGGATCGTGGCTACTGACATTGTCTATAACTGACAGCTACTTGGCTTCTCTGCATTGTATTATTTGAGACTTGATTGTTCTGTCTGAATAATTCTTTCAGCCCTTATACTTGAATAAGGTGATTCAATGAAAGACTATTTTCTATTAATTGATACTGTGGCAATGAAGAGACTCAGACAAAGATAGTGATGACATTCCTTAGGCAAATTATACTTATCTTCTGTTTATATATGTTGTATCAATTTCTTGGCCTCTAACAAGTATACTCTACAGTCTTAAATTTTGAATGTGTTTTCTTTGTGTCGGTTTTTGGAAGAGATACAAAAGTAATTTCAGACTACAAAAACAGAACAAGTAATATAGAGACAGCAGTCATATACAGGTGTTTATTATTCAAGAGCTAAGCAAGAGATGCACTTCTGGGAGGAAAATGTTTAATAGGTTGAAAAGCACATCTGTAATACTGATATTAAATTTATTAAAAGCACTTGTCCATTTTCTCACAATACATGAATTTCAAATCAGTATGCTTTGTTCTTCTTTCCTCTGACAGCCCTTGTTACTATAAGTCTGTCACCCAAAGGCCATTCTCACTTTCTTGTTTCCCCTTAAGACTACCATAACGGCATTGCATCATGGGACAACAGCTTGGCCAGAATCTAGAAATGCATGCCTTCCCCAAATTAAAAATTGCACAAAACGTGCAAATATCTTCTAAACTGAAAAGCTGCAGGTTTTGTTTTGTGTTTTGGGTTGTATTATTATTACTATTAAAATTTTAAACTAGAACAAGATAATAAATTCATATAAAATGTTTGAAAACAGATTCCTTCATTGCCTGTTTTGTAATTTTCTAAGTTATTTTCCTGAATCTTGTGCTCAGTTCAGTGAATGCTAGTGGCTTCCCAATTTGAAACAGACTTTGAAAATTAACTTTAAAAATATTTAGGAAATTCTCTCTCTCTGCTCTCATGAGTCTAGGTTATTTGGTGGAAGATCCCATACCTGTGGGAAGTCATGTGCATTTGAAAATACCTAGGCATAATATTTATTGGAAAGAAAGCTGACACATTTCTGATTTTCTTGTTGTCAAAGAATTCAGCAGGGCAGAATTCTTAGTTTACTTATATTATTTTACTGAGGGCAGAAACAGAAGAGATGTACACTGTGACATTCAACAGGGTTCTTTTGTCATTCTCCTTTAAGACTGGACACTACCTAAATAGACAAGACAAATGACATGATAAGGAAGAGCCAGAGTAAAAGAAAAACTTTAGAGACCAGTCTACTAATTTTGGGACAACCAGACAAAAAGAAAAGCAGAGTGATGGTCAAGGGCTGAAAAAATGAATAAAAAGGGGTTTGGCAGAAAGCACCAAGCAGAGCATGCCTCATAGCTGCCATTGCCTTCAGAAAGGCAGCAGGCAGCTGGTGAATCTCCACAGCACAGTGAAAGAGACAGATTGGGCAGATTCAAGCCCTGACTGGAACAATCAACAGACAAATCTTTTTTTTTTTTTGATTTGTTTCTACCACCTTTTTACAGCATGGGAAACAGCAAAATGGATAGGTGAGTACTGAGTGAGTTTTGCTGAGCAGTGACCAAGACTCACAGCCAAAACAAGGGCTTCAACCAAGACCTTCTGAAAATAAAGCTCTGCCTGAAATCAAAAAGAGGAGGCTTAGGCTAAGGATGGGAAAGCTGATCCCTGACAGCTATAAGCAAGGCAGCACATAATGTAAATCTATGTTCTAAACTATGGGGAGGATTGGAGAAAAAAAAACCTTGATCTCCTGTACTTTCAAATCATGAATTTGAGGAACTTTGCCTAGAGCTTTTCCTTCTTTTCCTAGAAGGAAGACCAAATAAACCTGACTGCAGGAAATCAGTCAAACATCCTGAAGATTTACAAATTAAAGAAACAAATGCGGTGTTTGAGAGGCGCAGAAACTGAGAAAATCCTTTTGTATCCTCAAATGACAGACCCAACGAAGACTAGGGAGATAATCAAAGTATTTTACTTCTAGAAAGACTCCCCAATCCAGAAAGCTGCTTATTGACAAATTATACAGTACTCAACAGGACTCAATTTACTGGATACCAAGGAAGATATGATATACTTAGGTAAAAGTGCTGGAAAGCAAGAATGGAAAAGGTGAGCAATTTTAAATGAAGGGCATCCAGTTAGGGAAGGAAAAAAAAAAGGTGCGACAGCACTCCTAGCAGTATGAGTTAAATGAGTCTCTGTTCCCACTAGGATTGAATGACGGAGACAAATGCTAGAGGCTGCTCCCTACTTCAGTCTGAAACTGAAGAGACAGTCAGAGGAAGATGGAAGTGAAAGAACTTCAAGCCTCTCATACATTTCAGGAGCATGAAACATAACAGGGTTCAGAGAATGTGAAAACTTATCACCATGCAGAGAAAATAGGCAAAAGAAGAAAGAGAATCACTGTGGCATACTTTGTGCAGAAGTTTTCATTCTAAGTGTTCTATGGAGTAAGCAACCAGATTACCTTTTTTGAGAGAAAGATTTTGGGGACTTTATCCTTTGTCTCGTTTGCATCACTACGTAGTTCTGCAAGATGGTATAACTGCATGATGTATTTGTGCACAGTTTACCTGTGTACCATGTGCCATATTTTTTTAAAAGGTAGAGGCTGAACAATGAGAAGAAAAGCTGCCTCTTGGTTTATTCAAAGTGAAACTCTCTAGGGAGGGTCTGTCTCTTGGAGCCACTGAGCACCCTGGGGTGGGGGGTCACTTCTGGTGAACTCCTGAGAGGAGCAGTAGTAAGAAGCAAAGACTACCAGGTTTTGGGGATAGTGGGACAGTGAGATCTTACCTAAAAAGCCAAAGGGGTCACTGTGTCATGGGAATTGCAAGCCAGGAAGTCCTAGGAAGCTTTTGTACTGCCAGCAAGACTGGGGGAAAGGACTGCTGTTTGTCAATGGAAGGGAAGCAAAAGACTTGTTTTCAACACATTTTGTTGTAATCTGTGACATACCAGAGCTAAATTTCATTTATGGGATTGATCTGTTCTTGTTTGAAAGCTGATAAACCTCTCTGTAGGGATTTTTTTACCTCCTAGTGGGCTTTGTTTTACAAAGCAAGGAAGGCAATTTCTCTAAAAGGCAGACCTGGGGTTCACAATTCATGTCACTCAAGCCACATTTCCAGGTATGCTCTTCTGATGCTATGTATTATGACACAAGTGCAGTTTTTTCTAAAAATTATTTTGCTTTTTTCCAATTAGAAATTTATTTCTAGTTGCCTTATCTCACAGGCAGCTGGAAAAACTAGCCAGATGAACTTGGAGTTAAAACAGTTAGGGAAAATGTGCTACTGGTAACAAGGGAAAAAATCGTCTTAGGCCAGTTACTTAATCAAAATTAATCAAATACTATTTTTTGCTGTTCAAGAAATGAATGGTAATGATAATTCTTCTTTGAGATTATATTTAATTTATTATTTTACCAATATAAAGGTAATATCTTTTTTTTAAATTTGAAAAACTTGGTGCAATTGACTGGTCAATAACACAGTACACTTTAACTGAAACTGGATTTCTGGCATCTACCCTGATTCTAACAAAGTAATTAGGGTCTTAAATCTTGTGTTCTTACATATGACTAAATCATATTTTTCACTGTTAAAAGAATTTGCATGACGGGGAAAATAGATCTTCATCTAACATGAAACGTAGGCAGCTCTTGATTGCTTCAGTTTATAAAATGCCACATAAATAACATTAATGTTCCCACTGTGCTTGTCTCATTTCCTGGGAACCCTTCCATTGTATATAGGCTTTCTTGTGAAACCAGGAAGCTTTGTCTGGATTGAAAAATAGCAGAGAATCCTTGTGATGAGAGCAGCTGCAGACTGTCTGGAGAGAAAATCACCAAATGCCCCAAACAAAACACAGATCTCAATGTAGGTAACAGTGGTCCAGAATACACCTACTGTATGTTCAGTAAGAAAAAGAGAGTTATAGAACATTTTGCAGACAAACAGCGCTTTTCTGTGCTAGGAACTGACTTCATAAAAATCAAAATTCCGTCAACCTCATAAGCAATTACAGAAAATGTCAAATTCTGTATAATATCAAGGGAGTTGGCTGCTGTTACAATGTGTGATAAGTAGCATACATGATAGATGGCAGTTTAATTAATATACTGGAAATCTTTCCTTGATTAATCTGTAGTATATAAATCACATTAATCAAGAAGGAGTCTTTTTACTAAGTTTAATTTTATAGGCGTTATACTGTCAGAAGAGTTTATTAATGGGTATGTGCATCCTTGATTATCACAAATGCTCTCAAGGCCAAATGAGAAAGGTACTAGATTCTTTCTCCTCCAGCTTAACCTTCTTGACCTTCTGGCTTTCCTGGGAAGAACATCAACTTTAATAGAACTTTAAGAGTAAAGGGCATGGTCTCACTGAAAGAAAGGGTTAAAATTTACTTGTGATGTCAACTGGTTCTTAAGTAGCACTCTTTATTGCATTGAGCTGCTGTGTAATATGCTAGTTGAGTAAATTATTGTTGTGGGGATATTTAGAATATTTCTGTAAATGCTTTTACTCTAAACAAGACAGAATACTACAGAACTTCTGTAGTAATTTGTATCGTGTATTATGACCAAGAATAATATTTTTCTTGCTTTGGAAAGTTTATTTTTCTAGCTATTTATTATACACATAAGTCAATATTGCTGTATAACACTAAAAGGGATATGTAGTCTTATGTATGCTCTGTTTGTGCAAATACTTCACTAAGCATTATTTTCAATTCTAGTTTTCATTAGTTGACATTATGTTGATTACATTATTGTAGAAAAATCTGTGCATAAAATGGATGTCTCTTTTTGTCTGTTTGAATTGCAAGAGTAATGCTTGAAGATTTGATGCTGCGTTTCTTAAAAGATTGGTGTCAATTTAGTTGCTCCAACACTAAATTAGTTTTAAATCTTTACTGTCTCTCCTGGTTACAATTTTCCTTAATGTCTGAAATGAGGTAATACAGACATTTGGACCATTTTCCAAGAACTGCATTTGGCACAGCTGTCTTCTCCATAGTATAGGCAGTGTGGGCCATATTCAGGTGGTCTAAATGCCACTGAGATGCCTGGGCCTCGTGTACTAGTCCCTACAGTTTGTTCATCTCTGTTGAGGGCACAGGAACTTAGCTTACACAGTGTGAGTGCATCAGCTTCATTAGTGAAACTACACACTTTTCTACCAGTACTCACAGATTGTTTTGTATCAGGGTAAACTTATATTCACTACTTCACCATGTGGAAACTTTCCTCGGTGGAATATGGAGGTTTCATAGTCCTTTATTTTAGATAAAGGAATCAGTAAAAGTTCTAAATCAAACTTAAAGTTAGGCAACCTTTTGACAGTTGAGTCTAGCTTTCCCAAATATTTTAGTTGTTGAACTTTACCGAGCTGAGTATTTTTAAAATTTTAAAAATTTGTCTTGAACATGAATTTTGTGTTTCCCTTGTAAGACTTACAGCTCTTCCTAGTTGGCTTGTTTATCACTGCCATCCCGTCAAAGAAGTCATATGTGACTTTCATAACGAACAAAAATCAGTCAGATAGCAACTAATCATAATGCTCCCCAGAGTTCTGTATACCAAAATCAATTTATTCAGATATGACAACTTGGCATAGTCAAAGAAGACAATGTGAAAAGCATGTGTTTTATTTTTCTGAAGGATTTTCTTTTCAGTACACTTGCCTCAAAATTGAGGCAGTTTATGAGATTATGGTTTGAAGCCTTGGAAGCAGCTTCTAGTTTCTCAAAATCAGTCAGTAGGATTGGTTCATTAAAAAAAAATCTAAAAAATAATAAATCTATGAGAAGTTATTTGTGAAAAAAAACAACAGCAACAACAAGCAAAACCCAAACAACCTTCAAAACAAACAAAACCCCACCCTGTAATCTCTGTTCTGCAGTGTTTCCACAATAGTAAAGAAACTAAAGAGAGAGGCACTGTGCAGATGTTTTACGATGTTTTAGCATTTTGAAAGATCTTTTATTCTGTCAAACCTTATTTTGGAAAAGACAAAATCCTTAAAAAGTAAAGGCTGGATCCCAGTGCACACAAGATAGTATTTAAGTCTCCTTATCTTTTATCCCTTTACTGGTGGTGCTTTAGAAACATGTTTAGTACGGGTAAAAACACTGCAGCACCTAAAAAGGTGAATACTGGAGAAGCTTAAAGCAAAAGAGCCTTAAGCATGCCTGCAGGGAGATTCATTTTAGTACAGAGAATGAGAACCTTCCACAGCGATATATTACAGTGCTGTTATATTATAGGGGACCAAATCAAGAGTGGTTTCATTGAAGTCAGCCAGCAAAATTATAAATGACATGTGAAGAGGGTCCTTAATTTGGTCCCAGGACTTGGTTTGATGCATATATATACATACTTATTTTTAAACTAGCATCTTGCTTCTTTTCTGGAGCTCATCAGGTAAACAGGTTTTTTGCTGACCTTAAAAAGTCTACAGCCAGGCAGTGTAACCTCTTAAATGTAATGGACATTTCAAGTGAATACAACCAACAACTGCTGTGTACCCTCACAATGCAATGGTGATCTGTGAAACAGGACACAGAAATAAGTTATTGACATATGCTGCTGCCCAGAGGCAAACAGAAGAAATGAAAGTAGGGGAACAGCTCTTCAAAGGTTAACTCAATTGATTGTCAGTTTTGTTCTTTTCATACCTTCTTTCTGAGCACCACTTCAAAAGAACTCAGGTGAGTATCCCTCTGTCTTCTAATGTAAAAAATATTGATAGGCTACAGAAGCTTGTTTCAAGCAGAGCTGAAAACATAATTGTAATACAATAAACTGAAGTTTCATCCATTCAGGCATAATGCGTTTCAAAAGGAATGTAACAAATGCATAGCTTGGATCCCCTCCCTTCCTCTCTCCTGGTAAGTACTTCCATGTAATGTTGAAAAGCTTTTAATTTTATCCCTTTCCTCAAGGATGAAAGGAGCCTTAACCTTATATCACACATGACAATGTTCCAGGATTTAGATATAGACATATGTGTCCTATAGGGCCTGCACTTGAGGAAAAAAGTTTTCTTTTTTTTTTCTGTTTATATTTATACTAACTGACTTGATGGACAATGTTAAGGCATTCGCAGACAGTCTCATAAGAACAAATTAATCAAGAGTGAAATGGCATTTACACAATTGATAGAGGTATCTCACATTTCACTGACTGCATCTTTCAACCTTTTGGTTGGCTCATTTGAAAATTATAGCTCTTGATCTTGGATGGTAATAAATCAACCCTCAAAACAAACCCTTCCCTAAAGTGTGATTATCTGTCTGGCTGACACCAGTTATTTCAAGCTATCGTTACAGTCCATTTCCTTTGTGTTTATATGTAAATATTTATATCTATGTTTATATATATATATAAAATAGAGTCATCTTCGGGATACCCTTTAGAGAAGTGTAATTAGTAAGAACTAATTACATTTTATTCACCATAAAAGTGAAACAGAAAGTTCATACCATGATATTTTACTCTTGAACATGCTTATGCCAGTAATTGCTTGCTCAATGTCACTGTTACGCTAGTTGCTATGTCCCCATGGCCGCTATGAGGATTAGGTGATAGGTATGTACTTCAATCAATATTGTCATTGTAAAGTACAGTGGCTTATTCTCTTAGTCTGCTTCTAGCTGCTCCAGTCTTTCTCATAGAGCATTGTCTTTCTCAGCTGTGACAGCAGTGAATTCATCCTGCAGAATGCTTACTTAGGACAGTGTTAAATTACCATTTAGAGGAGATCAGAACAGTGGTCTCACGGTCCAGCAGCTTCAATCTAAATAAAGCCACTGCTCTCCTTTCAAAGAGTTTAATAAGTTCTAATACATTGTTTCTCATGTTCCCTTGCTGGTTTTCATCCTCTTTAATACATATAACCATTTAAAAAAGGGTGTAACGGCTATTATCCTCAATTCACCAAGTTCCCACGCTCTAGTCATTAAGAAAATCTCATGTTCAGTTCCTGCTTTTTTTACCTTTAAAGACAATTTAAGTATTTTCTAGTCTGTAAAAATGTATTTCATATGAATTTTTCATCAGTCCTCTGCTGGACCACGCTTTCTCCTCACTAGTCTTTCATTTTACAGTCATTGTATCTTGGTACAGTCACATTCTGGAGCTTTGATTTTGTTGTACAGCTACAATAATTTACATATCATATATGTAGCTCTTCATATGGACTTCAGTAGCTCCTCTTTATAGTATTTTCTTTCTTTGCACTAGCTGTAATGCAAAGCACAGAAATTTTGGAGAATTCTGTTATAATAATGCTAATAATATTTTATGATAATGATTTTTAAACAGCAACATGGATATGGGTCATCCTCAGGTATTGTACGCTACTCACTGAAATACTAATACGGTACATTTTTTGTTTGTTTTGTTAATATATATCTTAAGAAAATAACTGCAGATTAATGTAACTGATGAATAGCTTGCATGGGTTTATAGGAGGAGGCTTACTTGACTAGCATTGAATTATGCCTGGTCTGAAGACATACCCAACATAAGCTACAAGCACATTTCCAATGTAGTCATTTATAGTTATCTCAGCTAAAGGTGATATTTTTTAGAGAATGCCTGAAATTCATTGTTACAGCCTGCCTATTGAAGATCTCTAAATCACAGCAATGCTGTCTTTTTCAGGCAGATTTCCTAAGACTCAAAATTATGTTCTTTGTTCAGATGATTATAATTTAACAGTGAATAAGGTGTCTGTAAGCAGATGAACTGATTGGCCACATTTCCATGTCAGTGGGAGGGATCTAAACCTACTGTGTTTACGCATCTCGGCTGAAGCTGGTATCTTTGTTTCGTGTCCATTAAAATAGTTCATAGTAAAGAAAATCAGATGAAAAAAAAAATAGTTCAAAATGTGCCAGTATTTTTGCTATTATCAACAAACTGTAAGAAGGTATATTTGAGAAAATGCCTGGACCTGATAGAATGCCCCAAGCTATGGCAAATAGCCTACTGCTTATCAGAAGAATGTTGTTATTCTACGTGTTTAATACATATTACTTGAAAGCGCAAAACCCCCGTTAATTTATAGTAATGAGACAAAATTTCTAGTTTGCATTTAAACAAATATATTTTGTATCTAACATGACACTTCCACTTTCATTGTTCTTATTAGTATTCAACAAGCTTGCCAAACCTAAGATAGGATATAAACATTTTCCTTAAGAGCATATTCTTAATAATTACATTTTCCAGATGGCATTTCCTTTCAACAAATATGCTTTCTGGTAGGAACAGTTTTTTCTATCACTTCTTTTATGCATCTAATTCTGTAAAAGAAGCTGGGCGTAGTAGATACTTTTTTCCTCCCTGCTGTTTTCTCAAATTCTAGTATTGGACACATCTCTCCCTTTAATAGACGATCTAACGTAAGTGGAAAGACATGAAGTAGATATGTAAACAAAACAGAATTTGTCATTTGTCATTGAATATACCTATTTTCTAGGCTGCTGGTGCAATAATATACTTCAGTCTGATTTTCTGCTTTATTTCTCCTGAAACATACTGTGGCTTATTCTGTGGGTGATTAAAAATTATATAAACACCTTCTTTCATTCCCGTCTTTCTTCCCCCTCTAGTGAACACATTCAAATAACTCATTATCTAAAAGAATAGAAGTGATGTTTTAGAAAGCTGTCACAAAATTTAAAAGGATTGTTTTATCTGTCACATACAAATTTACAAAATACTTATTCTACTAACAGTGAATAGACATAGGAAGGACACAACTTCTAATACATGTAAGAACTTTTGGGGGGGGGAAGCTTTAACAAAATTTAATAAATTAAAATTTGAACTAATAAAATGAGTTCTTAAAAAGACCTTTTTATTAATACCTTACATATAGAATAGACTTAAATGCTACAATGTGTTTGCAGTGAGTATTTGTTTCTTAAACTTCGTGTACAATTCTCAGCTGCTTCTTCTGTAACATGTCCCTGATACACAGGAAAATCTGACAGCTAGTGAGGTAGGCTGTGCATACTCTGAATATACCCTTCTGTTCAAGAAGTTGAATTGGCCCAAAATGAGAAAGTGAGACACAGTGTATCAGTCTGAGAGTCATTGTTATGGCCCTGGTTTTCATTAAGAAAACCTAGATTCAGTTTTCTGAGTTTTGTTGCCACTGAGGTTTTGCTTACGCCACTGATAAAGTTACACCTCTATCTGTGTTCCACTCATGACCATGGTAAGTCTCAGTTCTAGGCACATTTCTGATATGACCTGAATTGTAGCTTAGTCCTTGAATTGTTATGATGATGGCTAAGCCTGTTGACTGCACGAAAGGACAAAACTGGGAGCTGGAGTTCCAGAAGACTTTTCTCTTTGGTCAGTGAGATAGTAGAGGGAATAATAGTACAGTGATGAGCTGCAAGGCTGGATGGTTTCCTGAACAGCTATCACAGGCTCTATTCGTTGTCGTTGTTCAGAATTCACAGTTATGGCCCAAAACACCCTGCTCAACTGTTCAATGTGAACATTTGGTTTCATCTGATTAAATCGCTAGTTGGGCTAATGACAAAGGCTAATTGACTGAAACAAAATCCAGACTGATGCACTAGTGCTAATGGAATGAAGAAACTAAACACTTGAAATTTAAGGGAAGGATTGCATCTTTTCCTATAACTGGACTCTTGAGATCATTTCTTTCTTTCAAGTTTGGATTTATCTAATGGGATTCCTCCTCAATTCTCAGTGGTTGTTACCAGGACAGACAGAGACAGAGCCAGCAATGTGCCCTTGTGACCAAGAAGGTCAATGTTTTCCTGGGGTGCATCAAAAAGCATGGCCAGCAGGTCGAGGAAGGTCATCTTCCCCCTCTACTCTGCCCTGGTGAGGCCAATCTGGAGTATGGTGTCCAGTTCTGGGTCCCCTAGTTCAAGAAGGACAGGGAACTACTGGAGAGAGTCCAGCAGAGGGCTACAGGGACGATCAAGGGAATGGAGCACCTCTCTTATGAGGAAAGGCTGAGAGACTTGGGGCTGTTTAGCCTGGAGAAGAGAAGATTGAGAGGGGATCTTATCAATGCTTATAAATATCTTAGAGGTGGGTGTCAAGAAGATGGGGTCAGGCTCTTCTCAGTGGTGGACAGTGACAGGACAAGAAGAAATGGAGGCAAGCTGGAACACGGGAAGTTCCATCTCAACATGAGGAAAAGCTTCTTTACTTTGAGGGTGTCAGAGCACTGGAACATGCTTCCCAGAAAGGTTGTGGAGTCTCCTTCTCTGTAGAGATTCAAAACCCACCTGTTTCCATTCCTGTTCTGCATACTCTAGGGGAACCTGCTTTGGCAGAGGGGTTGGACTAGATGATCTCCAAAGGTCCCTTCCAGCCCCTACCATTCTGTGATTCTGTGTTATGTACCTGTTCTTAATTAAAGGCTCTAAAATCCTTTCCACTTAGAATTTGGTAATATTATTGATATATTTATTTTTGGGACTAGAACATCAATGTCCTTATACAGAGTTTAAATTTAAGTCCACGTGGAGATGAAAAGTGATGTAGATGTGGTGGTTCCCTTATTATGCCATTGTCTCACCCTGAATACTTATCACTTATCTGTGACCATTCTATCAAATGGTATAATAGGATGGATAAGGACCTGTTTATTTGTGAGACTATCTTTAAGGGTATCTTAATTTTATTTTTTAACTGTTGCTTAAAATCAGAGAAAGAATTTGTCTGTTTGTCTATACATTTTTAAGTCAGCTTCCTCTTCTCCATCTCTGGTTTAGAAATTGCCTGAAGGTATGGCTTTTATGAATGTATGTATATACAGAAGGTAGATTTTTTTTCTTTTTTTTTTTTTTTTACCTACTGACGTTGTAGAGATACCAGTGCTTTCAATTGTTAACTTAAGCTCCTGCAATAAGACACCTTGATAACCATGCTTCTAATGTCTAGATCAATGAAAGAAAATATGTGCTTCTATTGCATTACTTCAGTAATGTATTCAGTTTTATCTGAGTCAAAAACCTTTTTCCTTGTCTTGTTCATCTCACTGGTTGACATGATTCTAATGACAAGTAATGAAAAGACCAATTTATACCAAACTGCAGCCTTACTGATACCATAAACTACTGTTCTTTGCAACAGCGCACCCAGAGGCAAGAGTGAAGGTAACCCTAAAATACAGACCTTTCAAACATTTTGATGATTTTACATGGGACAAAAGAGTAAGATTTTCTTGCCATTAGCACAGCATAAAACATTTAAACAGAACACTGTTATCTTAAATTCAGTTGATATGTCACACCAATAAAAAAATAAACATGAAGAGGAAAAAAAGAAAGAAAGAATTATCAAAAGAAACTTGTTATTCTTCAGTGCAGGAGTTAATACCTACACTAAAAGGCTGTCCCAGTCAAGATCTCAGTCTGTCTCTGGAGAGGTAAATGTTTAATTCCAGATAGATGACTGTTGCATTGACTGTAGTAGTCAACATTTTCTGGTTTAATATTCTCGAGAATATAAAATCAGAGATTGACAGTGAAATGGAAATTATTTTTTAAGTATAGAATTTAACTGTCTTCAAAATTGGATTAGTGTAGGCTTTGAGATTTAATGGTGGCTCTATACTGTGTGAATCGTTTGTATTAAAATAATGCAAAATTAAAAATATCTCAAATTCACTGTTTATAGTGGCTTATCAGTGCTTTGCCAGTAGTTATTATTAAAATAATGGATTTAATATTATTTTTTTGTTATTATTTTAGAATGTTACTATTAAACTACAAGTTCTAAAATTAATTTTAAAATGAGGGAAGATCTTGGTAAGTGTTATTACAAAATTCCAGTAAGTCAAATTGCTTAGGTACAACTTAAAACCTTTATTGTTTATGAAATTTTACATAGCATCTTTGCATTTGCTCTGCTGTCAGTTCCGTTGCTGTTCTCCAGTACATCAGGAAGAACTTTTCTTGCCAGATGCAGGTGTCTGACCATTGTTACTGAGCATTTTGAACTTTCCACTCCATAGGTGGGGTTTAATTTTCATCCATAGAATTGCTGGTAGGTTTTTCAGTTGCTTGGGTTGTGAAATGACAGGTCCTTGGAGGAAAAGGTGCTTGTCCTCCCTGAGCATTTCTGAAGACAGCTATCTCTGCAGTACAGCCTCCATGGAGTCTGCCTGAAAACTAATGACTTGGCTGCCAGGAAGCCCTTTCAGATTTTGCTGCTTCTCTTGCTTTCTTTCCTGTTTCAAATATATCAGAATGAGTATGTCTCTAATCTCATGTGACAAATGTGACACTCATTTTTCTTCAATGGTCTTCTTCTACCAGTACGTTATAAAACAAAACTTTTAAAAGAGAGGTCTTTATTACCAGGGACATATCTTTATGGGAGTGAACTTGCAGAGTCTTAAGGAAGTTTTTTGTCTTTTAACGAATTTCCTAGGCTTTTAGTTTTTTGGGTGTTTTTTTGTTGGGGTTTTTTTTTGTTGTTCTCTGGAGAAATGACAATGATTGTTTGGATGCACCACAAATAATCAGATATGTTCAGTCCTCAGTCTTAAAAATCACGTGATTTTTTTTTAACTAACATTGCATTTAATAAGCCTGTGCATTGACTCTTCATACATTTGTTAAGAATTCAATTTCTCTCTACTAACTGAACAGGGGAGGGAGCAAAAGTACTATTCTGATTTCTTCATCACTAGTTCACAATGACTTAATACATGGGAAAAGTAAACTCAAGAATGCTATTTAGATCCACTTTGAAAAGAAACTAAGTTGTTCTTTCTCTTCCCTTTTTACAACACCACTTCTCATTCCAACATCTATTTCTGTTTAGAACTTAGACATCGTCTTTCCCAGGAAGTTAAGATAGCTTCAATTTATAGCATTTACAACTTACTTGGATTTATACCTCATTTTTTTATCACAGGACTAAGCTTACTAATTTGACCATCTCATACCAGTGGTCCAAATCTTTGTCCTCATGACTCACAGTGAAGTTCTGAATGCTCAGCTGTTCGAGTGAAACTCAAACTTTAACAGAGTGATAAACATCTACACTTTCCAGTTACTTTGCAAAAAAAATGTTATATTTAGTATTTGGTGTATAACAGTCTAGCCAGGGAAAAGTTATTCTTTGATTGCTACTCAGAAGACAACTGTTTAGTTAATGATGAACTTTACTGGGCTATAAGAGGGAAAAAGACAGGCTAATTGTTCCTGCCTTATACTGCATGTGTCGGGGAGGATAGTTTCATAGGAATTTTTGCCTACTCACAAATTGGAATCCCAATTAGAATTAGTGTAATACATCCCATAAATAATCTGGGGAACAAATCCAAGAGCTTGTAATGTCTGGTAGTGTGACATAAATATGCTGATGTAAAAACAATTTCTGTAAGTATCAGCAACATGGCCTCGAAAAGGGCAAACAAAAACTTACATAGTTGCACTAGTATGCCAGTAAAATGCAGCAAACAAGTGAAGATTTAGAAGATAAGGTAAAAGATAAACTGAAGTGAAAAGGGAAGAACATTTTGCTGAATACAGAAGAGGAATGGTTAGCAAAACAATAAACAATATAAGCAGCATTGGAAGTAGGCTTGGGAGATGGTAGGTTAGCAGCACAAAAAAAATGTGCATAAGGACAGAAAAGAAAGAAGACAAGCCTGCTTCAGTTCAGACTTCTTTTGCTCAACATCTGTCCAGTTTCATGACCTCAATCTCTGCAGCTAAGGCTACCAAAGGCAGTATCCATCACTGCTAACTATGTAGCATCAGCTCTATGGTCTTTGTATCCTCTCAGATAATTTGTATTCTAGGTGTTAAAGACAAACAGTTTTGTACAGAGAGTGAGAACGTGTCAATAATGTATAAGAAATAAACATTAGCATGAAATATGTTGATAATCATTGAATAGTTTGGGTTGGAAGGGACCTTTAAAGGTCATCTAGTCCAACACCCCTGCAATGAGAAGGGACATCTTCAACTAGATTAGGTTGCTCAGAACCCCATCCAACCTGACCTTGAACACTTCCAGGGATGGGGCATCCACAACTTCCCTGGGCAACCTGTTCCAGTGTTTCACCACCCTCATTGTAAAAATTTCCTAATGTCTAAATTAAATCTAGTCTTTTCAGTTTAAAACTGTTACCCCTCATCCTATCACTACACTCCCTGATAAAGAGTCCCTCCTCATCTTTCCTGTAGGCACCCTTCAAGTACTGGAAGATCTCCCCGGAGCCTTCTCTTCACCAGGATGAATTACCCCAACTTTCTCTGTCTGTCTTCATGGGAGAGTTGTTCCATCCCTCTGATCATTTTCGCGGTCCTCCTCTGGATCCACTTCAGCAGGTCTGTGTTTTTGCTGTGCTGAGGGCTCCAGAGCTGGATGCAGTACTCCAGGTGGGGTCTCACAAGAGTAGCGTACAGAGGCAGAATGACCTCCCTTGACCTGCTGGCCATGCTTCTTTTGATGCAGCCCAGGATATGGTTGGTCTTCTGGACTGCAAGCGCAGATTGTCAGTTCATGTCAAGCTTTTCATCCACCAGTATCCCCAAGTCCTTCTCCACATGGAGGCTCTCAATCCCTTCCTTCTGCAGCCTGTATTGATACGGGGGGATTGCAGTGACCCAAGTGCAGGACTTCTGTACTTGGCCTTGTTGAATCACATGAGGGTCACATTGGCCCACTTCTTGAGCTTCTCCATATGCACGGCATCCTATCCCTCAGGCATGTCAAACTGCACCACTCAGCTTGATATCATCTACAAACTTGCTGAGGGTGCACTCAATTCCACTATCTATGTCATTGATGACGATATAGGACAGTACAATACAGCCTTATCGTTGTCTCCTGTGAGAGCTGCTGGCTGCTGGTGTCTCTGCTGCCCTGGGGTTTCCCTGTCTCAGGAAACATCCTCATGTGCTGAGATCTGCTGCGAATTGGGCCAGCTGCAGAGCAGCTCCCATCAGTGACTGATATAATGAATTAATATAATAAATTTAAAAACTGCTGTGATTTATCTATCTTCTAAAAAGCTCCCATCACATGGATCTCCAGTTCCCTTCCTCATAAACACATACAGAAACAAAAATATATTGTTGCAGAAGATCTGTAAACAAGCAAGAGATGCCACTAAAATAAACCTTTTAAATCTTCTTGCTTTATAATGCATTTTTTCTTAAAGGCTTCTAACAAGTGAGCTGGAGAATAGATGACTCCAGTCACTAAATTAAAGCTAACTTACAAAATTTATAAACTTGGAAAATATTCCCATCTTTTGCTTCTGGAAAATATGCTGTCCATTTAAGTACCTTTTCTGACCTGACAAAGTACTGAGGATCCTCATTTTGTAGTGTGTTCGTACTGTCTCAAAAATCATACTGAAATGTTCCATAGTAAGACAATTCTCAGATATCAAGCTGTCAGTATTATAGCAGTTTTCGACTATATATAGTTGCCTATTACTAACAAGTAGAGACAATGCAAAGTTTACAGTCTACAGTGTTTCCACAAACTTTCTTGGATGACAGAGATAAAAACTCAGCTATAAGTTTCCCAGTCGTTTGTTGTGGTTTTTTTCTCCTCTTTATAGCAGGCACTTTTTGGTAGAAGCCACCTCCATTGTCTCATTTGTATAAAATAGAAGTCTGTCTCCCTCACTTCAGCATACCGCTTTGAAACTGCTTCTAAAATCATTTAGGTCAAATGGTTTGAAACTGTGAAGAAGAAACACTAGATGACTGACTGTTTTGCACTGCATCAGGTGATGGTGTGGTGATGAGAGGGAGTGAGCAAGAGAGCTGGTGCAGGGCTCTTTCTGGATCTCAATAAGGAAAGCCTAACAACAAATGATTTAATAAGATAGCTGTTTTAATAAGACAGAATGAGAAGAGAAATACAAACAGTGAGAAAGTCTAGTATCTCTTCAGATGCTGGGCACCCCACATTCATGCAGCACCAGTTGGAGCCTGGATGAATTTTTCTCATGGTGCTGTGGAGAGCAGATGTTGTCCATGAAGAGAGGCTCTCCCTTTTGGTCATCTGAGCTATTGTGTAATGTCTTCACAATAAAACAACTCTGTTTGTAAAGGATGCTCTCATAAGAACTTCCTTCTGCAGAGTTAGATAAAGGCCAGGCCAGGCAGGTGCTGTAATTGCAGGTACCAAGTGGGAGCTGCCTGTGTGCTCCTCAGTTAAGGTGAGTCGGGTGATATTGTCCTGTAGCCGAAGGAACCGTGCAGCACAGCCCAGCCTGAAGCCACGATGGACAGGCAGTACAGCAGAGGCCTCAGCCTGCTCAAGTTAACTGTTACGTGGATCACTGACTTCTAAGAGTACAACTGTTTCTCAGTCAGGATCAATATGCTGTTAGAGTGGAATAATGCAAAGAACTGTTTTCAGTGAATTGACATTAAAATTTATTGTTGATAAATTAAGATGAAAAGACATGTACTTTAAGCACAATTTGAGCAGAAAATATAAAATACTTCAGTGCATATGTTTTCTCTATAAATCTGAAATCTCTTTGGACAGAAAACAGGTATTAAAATACCTTGGTCTTGTGGGGACAGTTCTGGGCATGATCAGTAGTAGGATTTAAGATACTTAAGTTTTTACTATTTTGTAATAGGAGGTGTCAAGCTGTCTAAGGGACCCAGTCCTGGAATTGCACTAACAACATTCATAGCACTGGCTTCAGCATGAAAGATTTATAAATTCAGAAAGAAGAGAGGAGGAAACTAATTCAAGAATACTAGAACTTTTGTTTTCCCTTTTTATTGTTTTTTGTCATCTGTCTCTAGCAAAAAACTATGTGACAATGAATTAACTGGTTTCAGGGTGTACATCTAAGGCTGGCATCTAAATCTGATGGAGAGAAAATTTTTCAGTCTATATTTTCTTCAACTTTATCCATTGGGTGGTGCAGGTATTCTCCCTGTGAATGTTATAAATCCTAGTCAGAGGTATTCAAAGGTGTACCTAGCATTGTGTTTCTCAGACAAGTAAGAACTTTCTGCCTATATTTCAAGCTAAATGATGCAAGCCAACTCTTAAAGGAAAATTGTATAACTGTGTCAGTTGTAGCTATGCTGTATTGGAGCTGAAAATCCCTGGTGGGAGGATAAAAAGATAACACAGCTTTTGGAGTGAAGGCGATTTGTGCCTGGCTAGTGTGGAGGTGGACAGACGGTCCTGGGTTTGTTTGTGAATCATTCTGTGATTTTGCAGTTACTGAAGTATGCTAGCCTTTCTAACAGCTTGTTTCCATAGTCTTTCCCTATCTTTTCTCTGCTCCTAGCCGTACAGTCCTACCCCTTTCCCATGTTACCGTGGAGCTTACTGGATCCCTCAGCTGGCTGTCCACTTTGTGTTAAATTAGACTTCGAGCACACTAGTTTGTTGAAGCATCTTACAGGAGATCCAAAACAAGGTAAAAGGAAACAAGGTAGGAGCTGGATGGGAAAAGAGGAAGGGTGCATGGCCTCTTCCTCTCAGTGTGACTGTGAGTTAGTCATCAAAGTTGTATTTAAGAATGCTTGTCCTAGAGCAAGGTACCTCAAGGTACCTCAACCTAAAATGGCTGCCATTAATATCTTGCCCAAAATATTTACCATAAATGGAAGAAGCTGATGCTTTACTAGGAAAAAAAAAAAAAGGATAAAAAAATAAAATTAAAAAAAAAAGAGAGAAAAATAAAATTAAGTCAAGGATTCAGGAAACCTAGCTTTTGAGGATGGCTTCCCAAAGAGTTTGAAGACATCTGCTGTCCTTGGTGAGGGGGATGGACAGAGACACTGATTTTTTTGAAGTCAGTGTATTAATTTACGCTACGTACAAGATATATTAAACTATCCCCACCAGGTGTGTATAGCACCTACACATTTTCCCTCCTTTTCTAAGGTGGGGTGTATCTATAGATTAATGAAATCAGTCCCACTACCATAGGATTATCTCAAGCCCTCTGTCAAGCCCTATCAACCAAGTTGATGTAAGAACCTATTACAGCTGAAAGAGGCTTTTTTTTCTTCTATATTACACTTTATATATTTATCTAGATTTATTTTATATTTATATTATTTTATTGTATTATATTATTTTCTATCTTCCCCTCTGCATCCTATGCTGATGGCCTTTCCTTTTTGTTAGATCAAGAACCTACCAAACCCTTTTGAGTATTTAGAGTATTTAACTCTTTTAACTAGCCCCTTTCTTTTCTTTTTTGTGGCTCACTTAACTTTCTGTCATCTTAATGAATTAAATTTCCTTACAGGGGGCTTAGATAAGGGCACAGGACTAAGCACAAAGTAAGTGGTGGAAGCATAGCATGAAGTATGAGGAGTGGAGATGGAGCAGAAGGGTAGCTTTACCACTTCCAGGAGGGACAGATCTTCCTGTGTTGGTTCATTGGATTGGATGAAACTATATTCTTCAAAGAGATGAGTATAACTCGTGCTGATGAATGTCTTGGAAATGATTATGCGGTGAACAGAGGTGGACAGGGCAGAATAAGATTCACCAATTAAGTACATATTGAATGTCAGAACTGCTCAAGTTGAGGGCAGCTCCTACACTGTTCTGGAAATATAAACCTGGAGGGCATTGCAAGGTATACGCAGGTCTTATCTTCTATACCGGAACAAGCTTAGATATAACTGCCATAACTGTCACGCACCTTATTCTTTAAGTAACATGAACATGTTTGTGAGGGGCCTGCACAGAGAGACATTTCTTATAAGTACTAATGTTTTTGACTTAATACTAAGATTTTCAGTGTAAATGCTGGTAATTAGGCATTTAAATAAGTGCCCTGTTTTTGAAAGTTTTGAATGCTTATCATATCCCAGTTTCTATGAAAAATGCTTCCTTTCCCTCAAATGCAACTACAGAAAATAATTTTTCACCCTTTCTCTGGATTTTGCTTTGTTACTGTCTCTAGAACTTCTCAACCTGGCAATGCTAGACTCAGCCATGGAAGGTATCATTTACTATCTGTTCTATAAAACCAGCAATGACTGAAGCTTTCTCCTTGTCTTCAGAGCCTGACAGATTGATCCATTTAAATCGACATGTTTTTCACTCTTACTCTATTAATCTATGCTTCACTTGTCTCAACATCTTGAGAGCTATACTGAGTTCTCAGAAGATCTCAATCAGGCACAGCTGAAATTGTGAACAACCGCCACTGTTGATGTCAGGAATTCATAAAGTGTGGTTTGTTGTCAGACCTCGAAAATCAAATTCTTTTGCAGATGCTAAAGGTCCCATAGCATTTAATGGGACCACTCACTGAGTTGTGCCACAGTCCTTTGCCATAACTCTCTCATGTCTCTAACTGTATATACTTTTCAATGCATCAACTGATGCCCAACCTGTTTAGAGGTGGCTGAAAGTTACTGATGATGCATTGGTTTATGCATAGCTAGCAAGGACTTACAGCCCTTCTTAGTAGTAAGGAGTTTTGTAAATATGAAATGTTACTGGTGCCTGTTGCTTTCAGTTTGCATATAGGTAAGCAGAACTGTTTTCAGTGGATCTGTAAATGTAGCCATTTTATTACATAGCTTTTAATTAAAAACAAAGGAGAGGTGGGGATATCTTGGTAAACTAGTTTACAGAATACAGAAATAAGCAATTAATTTGTAATTACATGGTACTTGGTAGATGCAAGAAGGTTGGTTTTATGATTTCTCCAATTCAATTTTCATGTAATTTTCAGAAAGTAAATAACCATGTCATTAAAATAATTACATTGCTATTGTCAAAATAAACATTAAAACTTTTTTTTTTCCTGATTACTCTAAGACCTCTTCTGAAAGAACTAATGCAGAAAAAATAATAATATAAAAGACCTATCAAAACCTGAAGTAAATTACATAGGAAAAATGGGCAACTTAGATGACAAAAATAAATCGGTTCATGCCTATGTATTCATCTACCATAGAGTCAGGTTATATTTGTGAAGTGCATTATAATCTGAAAATATTTTTCTGCTCCAATGTGTGTTGAATCCAAGTTGTTCATCTGAGTATTTTTTGCAGGAAGATTCTTATTTGCATTCACTGAGTAGTTATATTTTTGTTATTTAGTGCTTATTCTACTTCTGGCCTGTATAGAACTTCTCAGAGGTCTGCAAAAAAGAGAAGGATGCTTAGTGGGCTTAAATAGTGTAGATGTGGGTCTGATATCATTACAGAAAAATTCTAAGAACCTATATTGAAACGCAGCATTTAAAGAAATATGAGCCTGACCATTTACATTTAGTCGAGCTTGGGGAATAATACACATATGATTTCATCACATCTGACTATCAAATCAGAGACCCTTTTTGTTTTGTGAACACCTATCCTGCCATATAACAGATGTAAAATTTGTGCATGTTTACTGTGTGGATCATGCTATGAAAGATTTCTAAAAGGCTTGACTTTTTGTTACTATTATTAGCAAGGAAAAATTATTTGGCATCTTTCACTGTGAGGTTACCCAATGGGGTTGGAGGTATCCAAATTTAACAAACACCATAATTTAAAATGGTGATAACAAAACACTGGCTAACAGAAGAAACAGCAGCCCTTCTGTGACTGTTGCATTTGAGCAGTTAGCTTTTTGAATACAGTTTAAAGGCTCAGTGAGTTACAAAGACTGTTTCTGACCATCCAAGCACCAGGAAAGAATAATGCTATGACCTATACTATAGGAAACAGGTGGATGGATTCTTCTCCTCAACTGTTTTTTTAAAAAAAAATCTGAAAAATAATTTTTTCTGTGCGTTTCTTTCACACAGACACAAAAATATATATTTTAAGAAACTTGCATAGATATTGCGCTATGCAATTACCTTGCCATTCCTGTTGCTGTATGTGTATTGTGTCTCTTGCTTCACACTAGTTCTTTCCCAAACCCGGATTTTTATTAGCCTCGCGGTGTTCCCATTGCTACCTTGTTACTCCGGTTCCCTTGTGACTTTTAGGACAAATTTCCTCCTACCTCCTCTGACAGGAGGCTGCCCTGTTCCACTTTCTGCCAGTGGAAGCATCTCGCGCTGTCACAGTCTAACTACCGAGCTTTCTGCTGCATGACATTCTCAAGGTTTGAATCTGTCACTTGAGTCTCAGTAGAGTATGCTTCTAATTTTAAAACTTGCTGCTTTCTCTTTAGGCAAAGAAATCCTCAAGTAGCTCTTTTAAAGGTAGATTGTCACTGCACACAGTGGTAGATGTAATATTAGTAATTATCCTTTAGGAATTAGTCTAGTAAAACAGGTAAAAAAATCTATACTCTGGTTTGCTCTCACTGGAGGCTTTCAATATGCAGAAGACTATCTTCATCTTTCTTTTCTTAAGGTTTAGTGACTAGGTTTAATTAATCTTTGAATGTGAAACTAAAATGAACTCTGAGCCCTCTGAATTCAAACTTCTGTGCCTGGGTTTATGAGGAATAGTAGAATATTAACAGCTGAGACAATGCTGTTTAGGCAATTTTGGAGCATGCAAGCTCATCTGTGGAAGAAAATGTTCTTTAGACTATTCACAAAACAAAGTTTAGAAAAAACATATAATCATATAATTCCTCCCTATAAATTTTAAATATCTTGGGCTAATTTCAAAAGAATTTGAAGGAAGAATAGTATTAACTGAGTTCCTGCAGGCTTTCTAAAAATAGCAGATGGAAGGAAAAGGAAATAAATCAGTACCACCAGTGGAAGTCTAACACATAACTGGCCACAGAGCTGGCTAAAACCCATCATCATAGAAATACTTGTCTAATAGTGGTATGGAATTTAGTCCCAGAGTTGACTGCTGCTTGCCCAGCCGGTAGCTGGATGTTTTGAATGACAGAATAGTCCGTCAGGGTCTGGAAGTCACAGAGTGGCTGAAGGAAGAACCTGGGAATATTACATGTGTATGAATATGAATCCAAATCTCCCCAGGCCTTTTTTAGTTCTGCACTCCACACAGTGCCAATACGTGGTACAAATTTGTGTTACTGGATTTCAGGAATAATTACATAACCAATTATGTATTGTTTTTTTTGTGTTTGGTGGTGGTTTTTTTTTCAATAAAAATGTGCTATTCTGATGCACATCTTTCATTTACTCTAAAGTGAACTGGATTTCTTGCTTTTATGCTTTACATAAACACTTCAGAGGTATTTCAGCTGAAAGGCAGGCTACTCTTCATATTAAAAAAAAAGAGTATACAATGTGTCTTACTGTTGGATAACAAACCTAAAGACACACTCATTATGTGGATAAATTCCGCGCCTTCTTTTTTTTTTTAACATAGAAGATTTTGGCTGTATTTATCAGAAAGAGAGACAAGGTAGTAATGCATTTATTAACTAACACTTAAAAGAACTGATTGGAAATGAGTCTACAAATTTCTCTCACCAGGAGAAGTAGTATTTATTATCTTCATGCTGAATATAATAATATTGACAAATTTTTTGTTTGTTTTCATTTCCTGTTGCTCAGAAGCTGAGGAAGAAATAACATTGTGCCACCAGATAGATGATAGGAAACAAATTATTTTCCTGATTCTCTCTAGATGTGCTATATATTTTTATCCATTTCCTTCATTGTTCTGGAAAGCAACTAAGTACGAATTTGTCCACACTACAGGCCTGACTGGCAGTCTCATGTGACTACAGTATGAATTGGAGTCTTGTTTACTAAATCATGACTCTGCCACATTTGCTTACATTTTCTGTACAAGCAGCCAGCCTGAAATGAAGTATGACTTCCCTTAATTGGAAAGTATTCTAGATCTAAAGAATTTACTATCACATATAAGTACATATATCAGTGAGGACTTTCCTTCCATGTGTGTTCAAAGTGTATTTTTGAGTGAAAAAGAGAAATGTTTCTGCTAGTAGAGAAATTAGTCATAGTCCTGTTAGCCAGTTAGATTTCTCTATGATCAGTTATACTGATATTTTCCTATGGAAACTGATAAACATCAATAAGATGTTCATTTCTTTTAGATGGAAGAGGAAAAAAATAAATTTGTTGTTTTTAACTGACATTAAACACTAACTTACTACGATATGCCTAGAGCCAATATGAGCTTTTGATTGGTTTCTTTATTTAATATATAAGAATATATCATCTAACAGAGGGTTTTATAATACAGGTTACATTTTAAATATTTTTAAAAGATTATATTCTCTGCTTATCTTGCATATAATTATTTTGTGGTGATTCACTGTAAATGAATTAAAATGCTTGGGTGCCTGATATATTGCTGAATAGCTAACCTACCATGATCTTATAAAAAAAGTCATTGAATTACATCTGAGTAACCTGGCAAATGCTAAATTATTGATGCTTTCTATCAGGGTCTGAAAAATACTGTTACTAATCCTACTGTCTGCATGAATAGAAACCAGGCTCAGATGAGTAGGAGCGCTGGGCAGAAGCATAGCTAGAGATGCTGGTTTCTTCCGTTCAGTGAAGGGGCAACACAGAGAGCCAGAAAGCTTGGGGTGTATGTCCTGAAAAGCTGAAGGGGCTTTCAGGGTAATAAGAAAATGTCCCAAGCGCTGTAGCAGTTTATTTAGGTGAGATAATATGGGTCAACTAAAAAAAAGCACATAGTGATAACACAACTGGGCTTTTTGCCACAGTAGAAATAGAGATTTCTCTGTTCATGTTAATAAACAACTACCATAAGGTAACTTCTTAACTCATATACTGCCATATTAATACAACTCTATATCACATTGATTTTGTGTGAACAGAGGCCAAATCCTTACTATACAGTTGTTCAGTGGATTATAGAAACATGTAGTCCAAAAATGACTACTTAGAAGGCTAGAAGTTTCTCCTACAGAAATGAGTTAACAGTAGTATTAATGTTGTTTAAAAAATTAAAGCTGGTAGCTCTGTAATGGATAATTTAAAATCAGATTAAAAAAACAAAGTACAGTAGATAAGTAATGAGAATTTGTAAGTGGGAACTAATCTTCCCAAAGTAATTCTGAGAAATAAATTGCATTAAAGACTTGGCGTTAATTTCTTGACTCTGCCTGTAATCACAGGACCATGATGATATTTCATGTTTTACCTAAGACTGCTATCATTTGCTGATTTTCTGGGTGAAAATGTCCTAATTTAGAGAAGTACTTAAGTAAGTTCCTAAGCTTCTGCTACTTAATATAAAACTAGAAATTTATACTTTTGAGCCATCAAGCATGCCATGTAATAATTAGACTACATGCCTCAGAAGTGTCACTTTGTAGATGCCTATAAGTATTTCTTTTAAATAAGGATGGAATAAAAGTTTGGCATTAAAATCTTTAAACAAGGCAAGGCAAGCTTTCTGGAAAGATATGACCCAACAGAGATTCAATAAAGTATCAGTTGCTACGTTTCTACTTACACTCATAAGCAGTCTTGCTCATAAGGCTTTTTATTTGGAAAACTTCCCTGGTTTGCAGAAATGTCTCCCATATTTACAGCAGTAGGATAGGAATTCCTCTTGCTATTTGTTTTCTGTTGTCCTTGGGATATTCCAAGGACACTTAATTTCTCCTTTTTTAAATAATCTAACCTCCATTGGTTTCTGATGATATCAAGATGACTGTCATTAATGTAAGATGCTTCCTCTCTTCCTTTTCGATATGGAGCTCAGACAATAAAAGGTGCAGGCCAGCCGTTATTGGGCAGGAATATGCAAGGAACTTGGGGAAGAAGGGAATTGAGGGGAAGCTGAGGGAATGGAAAATATTATATACCATTGATAGGAGAATGGAACATGAAGCAGTTTAGTACTGTGTAGAGAACAGTTCAGAGATAATTGGAAGACTAAAAAGCAAAAGAATGTGTGAATAAAAACACTACATTTACTTATAAGAAAGAATGGCAAAGTGCAAAAGATGATGGTGGTAGAGAAGCAAGAACGAGGAAAGCCTCTTCTGCTTGTGTGTTGTATCCATTGGAAGTGACATTTTAAGACATAAACTGATGAACTGCAAATTGAAGATGAATATTGCAAGAGTTGGGAAGAAAATTTAAAAGAGTGTAATACATTTTGAAACCAATTGCATACTATTGAATCAGTCACAATGAAGGTGGTACAGTGGCGGTTAACAGAGAGTCATTTATTTAAAAAAAGAAAAAAGATCAGAGATCAGTGGATCCCCACAGTATGTGTTTTACTTCTCAAGCTAACCATGTGGAAAATCTCACCTACCTAAAGGACTGTTTAAATTAGTTTTTAATGTGTATGCAACAAATTACATGCACTTAGGGGCCAGGGACTTTGATTTAAATGATAGACGTAAAAATCTGTTGCTCAGCTACCACTTTTAAACAAAATGAACCTGTAATTCTAGGCACTATTACCATCTTCTGTCTGAGATGCATATAACAAGCATTGAAGTGAAGACTTTTAAAAACTCATTTGGAGTTTATAGTTACCTAAAAATATGTAAAGTGCTTTTTAATCTGCTTTAATCTGTTCCTAAACTTGTTAAAATTTCTGGGGAAAAAATGAGAGTTTTGGGAGGATTTAGTTCCCTGAAATTAATTTTATTGCATTAAAAAAAAATTAAAGATTTGTATGAGAAATTAATTATTTAAAAACAAACAGAAATGTAATTTGTGTGAGTAATCTAAAAATATTAATGAAATGCTGAATATGTTTTAGACTTTCCTCTTTCTGTCATTTAAAAATTTATGGTTTAGAGGGACTTTCAATGTTCCTTTCTTCCTTCCTTCATTTCTCCCTTCCTCTCTCCTTCCTTTCCTTCTTTCCAATTTTTGAACTTCAAGAATTTCTTAGATCACACTGTTTCTTTTTCCTCCACACCTTTTCTCCAGGATGTGACGCTTCTAGAAACACACCAGTTACCATGAAACACTTGACAGAGTCACTAGAATTGACAGCACTGATGCTAGTAGCATATTGGAAATGACAGTCATTGACGTAGTATTGGAGTGCTTCCGTACATTACAATAAAATGTTATTTTGGGAGATATTGTCAAGTGCTTCTGCCACAACATTTGCGCTTTTTCATTTTTATTGTGTTTGAATAGCCTCTCCAGTGCCTGTGAGTACTGCATTAGGGCATTCTGTTAGAAAATAAGTGTAGTGACTGAAATTGGAAAGGAAACTCTCAATAGAGCAGTGCAGTTACTTTAACCACGGGGTGTGACATAAAAAAGGCTGAATTCAAAATTCGATAAATTTTTATGTTCTGTCTTTTCTAGGAGAAAGATCAAAGCTGTCATAAAACTTAGAATGATTAACTCAAACAAGATGTGACCATTTAAATAAAAGAACATATGCATTGTTACTGAATATTAATGTTAATAAGGCTAACTGTTTTACCAACAACATGGTTATTGAAAAATTAATTCTGTAATATTTATGTTGATTTTCTTAACTTCTGCTCTGACTCTGGACTGCAGTGATCTGGTGCAGTTTCATGCTGAGGCTGATGGTACTTCAGAGCAACACTACACAGTTTTTTCAATAACTTTTGATGCAGAGTGATCGGCAAAAAATGTTCAGGATTGAGAATGTTCCTTTAGGGCAAAAGACTTGAAATCATTGACATTGAATGAATATAATCTGCAAAAGACTGAATAAATCATTAGCACCCAGTTGTGTTATTGATTTCAAACAGACCATGATTGCTTTTCTACCACATGATTTAGCAGTGCTTGACTGACCTTGCTCAAACATGCTGGTGTTGTGAGGATTATATAGTTCTATGGGTTGTACCTAAGCAGGGCTTTAAAATGAAGGGTGAAGTAGGTGCTATCTCCTTCCAGCTAATTACATTAATATTTGCCAGGGTAGTAATTAGGGTTATGTAATAGATTTCTCCCTGTCTTAAAATCAAGAATCATAGAATCATAAAATAATTTGGGTTAGAAGGGACCTTTAAAAGTCATCTAATCCAACCTCCCGTGCAATGAGCAGGGATGCCTACTAGATCAGATTGCTCAGAGCCCCATCCAACCTGAGCTTTAATGTTTCCAGGAATGTGGCATCTACCACCTCTCTGGGCAACAAGTTCCTGTGTTTCACCACCCTCATTGTATAAAATATCTTCCTTTTATCTAGTCCAAATCTACTCCCTTTTAATTTAAAATCATTACTCCTTGTCCTGTTGCAACAGGTCCTGCTAAAAGGCCCTGATTGACAGATGTCCTCGTTTGAAGTAGAACAAAACCAATTTTCTTTTCAGTAGTTTTACTTTTCAGTTAAGTCTCTTCTAACTGACTGCACTCTCTGAAATGAATGGCATAGTTTTCACACAGTGTGTGCTTCTAGCAGTGATGACGTCTGATATTTATAGTTAATACTAAGAAATGGTATGCAGAGAGGGTTTTGCTGGTACTTATTGCTATAACAATCAAGGTCAGCTAACTTTGTTATACACCAAGATGGAGGGTCGGAAGTGGAAAAGCATAGACGGGTCGCACCTGTGGGGAGCAGCGGATAGGACAGACGACCCAAAACTGACCAACAGGGTAATCCATCCATCTACATCATGCTCAGTATAAAAGCTGAGGGATCAAGGAGTCAAGTTTCTTCTTCAATGGCCAGCATCCAAGAAGGACTCTGTCCGCTCTCCTGCCTTTGATCCCGATCTGTGTGTTCCTGAAACCAGTTCTTGAATCCAGTTCTTGAATCCAGTTCCCATCTGCCACTATGTCCAGTCCCATTGCTTGCCAGTGACATGATCATCATCCTGGGAACTCAATATTGGTTTTGTATATATTTATATATATATAATTAATTTTCTTATTAATATTATTATATTTTCTTGTTATTGTTAATATTTCATTATAGATGTTTTTGGGCTTTCTTCCAACCCATAAGTGTCCCTCTCTTATTCTCTCTCCCTTCCCCTTCTGTGAAGGGAGAGGGGGTAATAACATCTCTCTGTTTAGTTGCCGAACCAGCCAAAAACTTTGAGCAGAATAATAGCCTAGTATAGTGAGAGTTTTGCTTTCTGTAACATTTAGTTGTGTCTTTTTTTAAGCCAGGGATGTTGTCATGGACAATGGAGCAGAAGAATGCACTGCTTCTCATTATTTTTTTCCTTCCTCCTCACTCTTAATTAAGAACTAGGAAAAAAAAAAAAAAGTATATTGTTCAGCTGTTGCATTTAACACCCACTTACCTCTGTTGAGTTAAGAAGGGTGCTTTGGTGGCCCTAATCGGCATGACAATTCTGTGAAGTCAATAGCTTCTGAACTACAAGGTCACTTGAGTTAACGTTTGTAAATGGAAATGTGATGATTTAACAACTGTGCATAAAAGACTGATAGATCACACACTGTATCAAGCAATGCAGTGCGTCTTCAATCCATTGCCACAAAGACAAGTTAATGCTGGAGGAGCATAGAGGTGCTTAATTGTTTCAGGTGGCATTGTATTTCTGACATGTCAAAACAACAGTGTTACTGTATCAGATTAGAGAAGAATACAATGTCAGGAGAAAGCTCAGATTCAGAAAGGGAGGAGAAAATACTATTTTTGAAACTTAACAATGACAGATGATACAATGCAGACTTAAAATAAAAAGTCAAGCAAGGCTGTGAAGCTGCAATTTGGAAAGAAATCTAAACTATACAAGCCTCTGGAGTTAAATTTGTATAAAGAACTTTATCAGAGCTGAACATATTTAATTGATCACAACACAAAAAACATGCATGTGTGTATGCTGAAACTTTTCATGCTTTGTCACTGCTCATGTAAGCTTCTTAGAAGTCTGGGGAAAATAGGTTGAGTTTTTTTGTTTGCAAGCAGGTATTTGCTTGACAGAATAACACAAGTATATTTGTTAGAACATTGGCTTGCTCTCATTTAGAAGTAGAGTAATTGCAGATTTTTAATATTTCTTTTTTAATTTAAATAGAACCTGTTCATAAACTTGACTAAATTAAGGTTTTACTGTCTAAACAATTTTAAAAAAATCAGGTCTTTGACATACTTGGAGGGCACGCTGTACAGTACATGCATATGCATTGTGAGTGTGTGAAAAATCTGTTTGGGCTTATTTTACAAAAGTCTGCAGGATTTGTGAAGCAGTTCTTCCACATCGCTAAGCAATGTTAAAGCCTCAGATGGAATACTCTGTTGGTTTTTAGACACTGCACTTTGAAGAAGATCTGGATCAAATGTAAAGAGTCCCAGCAAGATCAAAGAGAATAATGAGAGGTCTAGAAAATATGGCATCATTACAAAATGTGAAATAACTGTGGATAGATAGAGAAACATCTATCAGGCATCAGGATGGAAGAGAGGGAAGGGTTAAAAATGTGGAGCTGAATTTTGGATGCATTTAAAACTGCTAAAACGGAAATTAACACCATCAAGAAAGATTCACATTAGACATAAACAGAATTTTCCAATAATGACATAGACACATCGATCCTAACTACTTTGGGAGGTTTTAGAATATTCATCACTGTAAGCTGTTTTCTCTGAGACACACCAATATTGGTTGGAAATGGTCCTCCCCTGTCATGGAATGTTTCCACACTAGCCCTGCCCAGCACTCTCCTCCTCAAGCTGCTGTGAAGCATATTTAAGAACCATTTGAACATATATCCATTATAGACCTTACTTGTAGCATCATCACAATCTTAATACACAGGTGTTATAAATTCTGCCCCTCCTCCCAGACAGTGGGGATTTAGCACTGTCACCACGTGTACCTATGCACAGAGAAAATACTACACCTCATCCTGGGAAGCAGGCTACAGGCATTCATGTTGTACCAGTCTCTTGACGTGTATTAATCACAAACTTTAGACCTTGTCCCTACAAAATGTGTAACTGAGACCATAACTATGAGGTGTTTCTCCAAACTTCTTTCCCTCCTGCTCAGGGCCCTGAGGGCAGTAATAAACCTTAATAGCCCTGACCAGCCTCACCTGGGGCCTTCCACACACGTGCCCTGCCCATGGGCTCAGGAGTCCTATTTAAGGTCAGCTGTGATATAATACTGGCTCTAGCTTGATCGCAACTATGCCTACATCTAGCTGGAGACCTTGTTGATTATGATACAGACCTGTGGACTGGCTTCCCAACCTGCCCTTGGACCCACCTTGTTATGTGGAGTTGCTGTGTGATCACTGGTCTATGTCTGATCCCAATTACCTTTAGCAGACCTGATCCTGAATGTGACCCTCAGATTGACTTCCTACCTTCTTGGTGTGAACTTGCTTGGCCATTTGGGCTCTTGGCTGAACCTTGCTGCCACCTCTGGCTCTGCCTTCTTTGCTTTGTTCAGGTATGTTCAGCAACAGACTCATGTTTTCCTTGGTCAGCCTTTGATCTCTAATGTAGTGGTAGAAGATCTTGTTGTTTCTGATGTCCTCAATTCCTTCTTTGTTAGTGAAGGACAAAATTCTAACTCTGGAAATTTGATTCAATGACTGGCATGTGATCCTAGAGAGGGATACACATGGGTTGAAAGAATATGTTATAGTTGGAGTCGTTGAGAAAAGATATTCATCAATAACAATATGGCTGTTCCTAAGAATGCATTCATAATGAGAACTACATCTGTTGTCATCATTTAAATGCTGCAAGCAATAAATTTTCCTCTTTTAAAACTTTATGGGAGTAATTAGAGTTTTTTCATGAATCCATTAGTATTACATGAGTGAGAAAAAGCAAGTTTTCTGCTGTATTTCACATAGTCAGAAAACTGTTGTGTCTTCCTTTTTATTAAAAACTTTTCTAGAGAACAAAGTGACTTAGAAAAGGTACTTTCTGTAGACTTATCTTTTGATATCAGCTTTTAAAGCTGAGTGAAAACTTACCAGTAACACATGAATAGATAGAAAATTCAGGTTATGACAAATGAGACTTCTTGCCAATTTTTGACATTTCAACTGAGTTTTCAGTCATGTTTTTGTTCTTCAATGTTACTGGTTTGGCATTACCTCCTCCCCCTTATTCTTTCTTCTCCTAACGCCCTCTTCCTCAACCCTATTCCCCAAGTTATTATTTTGCCTGAATTTTGAGTGAAATAGCCTCAGGCTGTGATTTCTTGTCAAATTTTGAGGGGAAAAAACCCAAACCAACACTTTTTATTTCTCCTCCCACTCCTTCACTCTTCTGCCTCTTGCAACTATTGTTCTCCAATTGTGTTGCTTTTTTACTTTTTTTAATTTGTATAATACCTGGTAACATTCTACATTTTAGGATGGTGACCCATCCTAAAAATTGCTATAGTCGTCAGTATTTGAAGTATTCATGTGTTTTGCAATTATAAACAAATGCTTAGTGAGTGAAGACTTTGTATTCTACCCTTAAGACAGATTCTTAAAACTTCCTGAATAATATTTTTTAAAGAGTAGTATACTAGTATATTGTTTATTCTGGGGGAAATTACCTTTTTTCTTTTTAAATGGGTACTGCTTTGGCTTTGGAAACAGTAGGGAAAACTTCAATTCTTATGAAAATGCCCTAGAATTTTAAGCACGAATCTCTCAGTTTATAAACTATCCTGCAATGTAATCTATTTACCTGATGAATGTAACTAAAATACTTCAGCTATTCATGGCTGTATCAATAAATGTTGTCTGTACATCTTCTGATAAGAGTCTTTTGACAATATTAGGCTTTTTCTTTTGCTTTCATTTATGTTTATTTGCTTTAAGACTTTGAGAATATTATGGAAAATTAAGGGCAATCTCTCTTTACTATATTTTTTTCCAAATAGTCCGAATGGAAAATAGTCCTTTACATTTAGAAATGAGTTGGAACAACTGCAAAATCAGATGCTTCCCCTTCATTCTAGATGTTTGCAAGTAAAAGAAACTCTATTTCTTCTACATATAAATTAATCTAGGTGTGCAGTAAATGAATCTTCCTGCAGGACAAACTTATTAATGCAAATAACACAAAACTACAGGGTAAAGAAATAGTTTTGATCTGTTGTTGGTGTTTGTTTGGGTTTTTTTCTGCTGCCTCTGTGCTCAGTTGAGAACTGTTTTGTTTATCACTGCCTTTTTCTACTGTCTTGCTTATCTTTTAGTGTAGTTGCTTTTTTGCCTTTAGATGCTTGCTTTTCTAAAGAAAAAAATCAATATTTAATAAAAAGATAAGATGATGACATCTTTTGGAAATAAGGAGCAAAAGTGATTTTTGGCTGAAACCCAAGTGGTTACCTGGTTTCCTTTCTTGTCAATAGGAGTGAACATTGAGGATGCTTCTATATATGGGGGTTTATGGTGTAGGGGAGAACTTTGTAGAATAGGGTATATGATCCCGAGGGTCTTTTCCAACCTAAATGATTCTATGATTCTATAGGGATAAGTCTAGGGGAAGGGATGTGTGTGGAATGCAGAAAATTGTTTTAACCCTCCCATGACCTGGGCTAGTGAATAAAATCTTGTCCTAATTACTAAACAGTGTGTTTTTCTATTATGTTATTGTGCTTGAGCTTTAGCATTAGTTTATGAAACCAGAACTGGCATATATCAGGCCAAAATTATTTTATTTATTATTTTTATATATATATTTTATATAATATATATATAACTGGCATATATCAGGCTTGTTTGGCATGCATTTTCCAGTAGCCATCTTGTGCCACCAGCAAGCAGCATCCCATCACTGCTGTTATTCTAGGGACCCCAAACCTCCCATTCCCACCAATTAGCTGTTTCAGATCCCTCTTTCCCAGGAGCCATATCATGTCACCCCAAAATATTGCTCAATTTGGAACAGGTTTGATTAGTCAGGTTCCTACATTCAGCTGCTACATCAGATAAAAATCAGCCATCCCAATATTTTGCTCAACCAGCTTATAGTGTGGATACTGTGTTGTGATTCTCTTCCTGTACAACTGTTTTCTGCACATTGAATTGCACTGTAGCTGACAACCAAAAAGAAAGTTACCATATAAAAGTTTTAATATTTCATCATGCTTAGCCTGATGATTGCTTAAACATTCAGATCCTGCTTAATGCTGTATTTGGATGTTTTTGGCTGCATATATTTATTTCTCTGTAATTTTTACAGAGCGGATATAAGCGGGATGGCAGTTACCCTGTTACACTTAATCTCAGCTACCTGACTATAATTTTGTGAATGTTATTAATGTTTTGTGTTCAGTTCATGTTTATTCCTATATTTGATATTACCTGGTCTGCATGCATTTATTTTTCAGTAGCATCTATTTGACTGAAAGTGACAGGACTGCATATATCCGACTACCCTGTCGTGACGTACCCTGTCGTGACGTACCCTGTCGTGACGTACCCTGTCGTGACGTACCCTGTCGTAGCTGCCTGCCTCTCTCTATAAAGTAACTTGAATACAGGTAAACTCTTTTCCAGATACCTATTTCTGAGCTGGACACCTTACCAACTATCCCATGTATGCTTTACAGCTGAGACAGCTAGGATGTTTTTCTAGCTTTTGAGATGACTCGCCATCCTAAATGGCAGCCTTAACTTTGTAATAATACAGTTTATATCTGTCTACGTGAAATCAATGATCATGTAAAAGTATGGCTATCCATAGAGAAACATAGGAGACCTCCTTGTGCCTAAAAGGTGTTGCATAACTTTTATTGATATTAATGTTAATTCCTAAGGGTGCACTGGGATTTTTTTGATTGTTTAAGTTTCAGAAAGTTCTTTTCAAATTTGTGAACAGTTACCAAATGAAAGATATAAAATTCTCCATGTACGATTAGTGAATTGGGGGGAAAAAAAACCAAACCAAAGCATCAGCAAGACACTTGGGGCACAGTGCCCATGGAAAAACTGTCCTCTGTGTGCCCATCACAGGGTTAGGGTTGAATGAATGTTACTTGTCAGCTGTGTGATACAATTCATCAGTGTTCACCTTTCGCATTCATGATTCAGTTCTATTTATTTTTCCACCAGAAATTACAGGTATGAATCTCAAAATTGAAGAGAATAGGGTCTGGGTGCTGCCTGTTAAGTAAGCTAGGTACTTTGGGCTGTCTTGGATGTGCAGATCAAAGGACCTAGATGCAAAAAATGGTTACTTTTTTGCATAACTCGAAAGATCCAGAACATAGGTTCAGTAGGATATTCAGGTAGTCATCAAGTGTCAGGTAGAAAAGATTAAGGAGAAACAGTGAATTCATGTCCAGTTCAAGCCTGCACCTGAATGCAGCAGAACCTGTATATGATTTTTGGTAAGTCACACAGGAATGTAACCACAAAAGGAGTCCTGAAAATGGCCACCTCAGTTAATATACCTTTTGAAAGTTCCTAAAATATTGAGACCGCTAAGATTTCATGTCAAATGTCTTAGCACTACAAGGTCTAATTTGAAGCCTGCCCAGAACTGCTTCCATGCCAGAACAAATGAGCAGCCCAGGGAAGTTTACAAACTGGCTGTTACTCCATGGACTTTTTCTTTTTTTTTTGCACAAAACATTTTTAAAACACTACTCTGAGATGTAGGATTTCAGACCTACAAACAGTAGCCCAGCTGAAGTGAATTTACATCAGGTGCTTATTAAATCAGCAGATAAAACCCCTTATCTATTTTCGCTTTTTATACAATAGTTGAAACTACAGGCTATCACACTCAGACTCTGGCTTAATATATATTTTACATTGCAGAGTGAAAAGAAATCATCAGTGGGAACAGAAGAAATGGCATTGATTTCACATAATCATAACCCAGTGGTTGAGCATACTTCTCTGGAAGATGAGGTAGACTTCTAAATTCTCATCAAATAAAGAAACAGAATCTCAACCTTCCATACTCTGTGCCCAGTACATTACAAGGCTTAAGGGTGGCAGAGAGCTCACAGTCTTTTCTGGAGTTACAGCTAGGAGGATGAATGGTGGAAATTCTACTGATTTTAAAGAATATTTTTTAGTCATAAATACTGTCTGGAGTCTAAATGTTGAATTTGAGGGGCTGTAGTTCTAGTGGCTAAGTATTATTTAGGAACTTTAATAGGTGAACATGTATGTCTTTTTTTTTTTTTTTGTAAGACAGCTTCTAAAACTTATTTCCTATAATACAAAGTTAAGGAAACTTCAAAACCAACTGTTTTCTCTGACCCACAAACTTACATTCTTCAAGTTGCTGCTTTAGCTGCCTTCATCTGCCATCTTGTGGTATGTTGGCTTAATCTCAAGTGTATAGAAATGCACGTACATTACCTATTCTATTTTTTTAAACTTTCCTACCTCACATTAATAGATACCAGATTGATACAAGCTGATTTTAATTTTGTGAGCTAATGCATTCATTAAGTGAATTTTCATGTACTATCTTCAATATTGGAAAAGTAAAGAAAGACTGAAAAATCAGCCAATAGCAAAGTAGTTCTTTCCTTTACGTTCACATCTCAATAAACTAACACTTTTCAATTAACTAAAAAAACCATAAAAACATGCAGTTATATTCAATAATATTTTAAAAATTTTGCTAAAGAATAATACAAGAAAGTTCAAAATGGGAAGACGAAGGAAAAGAGGTAAAAGCCCTCTTAAAATTTAACTACTTGAGAGAGCCCTGATCCTGCAGTTAGTTTCAGTCTGAATTCTGTTATCTTAATTAAAAGGATATGTTGTTTGTATTTTTTGCTTATTTGGATTTATCTAAACTATTCACCTAGCTGAACTTATCAGTGATAACTTTACAGTTAAGAGCTACAACTTCCCATTCTTGGATCAGCCATGTATATTGGTATATAAGACATACAAACTATGTCAAAAAAAACAAACCCTGTGAAAATATGTAATCATTACAAGTTTAATTCAGTTTCTCAGGCTAACCTTGAAAATACTAATTAAAAGCATATAGTGAGAAACTGTACCAGTAGCACACAGGGGATATTGCAAAAAGAAACAAGTGCTCAAAGTGGGCGATTTCTCTGTTAAGGGACACCAAGATGCCCATCTGCCAGCCTGACAGGGAGTCACAAGCATTATGCTGTCTTTTGGGAGCTAAGGTCTGAGATGTTGCCGAGAGGCTGCCGCAACTTGTCAAGAGTACAGACTACTATCCATTGCTTCTCTTCCGTGTGGGCATGAATGCCACCTCAAGCCAGAATCTAGGCAGAATCAAGGAAGACTACAAAGACATGGGGGTGCAAGTGAAAAGTACTGGTGTCCAAGTTATCTTTTCTTCCATTTTACCCGTTAGAGGATAGGGAACAGCCAGAAATAGACATTTAATGTAAATCAACCTCCAGGTTTATGGCTGGTGCTGTTGGGAGGATTATGGCTTCTATGACAATGGGACATTCTTCAATGACTATAGCCTGCTAGGGAGGGGTGGGATCCACGTGTATAGAAGAGACAATGGAATCTTTGGTAGCAGGCTGGCTTTAAAATGAAGTACTCAGGGGATGGGGTCCAAAGTGGCAATGCTCATCCCACTGCAACCAACTGGGGCATAAACCAGGCCAACCAGAGCAGAGACAAATGTTCCATAGCTACCTCCCAAGATGAGAACCTGAAGACCTGAAGCTAACTACAGTGATTATGGAAGCCCTATTGAATGCCTCTGGGTGAAGATCAGAGGTGTCTTCTCCAAAAGGGATCTTACAGTAGGCATTTTCTACTGACCTCCAAGCCAAGATGAAAAGGCTAATGAAACATTATATGGTTTACTTAAGCAAGTTTCAGGTCAAAAGAACCTGGTTCTTATGGATGACTTCAACTACCCAGACATTTGTTGGAAGAACAGTACAGCAGCTCATATGTCATCCATCAGGTTTCTGGAATGCCTAGAGGACTGCTTCCTCATACAAGTGTTACATGTGTCAACCAGGAACAAGGCACTGCTGGACTTCCTTTGTAATGTTTTGGTTAGTGATAGTCTTGGCTGCAGTGATCAGTGGAGCAAGAGACCCCCTTGGCTTAACTAAGTCTGCTCTAAACCAAAAGAGAAGCATACCAGAGATGGAATACTCATTGAAAACTACAAGGGCATTACCAGGATGTGCAGAGATGTATTTAGAAAAACTAAAGCTCAGCTTGAATTGAACTGTCCAGAGATGTCCAAAACTACAAGACAGTGTTCTTCATGTACATAAACAAAAATCAGAAATAGAAGGAAAATAGTGGCTCACTGCTAAGCAGGAGAGTTGAATTAATCACTGACAACACTGAAAAAGCAGAGGTTCTCAACACTTTATTCACCCTGGTCTTTACAAGCACTGTTGGACCTTGTGAACAAAAATATAGGTTGATGCAAACAGATCTACTGACAATGAAGGAAGAGTTGGTATGTAAACTATTACAGGAGCTTGTCCCCTACAGCTTGATGGGCCCTGAAAATATCCACCAGAGGGTGTTAAGATCAGGCTGCCATCATTGTGATGTCATAATCATTGAGAAGTGGAGATCAGGGGATGTCCCAGAAGACTGGAAGAAGGTCACCCCCATCTACAAGAAGGACTTAAAGGAGGATCCAGGAAATAAGCCCATCAGTCTTACCTGATTCCTTGAGAAAGTTAAGGAATTAATCCTCTATCATAAGGAGGGCTATCACAAGTCAAATGAAGCTTGTGATTGGGAAAAGTCAGTACGGATTCACCAAAGGCAAATTGTGCTTCACAAACCTGATTGTCTTCTATGACAAAGTAACCTGCTTGGTTGATGAGGGGCCAGCAGTGGATATTGTTTACCTGGATTTCTCCAAGGCTTTCGAAGTGGTTCCCTGCAGCCTGCAGGAAGATCTGGATAGGCTGGAAGAGTGGGTGAACAAGAACCTTATGAAGTTCAAGAAGGACAAATGTAAGGTCTTGCACCTGGGAAAACATAATCCTGGAGTGCAGCACGTGCTGGGATCTACCTGGCTGGGGAGCAGCTCTGTGGAAAGGGATCTGGGGGTCCTGATGGACAATAAGCTCAATATGAGTGAACAGTGCACTTCTGAGGCAAAGAAAGCCAACAGGTTGCTGGGTTACATCAAGAAGGGCATTACCAGCAGAGATAAAGAACACATTATCATACTCTACTCAGTGCTTGTCAGGCCACACCTGGAATATTACTGTATTCAGCATTTCTGTGAACATTTGACAAAGGTCAATTCTGACGCTAGTAATAATATCATGACACTGACTGGGAAATCCAAACTTTACTAGTTTGGATGCTCAGCACAGATTGAGACTCAGAAGCTTAGTCTTATTAAACAATTATCTTTGGGCATGGAGATAAGATGGGGGGATTTATTTAGTTTTGTTTTCTGTGTTTCCCTCTAGTATTACAAAAGTTCAAACAGCAACCACCTTAAAGAAGATTATATGATGTAGGTTTAGAGAAAAATGTTTTTAAATGGCCAGAGCTCTATTTAAAGTTAGTAAAGTTGGACATAATCTGTCAAATGTAGTCATAAGCAAGATTTGTCTTTAGCATATCTTGAATATTTTAAATCCCTTAAATGATGCAATATTTTACTTCTATGGTTTGCACAGGGAAACAAGGGTAAAGAGGCTTTCTAGGAAAATTAAATCACAAGAAAATGAATCTTGTCTATAAGCTGTTTGTTGTTGTGCTTTTTTTTTAAATTTCAATTTATTGAAGATACAAATATATTTGAGGAGTACCAATATGGTGTTAGAAAGGCTTCAAAGCCTGTGCCCAGATGGGAAAGTAGGTTACAGTCCTTCTGATATGGCATCTAATACAGCAAAAGACAAAAGAGAAGAAAAGTCTGTAAGGAATCATTAAAATAACTGCAACATAAAACCCAAACTATACTAGTTCTGCAGTCAAGTTAATCTAAAAAAAATTATAACGTGATGAGACTTCATCTACTTCTTATTGTTATGCTACAATTAAAGACAATATCAGTATTTTACTAAGATAAGTAAAGAATGTTGCACTGGATTGAAACTGAAGAAGGAGCTAAAACAGAGTAGACTTACCTGGTTTATATCTGGCCAAGAAGAAAACAACACAAAAATAACTGTTCAAACCTTTTTTTCTTTGTTTTCATTTTGTTGGAATGTTCATTTGAACTCTGACTTGAAATGTGGAAGCGCTTGTTTTATCAGGTATCTGAGAGCCAGTATTTGCAGTATGGTTTCAATTAAATAAGTATTGGATCACAAGAAAAAACATCTGCAGTAATACTTTTTTTTCACTTGCATGTTCTTTAATGACTCTCAGTCATCTAGTATCTCAATCCAACAGGAGTTATCTGTTGAAGTTTCCATAGGTTCCTGGAACTTTTAGCTTTAGATTGAATTTAAGTTTTCTGCAGGAAAATATGGAATGAAAAGTAGAATATCTGAAAAATGTGAGATCCTGGGAATTATTACAGTTCAGGTTTCAACATCTATCTAGGATAGAGAAGTATTTTGAAGCCAGGGGATTTGTGAGAAGCTGTGCAACTTTCAAGTCAGAAAAGAATGTGTTTACTTCCTATAATTCTGAACCAAAAAGTGCACCTAAAATCAAGACCTGATTTCATGTTGGGCTTTTCCAAGGAAGCCATGGATTCTTGTAACGGCTGCTTTTCTTTCCCTATAAAAATACTATCAAATTTCACCTTTTTTTTTTTTTTAAAGGAAACTGCTACAAAAATGTTTGTGTTGTGATAGTACATTTCTGCATCAGCTGTACAGCATCACGGTATGATGACTTAATTAGGTCAGTCAAAATAATGTTGTTGAGGTTCTGAAAGATCACGTGGAGTTATTTCTAACTCTCTATTGGCTCTCCAAACTCGTGGAAAGATTTGAGCTTCATTATGAATCTCTTGATAAGTAACAACCATGACACTGGCAGCTTTCCAAGGCAACATGGAGAACTTATGGACTTGTCATGCTTCCAGGGTTTCGGAAGGTACCAGCTCAGCTGTGATTCACTGCTGATTGCTTTTGCTATTACAGAATCCTTTAAGGTTTCAAGCCTTTGGGGAAATCTCACAGATTATGCTTGGCAAGATGTAAAGTGTCAGTTAATGCATCATGTAACAGGACAGATAATTTGGTAAAGCCAAGCTGTTTGGGTTTTTTAATGCTTTGTTCTGAACCATTGTTGTTTAACTTTTTTTTTAAATTGAAGTAATTAAGGGGGTAGTTGTAATGAAACACCTTCAACAGTTTGTTTTCTGATTAAGAAACAATATGAGAGTTCTTAATACTGATTATTTCTCTCCCCCCTCCCTTTCCCTCTAGGAAATTTCTAATAGTTCATATTGATTGCATTTAGCTACCTGAAAAACTGGGAATCTACTGGGACCAACATAATTTAAGAAAAATCTTTGGCTAAAACAGCAGGATCCTGAGGGAGTTTTATTGGTTGCTAAAAGTTTGTTTTTAGAAGAAATGGTTTCTTACCTCTTGTATCTGTTTATTGGATCATATTTGGAGATACTGACAAAGGTTTTGGCCCATGGTGTAGTGTATAAACCAGAAGCTGTAAGGTTGCCTAAATTACTTTGGATTTATAGTGTCATAGCTGGGAACATAATTTACTGCTGCATGAATATTCTATGAGTTTAAAAAAAAAGTACAGAGTTATATAACAATAAATTCCAGTGAACTATTGGGCTAACTCTAATCATAAAAGCTGATAGTAAGTTCCTAAACATTTTTAACCTATGCCTTAATAAGAAACATACCTTCATTTAAAGCTATCAGGTTCTGTAATCTGTGTGAAAGGTTTAAGATTATTAGAAGGATAGTTTTTATTGTATACTAGTCATTGTAGAATACTTCTCCATGTACGAGGATGTAAAATAGCAAAATAAATTGTTGGTTCTAAAGATTTTGATTAATAATTGGTTAATCACAAGAAAGCTGAAGTAATTAATGATTTTTAAACCCATTAAACATTTTAGAAAGATGACAAATTTTTGTTATTCGGTTGTCCAGTACTGACTGCTCAGTTGCTGACAGTAAGCAGTTGTTAGTCATTAAACAAGCTTGGAGAGACAAATCTTACAAAAGATCTGATATTGTTTCAATCCGTCTTCCTAAATGTCACATGCTCATATTTAAAAACCCCAAATCTGTTCTTCTGGCACAAGAGACTGGTGATTTAGCATCACCAACTGCAATAATATTTTAAATATTTAAAATAAATATCAAAAGGGAGACACGAATGTGTCTGGGCATGACTGGGGCCCCCTTATTTTGTTGTTTCTAATAAAAAAATAAAAAAAAAAATGCAGCGTATCTTTTCTGGCATTAAGGCATTCTCCCATACTCTGTTATTTCCCCACAGTAAAAATTCTTATATAGACATTGATGTGATAATCATATGTTCATGATAAAGTGACTGGGCTACTGTTGGAATGTCTCCTGCACTTCAAGGCATATGACCACAGCTGATAAAACTTTAGGCCTGGCCTGAAAAGAATCTAACAATATTTGGTACGTAAAATAACCCTAAGAAGATCAGAAGAAAAAAGCAGGAAAGGAAGTAACCTGAGGAAATTGGTTAGTTGTGTGGATTGACTGATTATTAGCCCTGCCTTAAGGGACAAGACAAATACCCTAAACAGAAACCTGCTTAGCTGGGAAAGTTGAATAACTATTCTTTGTATTCGGAGTCCTCATTCCTCTTAGAAGAAATAAGCAACTCTGTATTCCTCAAGTCAAATGTGAATTTGGTATTAATCCAAATTCTCAAATTAACCTGCAGAAAAAAGAAAGATCTAGAAATACTGTCTGCTGGGAGAGGAAGACAGTGGACTAGACAGTGAGAAGAAAATTCAGCATAGTTACAGTCTTGTCAGATAAATTTAAGAAGAAAGGTGATTTTTTTTTGTTATAAAATGACATTTGTTATAAAATCACATTTGGTTCAGAATAAGTTGAAGTAAATGTCAATAACCTTGAGTTATAAAAAACCTGTTGATTTTCACCGAGGTGTAAAATGTACAGCAGTGTAACTTGACCTTTAATCTCTTTCTTCAGTGCTGTATGTGGGTTAAAAGCTCTTCCCCTAAAAATCCTCTTCTTTTGTCTTACAAATGCAATGTTGTGTTGAAAGTAATAGTATTTTTTTTTCAAAGTAAGGAGAAAATGGTCATGACTGAGGGCACTAAAATTTAAGTTGGTGTTAATAGGGACATCTTACAACATGAAATGAAAATAATTTTGTTAAACTGGTATGAGTCCTAAACTGAAGTATACACTTGGCCCATTACCAGTAGACAAAGGTCTAGCTAAGTCATGCTATTAAACTTTGACCTTAACCTTTTACACTACTGTGCTGGTTTTGGTTGGGATAGGGTTGATTTTCTTCATAGTAGCTAGTATGGGGCTATGTCTTGGATTAATGATGAAAAGAGTGTTGATTGGTAATCTAGGGATGTTTTAGTTATTGCTGAGCAATGGTTGCACAATATCAAGGCATTTTCTGCTTCTCAAACCACCCCTCCAGCGAGTAGTCTGGGGTTGCACAAAAAGTCGGAAGGGGGCACAGCCAGGACAGCTAATCACAACTCACCAAAGGCATATTCCATAATATATGATGTCATGCTCAGTAATATAAAGCTGGGGGAAGAAGGAAAAGGGGAAAATTTGGAGTTACAGCATTTGCTTTCCAAGTAACCATTACACATGTTGCAGCCTTGCTTTCCTAGGGATGGCTGAACACCTGCCTGCCAATGGAAAATGGTGAATGAATCTCTTGTTTTGCTTTGCTTGCATGCGTGGCTTTTGCTTTATCTAATCAACTGTCTTTATTTCAACTCACGAATTTTCTCACTTTTATGATTCTTTCCCCCACCCCACCAGGGAAGAGTGAGCAAGCAGCTACATGATGCTTAGTTTCCAGCTGGGGTTAAACCATGATGATTACTCTTGTCATCTTAACCTTGTGTTTTTTCCAACCAATGGGCTCTTAACAGGAGGATACTTGAACAGAGCCAAGAAAGCTGTTAATATACAACCCTTAACTTTAGAGATATGTTATAAAGCCTCCTTACATTAGTCCACCTGTTTCTCCCAGGCATAAACTTAGTGTTGGTGTAGGCAAGGTCTCTGCTTTGCACCTGAATATCTAAGAGTTGAGCTAGGACGTAGGTCTATAGGCCTTTCTAAGAAAACAGAAGAGTTTGCTTCACTTGGGAAGAAACTTTAGCTCTGATTTGATACTTTCATGGACAGCAGTTAATTGCTATGTGAGTAGGGATTGCTCGTCATACTGTAGTTCTCTGTTCTGTAGCCAGGATTAGGCTACAAATTCAAGTTAAACGTGCTTCAACAAGACAACATCGTTGAAGCATAGAGGGACTCTAAATCAGGTAGATAAAAAAAAAAAAGTTGGAAGATTTTCACCAGCATGAATCATTTGTTTATATTAGCAGATGATATTGGTAGGTGTAATACTTTAAGGTAATACGAGTCTTTATAAAAAAGATTGCTATAAAGATGTACACTGAATCGAGGGGGTTATTTGGACTGTCTTTTTGGTTGGTGTTGAAACCTTCCCCAAGGATATGCTTACTTTTACACTTTGTGGATACGTCTGGGCTAGAGCTAAGCCTGTAATTCATTTCAGGCCTAGTTTTTATAGAGACTGTTTAAAACATCTATGCCCTGGACTGAGATGTCTGTTATGTCAGGCAGTCTGTTACGATTGCATGGTGATAGGCTTGCCTCACAGCTGTCTTCAGTCTTAGACTGCCCTGGATATCTTTGCTAAGACATAAGTCTAGAGTAAATCTGAGGTTGCGGCTGAGGTCAATAGGAGGAAGGACAAGGGAGTAAAAAGAAATTGCTAGTGTCTAGTGTTGACTAATAACCTGAACATTTGGACATAGAATACAAAAAAGTAACATTCCACAACCTAAGGACAAGATCTTTAATAACTGTATTTGTTGCTTAAATCAGGTTTTCATTTTTCACTATTACACTGTTCATTTCATTTATACCATGAGTATGACAGCAGATCCTTCAAGTAATCTAACAAAGATTGCTTGTACATTTTGGAGACTCAAACAGAGTAACAAGTTGGGGGTTTGGATGTTATCTACATTTTAATAACTTATAAGTACCTTTGTCTACAAGTATCTCTTGTTTCTTGAAGTGGGTTGATACTTCAAGCCATCATTTATAGTGACTGAATTTTCTGAAGCAAGTTATGAAATTAATTTCTGTCATCTGAACAGATAAATGCTCAGGAAAGAAAAAAATCAGTGATTGACAGATTATGATTGTTTTGCGACAGAATAGTTCTTGTTGACAAGAGTGGGGTTTGATAAAAAATGTTCTTTACATATAGTATAGATAGCACAATGCATTATATCTACAGAAGTGCATTGCTTTAGCGGTGAACAATTCCATATCTATGCAAAGCTAATCACCATTCATCAAAATACTATTTTTGCAGCCTCACTGAAGTTACTGTACTAAAATATCAGTCAGCACTCCCACTGTAACATCACTTTCCAGGAGCTTTGTGTCTCACTATAATAGTTTCTGTGTGTGCTTTACATCAGTAAATCTTAGACTAGCGGCCTCAAGAAATTGTCTATCACTTTATCGAATTATTTTACCGGCATTTTCTGTGCCTGTAACCAGGCTTAAATTTGTTGACCTCTTTTAATTTTTCTGAATTAATACAAAGACTGATAATGGTGAATACGGTCTAGACGATAGTGGCTTTCTCAATACTTTATAAAGGGATACTTCCTAAAGGGAAGAGACAGAATTTAACTTAACTGTTCTTGAAAAACCTTAACTTTCAAACTAAGTTGGTGTGACTCGTAAGGTCTTTTGCTCAAATTCATTCTGAATTAATTCAAATGACAGTTGTCACGTTTATATCATGTTCAGTTTGAGAGTTTCATATTGTAGACCTTCTAATGCAGATCATCTTAACCAGTATTAAGGTTATCTTTGGTCAACATATTTTGAGTTTCTATAATATTTCTACTGAAATTATTACATTAGATTCATTAGTATCTTTACATCATATTCAGGTAATAAGTGGAGTCTCCTAGCTTTTGGGAAGTTTTATTCATGCAGCTTTACACTATTTTAATCATATTAATTTGTAATGGAAATAATATTTGTCATTTTTATAGCATTTTCCATCTCAAAGGAACTAAGCTACTTCATGTACTTTCTTATAAATGGCATGCTTTATCCAGTAATGAAATTCAGTCTGAAAATATTGTAGTAACAAAGACATGGGTTTTCTATCCTCCTTTTCAGTTTTTATGCTGCCAGCCATACTTTTTAACAGTGAAATTAGATTTTTCTGGAGGCATGCATATGTCTGTGTAGCCTGGCACTTATATTAATGGAAATATGTGAAAGGAGAGTTGTGGTAATCAGTAGGATATTCATTACCATAGAAGAACCTAAGAGCACAAAGCCTACCAAGAAGAATTTAAATATTTGGTCACTAATACTGAAAAAAAGTCTTGAAAGTTGGGGAAATAATGTGATTTTTTGGGGACTGGAGATTTTTGGAAGGGCTAGATAGAGGAATGAATGTTGAAAATGGAAGAATCCTCTAGATAATTTAGATGATGTATGGCAAGGAGAGTGAAGGAACCAGCACAAGTGTTCAATAATGCTTTTGAACTGAAACTATAAAGGAAGTGATCCATTTTAACTTTTTGTTGGGTTTTTATTTTAAAGTAATTGTAGGGACTGAGAAAAAAATTTAAGTTTGTCTGATCTTTCCCCCTGTTCATCGTGTTTCCCTTTTTTTGCTTTGTCTCTTTTAAGAATTATTTCCTCCCAATTGTTGTCTGCATTAAGAATTCTTTCCATTGTTTCCCTTTTCGTCTTGGCCAGTGTTTTTGAAAGTTAAGTGCTGAATGTGAATGTTCTTGTTTTGGGACACCAATTTTGAAGATTTTTGTATTGTGGGTGGTACGAGCATGGTCACTACATTCTACTCTTGTTTCTTTCCAACCTGTAATCGATATGTACTTGCAGATGAAGAACTGGAAACCACAGGCTATGTCCCTGTGAAAGTAAAGCTGCAGAAGACACAAAATATCCCTGATGTCTGAGTTTTGAATGTTTATGGAAACATAGACAGATTTGGAGGAAAGGCTCAAGAACTACTTTTAGGGAATGTTTTAGGATAAACAGTCTGTGATTTGGCAACAGAAGATACACTGCACTAGAACTAACTTTTTCCCTTCTCAAGTAATACAGTATTTAACTTTTGCTTAAGTGAAATCCGGTGATGATCTCATTGCTTTTCAATTATGAAGAACGATTTAATATTTAATTTGAAGGAATGATTAGTAATTTTCATGAGTTGTAAAAAGGACTTGCAACTCAGGTAGTTTAAGCCGTAAATCAAGTTTTGTTTGCCTATTTGCATATCCTTGTAGTGAATACTGTAGATATCTTGACATGTGGCAATACTGTATCTTCATATTTAATGTCTATGATTTTTTCCCTTGTATATTTTCTACTGTAGTATAAGAAACTGGCAGGAATCAAAGCATCACAAAACTCTCTCTGCATGATTTGAACTTTTTTGATGAAGAAATAAATCCTAGTTGTCTTGACATGACTATTATAACATTAGTGTGTCAATACTTGCTAAATGAATTAATAAGATGTTAGTTACTCTTCCTCAAACCTTTGAATTATAAACTTGTGCCTTCCTTCTTTATTCCTTTCTCTTCCTATACTATTTCTAGAAAAGGAGAGGTTTATGTATAATAATTGTTACAATATATTATGAATGCTATATATCTCACATCTATAGCTTGTTATGGGATAAATCAGTGATCTTTGTCAATATGTGTCACATAAACATACACATGCACATATATATTCGGAGTTGTATCTAAAAATACTATAGGAAGCAAGGAAGTAAACTAAAACCTAAGGAATCCAACTCGTATATTAACCTTACCCATACTGACTTATAACCACAGAAATTGAGAGCATTGTTTGATACTATCATGACAGCTAATGCGAGCATAAGTCCTTATTTGTGTGCTCACATGAATTTTGAAGGTGGCTACTGACTCAGGGAGGTGGTGGAGTCACCATTCCTGGAGGTATTTAAGAAACATGTAGACATGACTCTTCAGGGCATGTTCTAGTGCCCAAGATTATTGGTTTGTGGGTGAGTGTGATCTGGTGGGGTGTTGTGTGTGGTGTGGTTTGGTTTTTTTTTGTGGTTGGACTCGATGATCTCAGAGGTCCCTTCCAACCATGATGATTCTGTGATTCTGTGACTCCTCCCTCACCAACTTTAGCTGTTTCTTCAGTGCTAACTGGTTGAGAGATCTCAAACTTGTAAGGTATCATGTCTTTTCATGTCAAATGAGATGTTATTGAAAATATAGACAGCCTTTGTATGAATTAATATTTGCATTTCTTAGAGGCAAGAATCTTGCAGATTTCTACTGTAGGCATAGTCCAAACTCAGTATAATTAAATATTATTTTTGTACATGTTAAAAACACATCTGATCTAAGTAGCATCAGTGGCGGTTCAGATGCACAATGAAATTTCTAGCAATATATGTGCTCTGAAGTTTTATGGAGAGTTACAACTAAAATTGCATACGATATATTTTTCTGAAAGCTATTCAAGCTTATTCTAGTATCAAAGATAGTGATTTAGTCAGTGCATTGTATACAACTTTTTTTTGGGGGGAGAGGTTGTGTGATTTTCAAACAAGCAGATGATAAACACTTAAATGAACAAGAATACTTAGCATAAGATGAAATGTTTATTTGGATTTTGGTAGCTCTCACATGATTAGATTTTAAATATTTTCAGATTTGTTTATGCATATTATAGTTTTTAATGCTTCAATTTCATAAACAGATGTACACCATATATAATCCTTTGCCAATAAAAACTTCTGGAAACTGTTTCTAATATTGAAGACTGCAGGAGATTTATCCTTTTTCTTCTCTGCCCCCCCTTAAAGAGCTAACATAAACAGTTTTTCATGTAGGTTTTCCCAAAAGCATCTATGGCTATTATTCTCACTGTAATGTCTTTGGGGCACATTATTAATATATGTATTATAAAAGATGAAACATGTCTTTCCTTTTTATGGTCTTGGTATCATGAATTACTGCTAAATTACAGAATAAAAAGCACTATACCTTTAGAAACCATTGAAGGTTTTTTGTTGGTAGTTGGTTGGGGTTTCTTGAGCTCTTCCAGAAGAGATGAGTTATACGTAGCCTTCCAGTCAGTGATTATGAATGAAAAAGGCATACTTTGTGAGGGAGACAAACTATAGAGTGTGAAGGGCATAGTGACCTCAGTACCAAATGCCCTTGTCAAATCTCCTTTGAACTGTGTGTATTAGATTGTTTGCTTATTTCCAAAAGGATGCCCATATGGCAGAAGAATGAGACAGCTATCGCTGTACTATGGAAAAGTATTGAGAACTAAACATGTGCCTGGATTGCTTTTTTTCCTATTGCCAATTAGTTGTAGCTTCCTCTGATTACAGTAGCCCTCATGCAATATTGACACAGTTTTGTGGTCCTGATTGTTATGATTAAATTTAGCAGTACTGACTGTATCTATAAGGTTTTGAAAGCTTGCCCTGATAAATGTTTCATTCCTAGACTTCAACAATTCTTTTTCCTCAGAGTCCATAACTGAAAATGTGATGTGATATTTGGTCAACAGCAGCAAAACATGCAAGTCTAGGAAGCATTTTAGAACATATTTGTCCGGCAGTCAGTGTCACAACATAATTTGCTTCAATTACATTTATGGATGAAGATGTAAACTTCTCTGGATCCATGAGACAGAGCAGATAGACGTGAGCTGTTTTCACTTATGTGTTAGTTTCTCTAGTTTAGGCAGAGCTCTGCACATGCCTATGGTCTGTTGTTTAAACAGCTGTGCTGTCCCACTCGCAGAGAGGCCACACATCATTAAGATCATGCAATTTAGAAGTTCCAGTGACAGTTATTGGCCTCAGTGTAGCGGTTCCTTGGAAGTTTCCTGTGTTTCCAGTAAGAAGTGTCATACAAAAGCTAATACAATGAAAGACAGAGTAAGAGATGCATGTAATAATTTTTTCATGTATATTCATTAACAAGCTTAATACTGTAGTGAAATATATAATGCTCTGAAAAATTACCATAATACTTAAAATTTTAGAATAGTAGGTTTCCCTGTGAATTGCTTTGTCTTATCAACAAGGGTTTATTATTTTTTTGTTTTGGGTTTTTTTTTTTTTGGTTTGGTTTTTTTTTAGGTATGATTACTTCTGTTCTGCACTGTGCTAGTTTTGGCTGGGATAGAATTAGTTTTCTTTATAGTAGCTAGAATGGGACTATGTGTTGGATTTGTGCTAAAAACTGTGTTGATAATACTGGGATGTTTTAGTTATTGCTGAGCAGTACTTACAGAGAGTCAAGGTCTCTTCTTCTCAGACCACTCTACCAGCAAGTAGGCTGCGGTTGCACAAGAAGTTGGAAGGGGACACAGCCAGGACAGCTCACCCCAACTGACCAAAGTGGTATTCCATACGTATGGCATCCTGCTCACCAATATAAAGCTAGGGGAAGAAGGAAGGAGGGAACATTTATCTTTATGGCACTTATCTTGCTGAGCAACCATACGCATGTTGTAGCCCTGCTTTCCTGGAGATGGCTGAACACCTGCCTGCTGATGGGAAGTGGTGAATGAATTCCTTGGTTTGATTTGCTAGTGTGCGTGGCTTTTATTTTACCTATTCAAATGTCTTTATCTCGACTCACGAGTTTTCTCACTTTTACCCTTCCAATTCTCTTCTCCATTCCACTGAGGGAGAGTGAGTGAGCGGCTGTGTGGTGCTCAGTTGCTGGCTGGGGTCAAAACACGACACACATGTTCCCAAACTTTCTATTGAACACTTCCAGTATGACTTAGCTGTTATCGCCACTTTTGCAGTTCAAAATCCCTTCAGGTGTACTTGTTTTGTATTTACTATAGAGTAATTAGTATTCAAGTCCATCTTATTCAATTAAAATACTACTGTGAGTATTCTCATGCGATTTTTCTCAACTCTTGTGTGTTACCATTTTTAATTCAAAATTCCTAATTAAAAGAAAATAAATAGGTGAAGAAAATGAAAACAGTGAAATAAACAGAAAGAATGAAGTTAGCTATTTTAGGAATGAGATGCTAGGATTTTTAACACTTTTCTGTAGTTTCCAAAAGACTTAACATGCTGCAACATTGATGCTACTTAGCAATTTAATTGTCTTCATTGGACCATACAGGTAATTTGTAACTAGGTGTGACCATTAAGCACTCAGTGTGAATTAAGCAGACAGTATTTGGAATGAGGATGACGTCTTAGTCTAATAGGTTTAGTTCTGATAGACTGCTTGGCTTTCTGCACATATAATTGTCAGTGCACTGCCTGTCAAAGTGACAGAACTAATGTCATTAGTTTCTTTGTCTTAAGCATGTTAGGCAGAAAGGCAATTTCAGTTGTGGGAAGAAACAGCCAAGTATGTCTTTTTGTTTGTTTGTTTGTTTGTTTTTTCCCTGCCCTTGACTTTTGAGATCACCTTGTACTCTTTAACAGTATTAAGTACCAAGTGGGAGGGCACAGGCTGGACAAAGCACACTGGATGGGGTTCTGCAATGTGTGGGCCACGACCCTGTCTAACGGTGCGAGGAAGTTGTTTATGCAGTTAGGTAATGCTACGTTGGCTGATCAAGACAGCAAGCAATGCACAAAGCTGAGACTATATTACGAACCCAAACAGTACTCTTCGCTAGTCATGTAAAAGATAGGTAGGAACTAGGGAGCCTTGACTTACCATCCCAACTCTGTGAACTACATTATGAAACCTGGGCAAAGCTGCCAAGGAACATACATGCAATTCAGACACTCACTGAACTGAGGCATTCAAGATAGGATTATTCATCCCAGGTCTTCCTCTTGTCAGTGAAGAGATCTGGGTACTGCCAGACTGAGAACTATGGTGGATGAATTGCTTTCTGTGGGTATTCTCTTGACTGGTTCTAAAGTCTTCACCCTTAAACTTATCCAGACTCCTAAGTACAAGCTCAAGTTTTTGCTTTAACAAAATCATGTTCAATTTTTCCTGGGGCTTCAGACGGCTTACCTCTGGCAAGGCAGAGGTAAACAATGCTTAATGTCTTCACTAGAAATAGTTATAAAATACATTAAGAAATTCTGAAAGACAAAAGTCAGATGGATAACAAATGAAAAAACTTATTTTTTGACTTGCCAGGAAGCTGTGTGGAAAGTTTTACAAGTTAGAACAACTGAGGACATCCTGTTTGCTGCATACCTTCAGGAGGATACATAAAGAATAATATATATGTAGTAAAAAATATTTCTATAAATTTGTCTTTTTTAGAAATTGAAATTAAAAACAGAAAATAAATTTATCTATCACTTTGAGGGACAAGACAGCCAAATTACCAGTTATATTAAATATTCTAAAGTAGACTATGATAAAGGGTTGAATTCTGACCAAACAATCTTGTGTAGTCTAGAGAGCAGAAACCATGAACTCCAGACTTTCCTCAAAACTTCCAGGAGGAAGTGAGGTTTGACTGGAACAACATAGGTAGATGTAAACACCAAAGAGTCTACTACCAGGCTGTTTTGAGGCAAGGGTAAATGGAGTGGAGAGACACATAAACTCTGCCACCCTGATTAGTCAAGGATGTCAGAGCTTGAGACATGAGAAAAGGACAGCATGGGTTTGTTGTCAGAATTGCAATTTCAATTTAAGACTAAAAAAAGGCATACAGACTGACTTTAAAAGAGATAAAAACTGACATTTGCCTGATTATTTTTGGAGGGGGTAGCATTTTTTAATAGGTTATAACAAGTGCTATGTGTTTATAGGCAATATAGCATAGCCAGATTTAAGTAATTTTGTGTGTTGCCTCTATAGATGCTCTGAAGGAGTAGGACACATTTTTTTTGAATGGGAGCTATTTACATGCAGAAATACATGCATGTCCCCCTTATGAAAGCCATTTGTTAGAAAAATATATATGAATTATTTTGTATGTTACATTGCTGAGTTTACAGGAATAAATGCATCATCATTGATGTGATCAATACTAATGATAAAGTATTAGATTTGTAACATCAATTTTATTATGTCATTCAATAGTACTATTTTTAACTAGTGCTTTTAGACATAATGTACATTTAATTTAGCTTCAAAAAAGTACTAAATTATTGTGAAAGTCCTCAAAATACCCATAAAACCTTTCAGAACTCTCTCTTCCTATCACCACACTCATTTTTGAAGGTCAAAGATACTTTCAATAGTTTTACAGTCCAGATGGTAATGCTTTCACATTTGTACTTCAGACTTTCATGCTGTGCCTCATCCCCATTGAAATTAGAAGGAACTGGGCATCTTGGCATGAGTTCATAGTGTGTTAGGCACATATTAGAGAACAGAGATTGTTCTCTCTTCACATTAGTAATATCATTCCTATTTGTTTTGGTGCCTGTGCCAAAACACTGTTTCCCTTACAAAGAGTAGATTATAAGCAGCTGTCTTCTGCCTTTTCAAACAGAGGCACAAGAGGAGCATGGAGAGAGAGTTTGGTGTGACTCTTTAGCTTTATGTCACATTCAAAACTTAGTTTCAAAGATATTTTATTACTCAAATGTTTAGGCTCATACATCTTGGGACTAAGTCCAAATAACTAAATTGTGTCCTAACTTTTGGAATTTTTGAGGCTTTTTTGTATCTTTATGGTAGGGGTTATATTTCTAAGTTGTATTAAAATAAAAAACATTATAGCATTTGAGTGGATTTTATATATTTACTTATTTATTTTGCATTTTTTTAATCTGCATAAGTGTAATACCAATGGTAATTTTAATCTTTTCCATCTTTCAGTCCTTGAAGGATAACAAAGCCAGAAGTCCAAAATTTACTATGGTGAAAGCAGCTCAGAAGTACACAGATAAAATATTTTAAAATTAGCAGCTGTTGAAATGCAGTTCATAATAGATTTATTTTTTAATATAGATGAGAATTTCAAGAAGTTACAAGACTTAGAAATGTTGGGATGTAATAAGTGATGTTCTACCACTAGCATTCCATATTTTGTGGGACATTTTATCATGTTCTTTAGAAGTCAATCTGATTTTCAGCTGATGAGGCTTTTCATAAATCAATAGTTTCATTGGTATTTCTTGGAAATCATCATGATTCCACCTATGATTCAGACCCTGCACTGATCTTTATTGGTCCCAGGTGCCTTCCCCCTGACTGCAGGTTCCAGGTGCCCTCTCCCTTAACTGAGACCACCTTGCAATTCCATGTGATTCCCACCATGCTCAGTGACTCAGGGAAAGAGACCTTGTTCAGCTGAGAAAAGTCAAACTAGGCAGCACCCTTCTTTACCCAGCACCTTCACTGTTCTTGCCAAATTGCACATTAACTCAACAAACAAAACATAGTTCTTCCCACTCCTTGGGAACTTCTTAGAGACTGATATATTTGACTGTGTTGCCTCAAAGCAACAGTAGAGTATGGATGAGAGTGCAGATCCCATACTTTCCTGGATAGGAAATAAAGGCTGAACTTGTTATGTTTTAAGACTAAGCCTGAAAGAGATCAAGGTCAAACTACTAACATGATTTCCCATTACACATTAAATGCCACTTTAAAAATTCTACTTTATCTGCAGCTTTACTTATTTACATTACAGGACCCATTTGCTCATTCATACAGTCATTTACTTTGTGATTTGTTCTTTGTCTTGTTTTGTTCTTTAGAAAGTAACCATGGAATGGATTGCGTTTGAAGGTACCTTTAAAGATCATCTAGTTTAACACCATGCCATGGGCAGGGATATCTTCCACTAGATAAGGCTGCTCAAAGCGTTATCCAACCTGACCTAATGAGAGGTGCCTTTTAATAAATATGGTTCCTATCAGTATCTCGTAAAAGTTCTATCTGTATGTTGATAAGTTGTGTTAGTGGAGGTTTACCTTATGCTATTATTTGGTATTATCTGTGCTAGAATGGACTTACAGGACTCGTGCAAGCTAAATAAAGTTCCTTGAGTCTGCAAGTGCTGTACAAGTTAAGGAAAACATTTTCAGATATGCTTGCCATATTTTAACATTTCAAACAATAAATATTTTTTTTAAAGTTGTGTGACCATGTGTTCAAGTCACATTTTAACTGACTGGAGCTTCCAGTAAGACTTAGGAACATAGTGGATTAATAGCTGTGTTTTACTATTAATGCTAGGATACACAACTATTCAACAGTCCCAACAGAGTTAAATGGTAGGACCATGATGAATCCTGTGAAAAGCCTATGCCTTTCTGTCCCTAAATTCAAAATTGCTGTCTGGAACTGAGAAAGATTTGAGCTAAAATTCCATACTGAAGAGATTAGAAAGTAACCCAAGTTGGATCCATCTATAACCATAGCTATTCTTATTCTAATTGTCCTCAAAAGTTGAGGGTTTTTACATCCAGATAAAAGGTAGCTGTAACAGATTGCATATTCAGGGGCTTGAGAAGCTATGTTTTTAATATTTTGAGTCTGATGCCAATGTAATAACAGACAACATCTAATGGCTCACTACTTTGATTATCCATCTATCTAGGGCAACAAATTGCATATAAAACTTATGAATTTACTGATGCTTTTAATGTAATGTGCTTAAAAATATATCAAAGTATACTAGCATTTCTGTAAATGCTTCATTCTGTGGGTAAATGAAATTACATTTCAAAACTACAAAATACTCCACCAAGCAGAATTTTTAGTTTCCCAGTGAGCCCCCAGTTAAAGGTCAAAATTGATTGATACCTACAAAAGCGGAGTTTTTTATGTCAATCATTTCTCTAATAGAAGTGCTCATTATGATGGCAGTAATGCTTTATGTACAAGCTTAGTGTACCTACATGTGCAAATACATTCATTGCAAACTTTTCTATTTTATTGTTGTTCTTCCACAGCTGTTACTACATAAATTTCTGCTACGGTAATGAAAGAGAAGTCACTGCCAAGTCATCCTGGATCTGAAACTGTAAATTAGGCCCCTAAGGAATCACAGAATCACCACTTTAATTTTCAGATTTTCTATGGAAAGATACATAACAGCATTCCTAGATCATATCCCAATGCTTTGTAATGCCACAGTGATCAACTAGAGATAGCCATCCCATGAAATATAAAATCACTTCATCTTGTTTGACTTCCAAAGTATTTAAAATTACAATTGAGACAGAAATTACAAAAAGAAATGTTTGTGGTTATGTTTGGGATCATGCTGGTTAGCCACCTGCTAACTAATCTATGCCTCTTTAGTTGAAATACTTTCTTCACCAGTAAAGTATGTGTTAAGCCTGAGGGTCTATCCGTATTTACCTTTGTTGGGTTATAACTTTGCTACATGCTGCACTCAGCTGTGGGAAAGAGAAACTTTACTGCAGTGTATTCCATCTGCCCTTGTGGTAACCTACTGACTGTGTAAGAGCCATCTAGGGAGTAGCAACTACTCATACTTATTTTATAAATAATATTTTATTCACACTCTTCTCTTTGTTAAATGTGAACATTTAAAAAATGTTAACAAAGGTCTTTCTCTTTTTCATGTCAAACATTTAATGTTCTTTTTACAGAATTTGAGGTTAATGTAACCAGTCTTAGACGTTTCATACTTTTATAAGGCCAAATGGTTTACTATATCCTTCTTGTACATCCTTCAAATTAAAAATATATCATGAATTCTGTCAACATAAACCACTTAGTGACTGCTTATGAGATATGCAATTATCTAGTCACAAATGTCTTGTGCAAAGAATAGATGCAAAAAAAACCCTGTAAGCTATTGTAATGTTACGTTACTGCTTTTTTTTTTTTTGGTAGCATCACATAAAATTAGCTTTTTAATACTTGGATTAATAACTTTCTGTTTCTGAGATATTGTTACTTTTTTTTTCCTCCCAATATTAGATGAGTAACTCATTCATAGTGACATGCTTATGATTTCTTTCATCATAGCAAGGGTATAGTGAGTGCTTAGTAAATATTTAAAAGCTCCATCATCTGCAAAAGTAAACTAGTACAGGCAGAGCTTCCATGTGCTCTGGAGCTATTTAGCCCAACATATTCCACACTAAGTCACTATTCCCATATAGAGCGAAGATATGTCTTCCTAGAAAAAAAAATATTTTTTTAAGGCAGTCAGTTGTGAATTACATGCTGCTTGGGCAATAAGGTCATCATAGAGGGCACTTTTTCTTGGAAGTATAAATATAGTAGCAATGATGAAACAAATTATTTTTTTTTTCTCTTATTATGTTGGTGTAAAAAATATTGCCTGTGTAGTTAGCAGAGTAGATTATGGTGGTGGGGTTAATTCCATCCAGAAAAGAAATCTAAGGTTTGTAGAGAATGTTAAGCGTGTGAGGCTAATAACGTGGCACAACAGCTTCTTGAGAATTCTCTTATTGTGATATAGCTAGCTCTGACAAAGGATAGCTATATTTGTCACTTTGCATTCTTGTTGAAGCAGTATCTTTTATTCTTCAGTTTGTTCCTTGGGGGATCACTGAGGTGTGTGAAATCTTGAGTGTATTTGGAAGGATTAGTCTATCAAAGTGTAAAAGTTATCTTTCATATGAATGTCATTCTTCATAGGATATACAAAATGTGAAATATATCAGGTGGCCCACAGTGGAAAGAATCCACAGAGATGCTTTTTCCATCAGCAGAGGATGGTTGCTTTGCTTTCCAGAATGCCAATGAGAATATCAGCAATTGCTGCTCTAGCAAGGGTTCTTCAAAGCATCTTTAAACACCAGGAGCTGACGGGAGGAGTGCTTTTTTTGTGGACTTTTAAATCCCCCAATAAAAATGTGCTTGTCTAGTTTCACATTACTTCACATTTGGATTGGATGTAGAAATAGTTAAGCTAAACTGCCAATACTCTTACATTAAAATAATAGTTCTATAATCAGCTGAACTATATATGAAGACCAGACTGACCTAGAGCAAAAAAAACCCCACACATTAAAGTTGTAAAAGCTTAGTTTAAGACTTGATAGCATAAGAGATTTTTGTCAGCCAGAAAAGGAAGTTCAAAGAAAGTGTATCCCACCTGATAAGCAAGACTGGCATACTGGTAACAATGGACAAGGAGAAGGCTCAGGTACGCAACAATTCTTTTGGCTCTGTCATCACTGGACACCTCTCTTCTCACACCTCTTTAGTGGATGGACTGCAAGGGAGAGACTGGGGGAGCAAAGTCCCTCCCACTGTAAGGGAAGATCAGGTTGGAGACCCAAACATAAACAAGTCTATGGGACCTGATGAGAAACATCCCAGAGTCCTGAGGGAACTGGCTTCTGTAGTTGCTAAGCCACTCTCCATGAGATTTCAAAAGTCATGGCAGTCAGGTGAAGTCCTCGGTTTCTGGTCCCTCGGAAAAAGGGAAACATTGCACCACATCCTGGGCTGCATCAAAAAAAGCATGGTCAGCAGGTCAAAGGGGGTGATTCTGCCCCTCTACTCCTCTCTGGTGGGACCCCATCTGGAGTACTGTATCCAGCTTTGAAGCCCTCAGCATAGGATAGACATGGATCTATGACCATGTCCAGAGTAGGGCCACAAAAATGGAGGGATGGAACATCTGTTCTATGAGGACAGGCTTCGGCCTGCAAAAAAAGAAGTGTCCAGGGAGACCTTATTGCAGCCTTTCAATACTGAAAGGAAGCTTATTAAAAAGATGGGAACAAACTATTTATCAGGGCCTGTTTTGAAGGGACAAGAATAATGTTTTTAAACTAAAAGAGGTTAGATTTAAAGTAGATATAAGGAAGAAATTTTTTACAATGAGGGTGGTGAAACACTGGAAGAGGGTAGCCAGAGAGGTGGTAGATGGCCCGCTTTGGGAAGCATTCAAGGTTGGATAGGGCTCTGAGCAACCTGATCTAGTTGATGATGTCCCTGTTCATTGCAGGGGGGTGTGGACTAGATGACCTTTAAAGGTCCATTCTGACCCAAACTATTCTACAAATCTTACATGAGAAGTCTTTTAAAGCAAACTCCAGAGCTTATTTTGGAACCTTATTGTTGTTGATGAAAGCAGTTTGGTAACTCTCTGAAAACTGCATGAGGACCACTAAAAAATTAGCTGTAAAAATATTTATATAATAAATTTTGTGCATATTTTTTTCAAAACAATTATAGCTAACTCCTCCTCAAGTGATTCTCAGAGATAACATAAGCTTAATTCTTACTCTTTCTGCACTTATTCTTTGTGAAAGGTTTTCAAGAATCTTAAAACTGAGTCAGAAACCCTTGAATTGCATTTAAAAATCAGGCTTAGAGGAAATCTTAACACCTTAATGGGATTTTTCCCTCATGCCACAGTGCTCCCGCCTCCCACACTGAGTAGTAGAATAAAGATATTTTAATGCCACTGTCAGTTCTCTCTCATCAAAAGGTCCCTGCATGGTCAGCATCCTCAAGGGACCTGTTAGGCACTGTTCAGAATACTTTTTAATGACTAAAATTTCATTATAGCACTTTAACATGTGTGCAACTTAGGTTATGCAAAAGTATTTATTGTCTTTTCAACATTTGAGGTTTCTTAGCTTGATGTTCTGTAATTATTCAATTTATCTGAAAAAAAACCAAGGATATTATGTCTTTAATGAAAAATACTAATTGAAAGCTATTATTTAATTTCAAAGTTGTTTTTATTTTCTCCATTTAAGATGCAATGATTTTTATACTGCTGAGGTTTTTTTGAGTTTCAGACCCTTATATGTATTTTCTGCTTTGGAACTAGGCCCTGCAGAGTGAAAGTTGCCCAGGAAACCAAAACATTAACAAACACTGCCATTTAAAGATAGTAGGGGACAGTGAATGGGGTGGCGTTTTTTTGGTATATTACCCATAGTCGTGGATATAGTTCATCCTTGGGATTGATTTGGCTCTTTTGAACATACTGAGAAAAATTAAATAGCTTGCACCTCTTAAACAAATAAAAATGTTCAGAGGTTCCATATTTCCCCTAACATTTTGTTTTTTGAGACATCTATGGAACAGGTGGTAGAAAAATCTATATCTGTCTTAACCTAGAGGGAAAAATCAAAACAAATTGAATTTAAAAGGTATATCCAATAAACTAGTGGAGAATGATGTCATAACTGGAGGCACTGGGGATTCATTTCGGGGCCCACAACTCCTAAAAGCCTCAATGATAAGGAATGAGAGCATTTATTTAATTGACAGAGTATATGAAGACCAGAGTGAACAATTCAGTCTTTGTATGTGTATTTAGAAGGCCTTTGGAGAGTCTTCCACTTATGCTAGATGGGTTCAAGAGATTATTGAAAGGAAAGCACAGACATTTACTTGATATGCCACAAAGAATTTTTTAAAATCACATGAACACTTCTCAGTGGGCCTGGTACTAGCTAAAGAATCTCTTGCTGTTGATTTTGGTTTTATTGCAGTTATGGAACTATTTTATAGTAATTAAATTGATTGAACAGATACAGTCATAGTACGATTAATTTATGCCTATATAAATCTACTTACCCTAGGAAATTTATTTCCTTCCTCGTGTCAACAGCAGGATATGTCTATGCTAGTGATTTCAGTTGAGTCAGGGTGCCAAAAGGCATGATTTCTGTTTGGCTGAAAGATGTATGGGTAGAGTTGCACTGAGAAAACTTACTATTTTGTCACTATAGGTATTGATTGGGTTCAGAAGCTGAAGCACAAGTGGTATTTTTCCACTTTCCTGGAAGAAAGTTTAGTGTATAGAATATATTTGCATCATCAACAAGAATGTTTCTGATTCAATATACCAGTAAAATGCTGCTCATGTACAAGAACTTTTTAGGGCTGTCAGATGGATATGGCTGCATTTACATAGAGTGATCATACTGCACTATGAGTGTAGGATGGCTAAGTCAGCTGCTTAGTATGTGATACTAATAACTTTATAGTTGTGACTATAAACTCACAAGCTGACTATAACGTGTTCTCCAATGCCCTCTCTATCCAGCAAATATTTAACTGTTGTTCAAATCTGAGCACAGAAGCAATCTCCAGAGAAGGTTTTGTTTTGATTAGATGTTTTAAATTTTTCCTCATAGCTCAAAAGACATGTTGTGATATATATAATATAATATTTTAAAATTGCTAAGATCAGATTGGTTTTAAAATTAATTGTAATTATTCCTTGTTTGGGACAAAAAATTCTTTGCACTTCTATAGGTTTCAGACACCCAAAATTCAGTGTGTGTGTTATATGATATTGTCTGTTAACAGTGATATTTCACATTATACATGAATTAAGAAATCCTTTTTAGTAGTTGGAAGAACCACCTAACTTAGTTCTTTTAGTATACTTTCCAAAGCTCACATCAAGGGATTATACATCTGAGGAATTTATTATTGTTACATGCAGAACTGAAGGCTCTTCTCAGTCTTTAATTAATCAAGGATGAATATAAAGTTTTACACCTTGGATTTGTGGTGTTCTTGTTTTCCATACACAGTTTATAAAATTTAACTGCAACACTGCTCCAGGCCAAAGTCCATCCCAGTAACTCATGAATGGAAATGTCAACTGGAAATGCCAAGGAAAACCCCAGAAGAAAAGGTTAATCCAAGGACTACAAGTTTCTGGCAATCAGTAGTTTATCAAGGAATTCCTGAGCTATATGTTTATTGTAAGCTAGTCTCAATATTAATTTTTGATCTGTATTGTGTCTTTACCTAATCCCTTTCTGATAGGTTCCACAAGAAAGGATATGAACACCGTTAATAATATCTTTTCACTGTGAAAATCATCCATTTATTCCAGTCCTTTGCTTTCTATCTTTTACATCAGTATTCATTTAGAAGTTGACTTTCTTTTTTATCTTACAACACTTTAATTGCTGTATTTGTCTTGGTGAGGTGTCTCATCAAAATCTTTCAGAAGACCAAGCATGTTATATCAGCTCCATAGCCCAGATGAAAATGCTTGTTGGAACAGTAGAATAAATACACTGTGAAGTGTGTCATACCCCTACATTGCTTCCGCCTAATTATGATAGAACTCTGTTGGTTACCTAGAATGTCTGTACTACAGTTTAACTGTAGTACATAGTTATAACTACAGTTATAACTCCTTTCAGATAGGTTGGTATAGAAATTTGCCATACCTGCATTTGCCAGTTTCACCTCTGAAACTATGCTTAAGTATCAATGTGGAATTTGACATCTTTCATTCCTCTGACACCGTTTGTTTTACACATAGGAATTTATATTTAATCAGGTGTTATGATTGAACACAGACATCAAATTGCTGCAGAAATATCTGATCCTACTGATTGACTGTTGTTCAATTTATTGAGTTTTGTTTTGTGTTTTCTATGGGTTTTACTTGTTTTAAAATCTCAGAGCCTTTTCTCTGAATGTGGATCCTAACCCTGATTTGGTGTTAGTTTTGTTTGGTCTTACCACCACGAAGAATATCAATACTAATACAAATAATTAGTTTAATGTTTCTGCAACAACCTTAGCCTCACTGATTGGTCCTTTTACCTCTTGATCATCTATCAGCTCTTCTGGCTTTCTGTTTTACAGTTTCCAGTATGGCAAAAGGTATTATTATTAAAGGTATTTATTATTAAAGGTATTAAAACTGGTAAGCTGCTCCTCAGCCCTTTGGCCTATCCAGTTGTGATAGTATATGTAAATTGTTAGATATTAAGCTGTCTTTCCTATATTTCCTTGAATATATCTTTCTGATATCTAGTAGCGTTGTCTTCAACATTTTTTTGTTTATTTGTTTGGCTTGGTTTCCTGGGAAATAGAAGAAGGGGAAGAAGTAAAAGGAAGTGGTAAAGGGGAAGCATGAGTCAATGTCTGTGTCTAGGTATTATGTCTTTAAATGATGTTGATGTTATCTGCAGGTATTTTACATATTTAACTGCTCGTTTTTTTATTTATTTCTGAGTTACTTTTTTTTGGTGTAGTTTCTCTTTTTAAGTGCTAAGGACTGGGTGCTTCATGAACTTTGTCATTTCACATAGCAAGGAAGCAAGTCCCCATGTAGTTCCTGATGACACCTTTCATGTTTGTGTTCTTAATAACTAGATTCCCAGTAGCGTCTGTGTCTCGTCTTATTGGCTGGTATCCTTGTCTTCAGAAGAGTATGCCTGGAGCAAGAGGCTGCAGGACATATCTATATTCTGATATCATAACCTGTTTTATCTTTTTATCTCATGTTAACTTCAGTCAGACTGGAATTAAGCTTAGCATCAATGTCAAACATTTCAAAATTCATATCCATAATATTTAATATCTAGGACATATTGTACCATTTTGGCTTCAAAGGTTATGGATTTAACTCTGGTGTCTCCGGCAGAGACAGGTGAATGAACTTGGTAGAAAGGACAATGCTTTACTGACAATGTTTGAATATAACTTGATTTCTAAAGGCATGGGTATAGATTACATGTTCTCAGACAAATAAGTAAATGACCAGCTGCTAGATACGACTATGCTTGAGCTGTTAGCCTGTGATAAAATAAAGTGGATTTATTGAACCAATATCAGTCGTTCACCGCTGGTCTGGGCTACAGTGTGCATAAACTGAAACACTGTTGTTCAAGAGATAGGGTCAAAAACTACAGTAATGTTGCAATGTTTGGTCATATGCTCATAGCTGCAGAGCTAGAGATTTCCCAAAGCCCTAAAGCAGCAGATTTACAACTGTTAAGTTTGTGGTAGCCTTTTTTTAAACAACTTTCATTAATAATGAGTTCCACAATTTAATCCTAATATGAAAAACATATACTTTTGTCTATGGTCTGTTTGTCATCTTTTCATATAGTTGAATATTTCTTTGTCTTAGGCAGAGGGAACACAAATTCTTGCTCTAAATTCTCCTACCTTTTTTCCCATCTACATTTCCTAAGTCACCTCTTTCATCCCCTTCTTTAGCATAATCAGTCCTTGTATTTTTTCAATCATTTTTTTTTTTCCTGAGACCCTTGACCGTTTCTGTCACTTTTCACTGAATGTTTAAAGAGCTGTATAAACACTGTATGATTAAATCTCAAAAACTACTGCAAGTTAAATACGGGAAAGATAAGTAAGTAGAGAAAGGTTCAGGTAAAAAATATCTAACCCTGTGTGATATCTGCCAGATGTCACTTAGTTTTGTGGGATTTAGTCTGGATATCTTTCTTAGTCAAAAGCTCCTCTATTAGGAGGCTGACACTTTCCAGTCACAACATAAATTCATAGATTTAGGAACCTCAAATCCTTAAATTAAAGGCCTAAAATCAGATGACCTGAATCTCTCTTTTCAGAGAGACTAGTAAAAGTTTTTTTAAGGTACTCAAATCAGTAGTTGAATACCTTTAAAATTCTAGCTTTGATTTGCTTGAGATTAAATAGGACACCTGAAGGCAATTAGGAAATTCAATCCAGGTTGTTTTTGTTCAAAGCTAGAATTGCAATAACTATTCCATTTCTCCATCCCATAAGATATGTTAATTTGAGGATTCCTATTCTGACTTTCAATCTTGCTGTGTTATTTAACTGTGTAGAGGGAAATACAAACAACAGTGACTTTTCAGAAATAGTCCTTTTATTCACACAATTACAGATAGATAGTGCTCACAGTTTCTTTGTATTAATGTAGTAATTCATTGAAAAGTTTTTAAAAGCTGTTTAAATAATGATTATTATGGATTTTTTCCCCTTTTCTCCCTTTGTGCATATGCCTTTTCTTCCTCTCATGTAATGTTTTTCTTTTAAGAACCCCGACTTCTGTGAAATCCATGTAAATCACTTTTTTTTGGGTAAAGAAGGGTTTTCACAGAGTAAGGAGAATATACAAAAATATTCGTACTTATGTTAATATTCATAAAATCTTAGTTTGCTTTTCTACCCAGATCTACTTTTGGCCCTAATAAAAGTTGCAATGTCCCCCCTAAGCTATTAAATTCCTCACAGTCTCTTTTTAGTCCTGATGTGCCATTTCATTGACATTTTGGAATCAGTTCAGAGATCGCAACTGCCAAAGCCCTTTGATCACTCAGAGCTGGCCCTCCCACCACTGTTGCTGTTCAGAGCATTCATAGCTACAGCTGCTCGAAATGAGATCAGCCAGCTTACTCTCTGGGCCCTCTGCAAGCTTGCTCCTGTAGCTGCTGTGCTTCCACCTGCCTCTTCCCTGAGAGAAGCGTTCATATTGCATCAATACACAAGGACCAAAAGAGCACCAAATGAGGTGCCGCTGTAGCTCTTCTGACACTTCTTTGTATCCTTTCTGCAGCTGCTTTTTCCTCTCAAATATAAGACCTTTCTTCATTGACTATAACTTATTGATAGCTTGCATCTGCTAAATTAATGATTAATAGATGTTCTAAGCCTGTTTTTCACTTGAGTTGTATTTATTTATGGAGTGGTATTTGTTACTGATGGTAACAAATGAATTGGTAGACGCTTGTTAAATGATGTTCGTGCATAAGTATATGAAACCTACTATCTCCTGAATTTAACAAAACAATTAGTTACTGAACAATCTAACAACTATATGTAAATTATCTAAAACCATACCTTTAATATAAAATGAAGCCAAACATTACAGTGAAAGTTTTATAATAGATTTCTGTAATTAGACTTTTATGGTGTGACTTCTATTTCATACACTCCTGACACTGTCTTTTTTATTATTATTATTTTTCCAAGTGAATCCTCCTAAATTTCAATATCTATAAAAGTTTTAAAAGAAATAAACAGCAGAGCAGTTTGGCGTAAAATTGTACCAAATATACTATATCATGTAGGTATATTTGAAACATCTGTAGTACTAATGGTTCAGCTGCTTGACAAGCAGTTACTCCCATCCCTGGATGTACCCTATTATCATCCAGTACTGATACTTAGCCCACAACAGTTGTTCATTTATTTTATGCTTGTGCTGCTTAATTTGTTTGTTTTGATATGATTTTAATGCTATGGGGTATGAACAATAGCAGGGGCCCAGCAGTGTTAGTGTGCAATTTAATGAAAGGCTTTCTAACCACTCAGGAACTTCAAATTCCTATATGTGTTATTTCTATTCTTCTCCCTTTCAAATATTTACATAAACAGATAATCTAATCATTTCAACTCACATTGCGGTAACAAGTTGTTTCTTGTTTAGGCATTTAACTCATTCTCTCCACTTTAATTTCTCAAAACCATTTAAGAATACATCAAGTACAGACCCTGTAATTGTTGTCAGCATGCAATAATAGAATATTTCCATCCATGAGATATATTTCATATGCCTGATGATTACATATGTCCTTATAATTTTTTGTCACATCTGTTTTCCTGTGTTATCTTTGCTCTCCTAACTGGCTTTTTTTTCTTTTTTTTCTTTTTTTTTTTTTTCTACTGGCTCCTTTTATGCTCTTTAAATGTGCTCCAACGGTAAGAGTAGTACATATCTAAGTCATTTGTAAGGACATAAGCTATGATGATTACTTTGTTAGACTTGTCTTTACTTCTGTGTACATGCTTTACTTCAGAGCAATACCAAACCAAATGGCAGGGCTCAGTGTTGGTCAGTGGGAAGCTTGTTTGGCATAATTTATTTCAAGAGTAAAGAAATTTCCGAAATTTATTATTAGGATCAAGTTTTCAGAGTGAGTCTATCTAAGGTATGGCTTCTTAGTTGTCTGAAGTCTGCATTAAAGAGTGATTATTTTAACAAGTTCATCTAAAGGAATAAAATGAGGAATAAAGAAATCAAAATTGTTAGGAATGACTTGGACAACTAATACTAATACATTTGATAGATATATATATAATAGAAGCGACTAGAATTTCTCATCGACACTTAATAAGCCACTTTCTTTTTATCAAGTCTTTGTATCTCATATTTTGGTATGCTCTTCAAAAGAAAAGCATAGATTCTTTGCTCTGCTGTACATAAGGACTTCAGGGTTGCATTTTAATTTGCATGCTATATTCACTTGATATTTCCATTATTAGGATTTTGAGGTGCTTTTTTTGGCTACACTCAATATCTAAATAACATCACAATTTGATTAGAAAGCATCATTGCATTTCTTTGGTGCAGAGCATGCAAGGAAATGAAGGCACCTTAGGCAAGTAACGAAAGTAAGCAATGAAAATCCCAGAAGATGGAGTATATACATAAAAAAAATTTTCTGTATGCAGAACTCTTCTGCTGTTTTGGTTGCTATTTGACTGGTCGGGTGGAGTTTGGTGTTTTGTTTTGGGAGCAGTGAAAAAGTAAGAGAAGAAAAGTTTGTAAAATCAGAGAATGAAAGCTGAAAAGTTTAAAGGAGATGTGTTTCTTCCCATGTTGATTGCCTGCCTGCTAATGTTTGCAGCTGTCAGCTGCCAGTAGCAGCTGGTGAAGAAGGTTGGGTTGCATGGGGGACTGCTGCACCCAGAGCCTTGTAGCATGGAGAACCAATGTAAGGGACTGTTCCTACGCAGAGGTTTCCTCCACAAAACTGCATCTTTGCTTTATGAATTGGAGGGATGGTTTAAAAGCTCCATCACCTGTGAGTGTAGTAGCACCTCCATTTCTTGCAACAAAAATTAGAAGAAATTGAATGGGATGAAAGGACTATGCTGCAAAATAGTTTATTTTTAATGAGGAAGAGAAAGGAAGAAATACTGAAGAGACTGAATGAAGGAAACTTTTTAGCAATGAAATAGGGACACCTGAGCTTCGACTCAAAAGGGCGTCCATAAGAACATAATTATGTAAATGTCAAGAAGGCTAGAAGTGATTTTAATGTTGTACATTAAGATATATATTAATAATATGATGGAATTAGGAGCAGAAAAGCCTATACTAAATATCATGAAAAACGTTCTGACAGGAAGATACATTAGGCTGTGGAATAGTTTTCCATAGGGAAGCCATCACTTAAGGGCTTTTTCTTCCATCATAGGTTCCCCAGTTCTATGAAGATTCATATTCAGCTCTTCATGTCCAAATGGCAAATTAAACGAGAGAGATAATTTAAGCAGGTCCCTAAGTCCCTCAGTAATTTTAAGGAAATTCAGTTACATCCTTTTATCAAAATATCCCTTGCTGGGGTTAATAATAGACCCCTCTCTATATATTTTAACAAGTTATGTTTAAAAAATAATTTTATTAAATAAAATGTGCAGATCTTTCCCTGAGTTTTGATTTCAGTCTTTTTGTGACTTTTCTGTCACATGCTTTGTCCTTCTGCAAAATTTGGGGCCTTTGGCTGTATCTGGGGTAAAGAAAGGAGGTCACAAAATGTTTTGCGTTTTAAATACTGTGTAAAGTGCATGTTGCATGGACTTTCAGAGCTTGGGGTTCAAAAGAAAAGCTACTTATTTAATTGTAGATGAATGTAGCTGCATTTCCAGCTTGACAATACCAGTGATCTGTGTGAGGCAGAAGGCAAACTGAACCTCATGTCTTATATCATATCTGAGCTCTAGTCTTGCAGACAGGGTGTCTGTTTCTATTATTATGATTAAAATGTTGGTGTTTGAAGTAATGGGGCATATCTGGAGGAATGGAAACCTCAGGGTAAAAAGTAAGCCTTTGTCAGAAATGTAAGAGTTCTGAACTCTTCTGAAAATTAAGAACTGAAGTTCTTAATTTTTTTATTCTTTTTGTGGGAGTTGTTTTTTTTTGACTACCATTTTTGATGAATGATTTTTAATCATTGTTTCAGTTTTCAAATAAAGCATGAGAAATACTTTCTTATTTTTATTTTTTGATGTTACTTTCATTAGGATCATGTTTTGGATTTGGGGCAAGAAAATTTTTAAGATCTATTATTGTTTTCACTGCAACTACAAAAGTAAGGGTATTCCAGTGTGCTGGCCTTGGCCTGGACAATGAGGGTTTAATTCACTTCTCTGTCATGAGTTACCTCTATATGGGATTAGGCAGCTTAAGATACAAAGATTTTTCAGTAATATGCACAAGGACTGAAAGATGGAAGACAGCACTTTGAGAAAGAGCTTCTTAAGCAGAGAGAGTAATATAACAGAATATACCTTTTTGGATGTTCATCCCATGTTCTATGAAATCTTGAGTAACTTAAATCTAAATTTATTTATATAATAAGGATATTTAATAGCTATTTGCATCCACGTCACTGGTACTGTAGAACAATGACACATGCCCCTGTAGCAACTAAAATATAGAAAAAAATATATTGACTTATGTTTTCTCTTTAATTAGACAGTTGTAAAATTGCAAGTTTTGCTGAAGATAAATGTTGTATTTCATACCGTTGATGAATTTTGTCATTTTGTAACAACAACATTTTGTTACCCCAACAGACAGATGGTTGGTTTTCATATTGATGCTCTGTATTCTAATTACTATTTGTTCAGTTTATTGTAAAAAATATAGGTCTCATCTTTTAGAATGTTTTTGCATGTACTAAGTTATCTGCTAAAAATATGTATCTTATAGCAATGACTGTGGATATTAGTTTCTAAACTATTGATTAAACAGCAAAACAAATTATCACATTAAAACATTATATATACATACATATATGTGTCTCCCTTAATAGCTTTGTTTATCTTATCTTGTTTTGGCAATCCAGAAGGTACTTTATACATTACTATGTGTCCATACACAGTTTTTACTGCATAGTACATACCACCAGTTAAATGAATTGATAAATATTAAGTCAAATAAACAAGTTTAACTTCTCTAAGTAACTGAATTGCACTGAACTGCAGGCGTTGTGAGATTTTTTAGCTGAACTTTTTCTCATCAATAAATCTGCAATCCTTTGCTAAGAAGCTTTGCCTCTGAAACCCTCTTGGGGTTTACTAAATGAATTTAAAGCAATACAGATACCTTCCAAATCCCATAACAGAACTCACAAGTAAGCCAAATAAGCTGGAAAAAAATCTGTAAGTAGGGAAAGGCAATTCTTGTTGAATTAATGAAAACTGAAAAAACCTGAATTTTCTGGTTGCTTTTAGCCTAACTCAATAACAGTCTCTGAACAAGTAACTTACAAAAGACAATGGAAAATGGTTTGGCCAACCATAAAATGTTCGCCAACTACAATAAATTAAGCCATACAATTACTTTTAACAAATTTTAAGGTAGCAAACTGTGAGGTGTTTAAATGTGGAAGGAAACCATAAGGTCTGACAAAACCTAAATATACATATATTTAAGATGTATGACTGCTTGTAATTCTTTTACTGAAAACTAGATGACCACTTTCCTTGCTGCACTGCATATAATTTATAAAGGAAAGATGCGAACTAAACTCCAAAACTTAGTGCTCTGAAATATAGGGGAAACCGAGAATCTAAAGACATATCTGAATCAGGGATGTACAATTGGGCCTTTTTTATTTAGTAGTACATAAAAGAGTATAAAGAAGTTTCATTGTTGATCTCTGGACACCAAAGACCCTCAAAAACCTTGAGAATGTCAGTCTACTCATTCTGCATCTGAGAAATAAATATTGTTTAAGAATAAATGGTATCTTAAAATCTGTGGTGAAAATTATAAAGAAATGGACTGATACTGATATAATCTGATAATTTATAGTGATTTTCCTGTCCATCTATTGACTGGCTCTAATTGTCAGCCAGACGATCAGGGGAGAAAAGCAAGGGAGTGGGGAAAAGGAATCCAGACTTCCAATTAACACAATCATTAGAAATAGAAACAAATAGACACAGTAAGAATGGAGAGCATATACTGTGTTTGATGAGCAATCCCATCAGTATCAGAAAATTTAGTTATATATATCCTAGAAAAGTAATGCAGCAGTACACAAATAAGACATGTTTTCCCACTTTTTTTTTTGTTCTTCCTACATGACAGAGTAGGAAGAATACGTTTCATTAATGAAGTTGTATTTGACAGGGCAGATTCATTTAAATCTAAACGTTATAAGATTTAACATTTCTTCTAGGAATATTGCTGAGAATTTTTCACCTGCCCCACTTCTTGTTTGGGTCTGGTTCTTTGTGATGTTTTTGCAGTGCTTAATAGAATTGGTAAATTTTTGCTGAGAACATAATAAAAAAATGCAATTATCATGTTGGCTATATATGTAGTGGACATCATTTCTACAAAGTAGAAGATTCACTCTTAAATGTGAATCTGAAATAAATGAAACTCTAAAGGTTATATTCATTGCTTATTTTAACCACCTCCCCTTGTGTTGGTTTTGTGCTTTTTTTTTGTTTTTAATTTTGATTTTAAACCTATGAGCTTGATCCTGGATTCTAATTGAAGATGAACTTACAAAAAACAAATAGTATTCAGACAGGTTACCAAATACATATATATCTCCCAATTATATAAGTTTCAAAAGTTATATTCTTATACATCCTTTGCCATGATGATATTTCCCAATGAGACAATTTTTTAAAGAAAGATCAGAATTTTTCTGGATATTTTTAATATTTATAGGATAAAATCAGCTACCTTCCCAAAGCCAATGTTTAAGTTTTACCCACTTAAACGGAAGCATTCCTGCAAAATAAAGCTTCCTGTTCTTGTAAGACACATAATAAAGCAACAGGATAAAGTACTTCTGCTTGCTGTTGGTCTGGAATAAGTTTGCAGGGTAAGTCTTTGTTCAAAACCAAGATTGTATCATAATTTAAAATACACTCTTTAAGAAAATTACTACTGTTGCCAATTGTGCCAAATAGTGTGTGAGTAACCAAATCACCTCCTGTGACAAAGTAACCTCCTTGGTTGATGTGGGGCAAGAGCTGGGCATTGTCTACCTGGATTTCTCCAAGGCTTTCAACATGGTTCCCCTCAGCCTTCTCTTGGAGAAACTGATGCTTTATGGTCTAGACAAGTGGTCTGCATGGTGGGTGGGAAACTGGCTGACAGGCTGCACCCAGACTGTGGTCCTTTTCAAACACGCAAACTGTCACAAGTAGGGTCCCCCAGGGAATGATTCTGGGCCCAATAATGTTTAATATCTTCATAAGTGATCTGGATGATGGGATCAACTGTACCCTGACAAAGTTTGTTGATGACACAAAACTGAGTGGGGAAAAACTTTGGAAGGGAAAGCCAACCTGCAGGAGGATCTGGTTAGGCTGGAAGAGTGGGTGAACAAGAACCTTATGAAGTTCAAGAAGGACAAGTGTAAGGTCTTGCACTTGGGAAAACATAATCCTGGAGTGCAGCACATGCTGGGATCTACCTGGCTGGGGAGCAGCTCTGTGGAAAGGGATCTGGGGGTCCTGATGGACAATAAGCTCAATATGAGTGAACAGTACACTTCTGAGGCAAAGAAAGCCAACAGGTTGCTGGGTTGCATCAAGAAGGGCATCACCAGCAGAGATAAAGAAGGCATTATCCCACTCTACTCAGGCCAGACCTGGAATACTGTGTTCAGTTTTGGTTCCCATTATAGAAAAAAGATGTGGACAGGCTGGAAAGGGTCCAGAGAAAGGCCACAAAGATGATCCAAGGACTGGGAAGCCTGCCATATGAGGAAAAGAGAGACCTGGGTTTGTTCAGCCTTGAGAAAAGAAGGCTTAGGGGAGACCTTATCACTGTGTTCCAGTATTTAAAAGATGGCTACAAAGACGATGGAGACTCCCTTTTTACTAGGGGTCACATGGAAAAGATGAGGGGTAATGGGTACGAATTCCTCCTGGGGAGATTCCGAATGGAGACAAGAGAAAATTTTTCATAATGAGAGAAATCAGCCATAGGAATAATCTCCCCAGGGCAGTGGTGGATTTCTTAACACTGGACACTTAAGATTTGGCTGGGCAGGGTACTGGGCCATCTTGTCTAATCCATGCTTTTACTGAGAAAGGTTGGACCAGATGATCCTTACGGTCCCTTCTAATCTGGTACTCTGTGATTCAATCCTGAACTGTTTCTATGTTTATGTGGTTATTTAAACACTTTTTACCTTCACAAATTGGATTTTGAGTATTTTCTTGGTTTATTTTTCTTACAAATGAAAATGTATTACTGTTTAATTTCAAAAGTGTCCAAAATCATTACTCTTGGATTTATTTCTCTATTAATATGAGTCATGTAGTTTTTCCTTTTGGAGTGTTCCCAATAACACTTTGTTTTCTATGGTGAAGGAAATATTTAAAATATCCTAAAAAACTTGTCTCATTGCTGTTCATCCTGATCAGATTTTTCAACAGATCTACAATTAAACCATGTAATTGACTACAAGATTTTGCTGGGGGTTTAGTTGGGTTTTTTTGGGGTGGAGGGAGGTTCCACACAACCAAGTTCTTATAGTACTTTGTTCTACTTGTTCACTCTCTATTTAGTAAAAGACTGTGATTTTCTATTTTTGCTGATACAGATGTATTTGTTCTGTCCTCTGTGATGCTGACGACCCTTAAGGAAAGATCCACAGTGTTCTTTTGTTTGTTTTTGGATATCAGATGACATTATCATTAATAGCATTTCAGTATCATTCTGAACTATATAAAAATAATGGTATTGAGCTTTAGAATTCTTAACTACAGGAACCTTATAAATTTGGCATTTTATTTAACATAATCACTTTTCTCCTGTCCTGTGATTAGTTGACTAACAAGCATAGAGCAATATAAAACCAACTTTTATGTAAATTATTTGGCAATACATTTTTCATTTTAAAACATTTTAACAGCACTTTTTGCAGATAACATCATGTCTCCTTCAATTAAACAGTGTTCAATGTAAAGAACAAACAAAATTCTAGATGCAACATTTATTTATATATAATTCTTCTAATTATAGTGAACAAAAGCTTTGTGTAACATTAACACAGGCTTGACTTTAATGTGAATTAGCAGTGCTCTGAAAGGTGGAAGGAGACTGATAGGAAGTGCTGACAAGTATGAAAGTAAGATGGAAGAGCCAGAGAGATTTAATTTCCTAGCAAATAATTATCCCCAAGCTGTGTAAACTTGCTTAAACAAATACTTTTAAAAATCAAACTAGATTTATCATTTCAGCATAAGTGACAATCACAGAAGTTCATTTGTTTACAAAGGCCGGTAGACTCCACAGTCGGATATCTCTTACTGACCTTTGTATCATCAGCACCAACAGCAGTAAACTTCTTATTTATATCAACTTATACCCTTTATGAACCAATACATTAAAGGAATATATAGAATAAAGGTTTAGACTTTCTTTTGATCCCAGTATACAGCAATGTCTTATTTTTTGGAGACTTTAACTCCACATTTAAGATTCTGAGAAGGAAAATGATTCACCCTGTTCCATTGAATACAATATTGGTTGTATAGCAATGCATATGGAAGGCACCTGTACTTTAATTCTTCACAAGAAAAGTTTGCTTCTTTCACAGATCTAATGTCAACCAGCTAAACCAACTAGTAACAAACATGTTTTGCACTTATTTTGAGCTCTTTATCTGGCATCTTCAGACCTTGTCAAATAGATTTCCACAATTCTTTTTTTTTTTTTGGAATTTAGGTGTTTACATGTATATCCATATACCCTTTTTTTGTAAAGAAAAAGAAGTATTATGTATAAACAAATGCAAAATTGGATAAATATATATTTCCATACATACATTACAAACTGATTGTTGCTTGAAACACAACAAAAAATTACACTAAGAGATGGTTTGCAGATTTTGACTCCCAGCACTGAATGATGAATAAGTATTGCCAAGAGTTTAAGAACGTCATAACTTTTTCCAGAACAGCCAATTTAATTAAAATTGGCCAGTTCCAGGACCAGTTATGGAAATTCAGGCCTAAATTATGTTTGACTACAGGATATAAACATATTGTTTAATCTTTATATTTGAGTTTTTTCAGCAGATAATAAGTCTTAGCATTGGAAGGAAGTTCCTAACATCCCTAATATCCCATCCTAACATCCCTGAGATCACCAATTGCTGCCAACTGGAGAAATGTCTCACCACACAAGATATCTCACAAGAAGTGTCTCACCAACAAATTTATTCCTGAAACACTGAACTCTGAGCCTTAGCCAAGCAGGAAAACAGATTCTGGAATTCTTTTTACAGTGCAATTTAGAAACAGAAAACAGGATATTGAACCACTCCTGCTTAATATGGAGCATGTCAAATTCTGATGAACTGCAGGATTTTTATTTGAAGACATTAAATATGAAGACTTGCAGTCCAATAGAATAATCATCAAAAGAAGAAAGATGGGAAATCATGGAACCTGAGGCAACAGCATTTCTTCCAAAAAGCTTCCATCAAGATATAAGCTGAAATGCAGTGGGGGATTCCCCTATGATTTAATGTCAGAAGAGCTTGTCACGCAACACACATTTGCAACTGTTGACAAATGCAACAGATTAAATTATCTCTGTTTTATTAAGATTCCAGAACAAAGAAAGAACTAGAATAAATTTTTATTAATTAGTCTTCATTTTTTTATCATATCCATGCAAAAATTATGCAATATAAGACTTGAGTCTTTTTTTTGTTTTGTCTACAACACAAAAGCAATTGTTTTGTAGATAACACCTTGGGGTTAAGCTGGTTAGGTGGAAAACATGGTACGTGTAGAAAGACTTCACCACTGATATTTAAAATCAGTAGATTTATTCTATTAGATATCTAGAGTAATAAGAAAGTAAGTTAGACCATTGCTTGCAATATTTGTACCTCAAAAAAGCTGTATGAAACATTTATACTCTTCTATTTTGTGAGAAAATATTTTTGATTTAATACCTAAGCTAGAAATGTTAAATTATTTTTTTTTAAAAACATGAGTCACCTTGTTAGAACAGCAGTGAATCACGTATTTTCGGTTACTCTGTTAGTTGCCACCTTCTTTCACATTTCCTGGCTTTAACATTAAATGATATTTTTTGTTTAGCATAAACTGATTTCTGCTGAGAGAAAAAGAAAATAAAATACAGGAACTGTGAGAAATTTTGAGTTTCAACTCTGTGCATGCTTGGAAGATACTAGAAAGTAATTGGGGCACAAATCATCGAACTGTGTTCTGCTCCTTAGCACTGCAGCTGCTTTCTTATTTCTGTCTATCTCTTACTGGAATATTGACTCTCGTCTTGCTGAGATGCTGTAGATAGTTCCAAAATCCTTGTGAAATCCAGCTTTCTTCAGTTTAATTAGTCATTGCTAGCAGATTAAGTTGACTGGCTTTGGTTTTCAGCTACAGGCTCTTCTTTTTTTGTGATTGTATGCCTGAGAGAGCCTGGAGTATAATTATTAAATCACCTCATCAGTCTCACCTGTGAAGATGATTGCTAGGGCCAAATTGATCAGCTCCTAAATGCTTAGTTTGGCAACACTCATGTTGGAGAAGTTCATGGAGGACTGTCTCCTGTGGGACAGATCACATGCTGGAGCAGGGGAGGACTGTAAGGAGTCCTCCCCCTGAAGAGGAAGGAAGCAGCAGAGAAAACACATGATGAACTGACCACAACTAGCACCCTGTGCCACTGCAGGGGGAGAAGGTAGAGAAAATCTGGACTAAAGTTGAGCCTGGGTAAAAAGGAGGGGTGGGGGAAAGTGTTTTTAAGATTTGGTTTATTTTTCATTATGCTATTGTAATTTGATTGGTACTAAATTAAACTAACTTCCCGGTGTTGAGTCTGTTTTGCCTATGACAGTAATTGGTGAGTGATCTCCCTGTCCTTATCTAGACCCATGAGAATCTCATTGTATTTTCTCTCCTCTGTTCAGTTGAGGAGGGGAAGCAATAGAGTGGCTTTGATGGACAGCTGGCATCCAGCCAGGGTCAACCCACCAAATGTTTATATCATGTGTTGAGTCGTATACAGCCATGTTACTAATGTTGATTTTATTAACCTTAAAGAATTTTTTTCTGTTCTTTCCAAAGACAAAATAACAACTGGAATTTGCAATAAAACTATTATAAAAATAAAAATATTACCTTGGGCTGTGGCTCTAAAATCTTGTGTTATGACTTATGGAAATTCTTCCTGCCACATCAGTCCAGTCAGATCTAGTCAGTGACATATAAAGAATTGTTTTTAGCCAATACATGTGTTTTTCTAACTAGATAGAGGAGTTATCAGGTAAGACATGAGACTAAATAGAAATAGAAATTCCTTCTAGAAAAACATGGCTAGAACAACTTGTTAGTTCATGCTTTCGTAGGTACATGTTCTTCCCATATAAGTACTTGGTTTTAGTAAATACGGATATAGATTCTGATGTGATCTAGTAGTACATTAAAAAGTTTTGGCTTTTCTCAATGTGTGTTGCAGTAGTAAAATAAAACCACTAGATATATATTGTTTGCTATAGGAAGGTATATTTTGGAAAGATATATGAAATACCTGAAATATTACTCCTTGTAACTTCCAATGTTATTTTTCTAACATACAATTAAGAATGTACCACATACTTTCAAGGGCAACTGGGCAAAAAAAAGAATTTTTACTCCTCAAGTAAAGAATACCTTCCAATCCTTTTATTTTGACAGGCAAGGTATTCTAGAATAAATGGATAAAGTACTTGAATCGTTCAGATCATTCTCATCTAAATTGAAAGTTCAAGTGATTAATCAATAATGTAGTAATAGAATTTTAGATGTAAGCTAGACCAATATGGATTTTGCAGTATTAATGTCATTATGCATGAGTGAACATTCACCTTAGCCTATGCATTAATGCATTTTTCTTTTTAATATATGGATATCCCAGTAAGTCTTGTTACTTATGGAATCCTATCCATAGGAAGACAAATGCTTTAAAGCAGTGAATGATTGGTGAGGGTTAGTTAATCTCTACAGTGAGATTTATAATCCCATCTTAAATAGTCGGATACAGTATCTGTAAATCCAGAGCATGGAAGAAATGCTCTTTCAAGAAAGAAATGCTCTTTCAACTCTTCATTTCTTGAGTTGGTACACAGATTTCTTACAGGCTTGTTTAAATTTTCTTTTGTATGACCTGAGGCACAAAGTAGTGGAACTCTGATACAGTGGAACAGGTTTCCAACAGCAACAAGAAAGTCACTTGACAAGTCTTCCACCAACAGTTGAGAAGAATAGTCTGCGCTGTATCTGCTTGCTGAATATTTTACACTCTCATCTCATAATTAGTTTGCAAGTCAGATTGTTCTCTTTGTAGCTAGAAAATTGTGTAATTATTCTTATACTGAAATAATCAAGACTAAACTGTTTAGTTTGTGGGGTTATTTGTCCCTTTTCAATGGAGATCCCAAGATGCCAAGGTTGACCTTGGCTGACCAGATTCCCACTCAGGTGTTCTCTCACTCCTACTGCTCCTCAACAGTATAGGGGGAATAAAAAAAATGGAAAAACTGATGGGTTGAGATAAAAACAGGGAGATCCCTTAACACTTACTGTACGCTCAACCCAGGAAAAATTAATGTAACTTATTACCAATTAAAATAGAGTAGGATGGTGAGACTGTCAGAGTCAAATACTCTGACCAGGTTCTTTTTGATGTTCTACTTGTGGAGGGTAGAATGTTGGTTGAACTAATTTGCCCAATTGCAAATTCAACTGGAAAACTGCAATTGGATGTGAAGGTGGACCTTTCTCCCTTCATTTTTGTACAGAATAAAGCCCAATACTCTAAGAGTTAAAATACTTAAAACTTTACAAATACTTTATACTTTTATATATATTTACATATAAATACATAAAGTACTTAAAAACTCTGTGTGACAACGTAAAATGTCCACTGTGCTCAGTTATATCATGCACGATGAAATAGTGTAAGTAGGTAATGACTTCATTTACTTTAGTTTTAGTATTAGGCAATTATTTGCAATTAGGGAGCCAGTGAATTGTGTTTCATTTCACTATGCATTTCACTAAACTATGCATTTAAATGTATCATTCAGTGAGCTGGAACTTACTCTACATGTTCACATCACCCACTTGTGCAAGGTACCTTGTATTTTTAAATCACACGTATGTAGGTGCAAGCATCTGTGTGAAAAATACCAAAACAATGTTCTACTTAAAGAATTATAGAATCTTAGAATGGTTTGGGTTAGAAGGGACCATTAAAGGTCATGTAGTCCAACACCCCTGCGATGAGCAGGGACATCATCAACTAGGTCAGGTAGCTCAGAGCCCCATCCAACCTGACCTTGAATGTTTCCACAGATGGGGCATTTACCTTCTCTCTGGCCTACCTGTTCCAGTGTTTCACCACCTTCATTGTGAAAGAATTTCTTCCTTGTATCTAGTCTAAATCTACCCTCTTTTAGTTTAAAACTGTTACCCCTTGATCTATTGCTACAGGCCCTGCTAAAAAGTCTGTCCCTATCTTTCTTATAAGCTCCCTTTAAGTATTGAAAGGCTGCAATAAGGTCTGCCTGGAACCTTCTCTTCTGCAGGCTGAACCACCCCAACTCTCTCACCCTGTTCTCATAGGAGAGGTGTTCCATCCCTCTGATCATTTTTGTGGCTCTCTCTGGACTCGTTCCAACAGATCCATTTCTTTTCTGTTGTCCTGGATTGAGCAACACAGGACTAACTTTTCTTCTAATGCTGGGGAAAAATGCACTTTTCGAAGACTCTAGTGTCTGAATTCATGAAAATATTTACTTTAGAGCCATCTAGGCTATGTGGGATTCAAGGTCTTAGTGTTTTTGAGCTTTGCCAGGTGCAGGGATGAGGAGGAGGAAGGCCTGGGCATTTGATGCAGGCTGGCCAAGAGAATAATTTCATGCCATATTTCATACACATTCAACATAAATTAGCAAAGTTTGCTGCATAGGTCTCTCTCCCTTGATGGTGGTGGTCCAGAGGACTCCTTGACCTGGTGCCGGACCCCTGAGGCCTTCCTTTCCTCCCAAAGCTGTTGCCCTCGCAGTGTCTGACATTTGTTGTCCCCTGCTCGGAGTGCACAGCTTCCTACTGATTGAATTGGCTGAGTATAATTCTTGTATATCTTATATCAGTATCGGGATTAACAGTAGTTCTTTAGTATTATTGTTAATTATTTAGTCTTATTCTATTAAATCTGTTTATATTTCCACCCTTGTGTTTCTCTGTATTCCCCGATTCCCCTTTCCAGGTGGGGAGGGGTCATCAGGTGATAGAATAATTGTCTAAACAACAATAAATTGTTATGGGTTTTCTCAAACCATAACACCTGTGCTGAGGGCTCCAGAGCTGGATGCAGTACTCCACATGGGGTTACCTGAGAGCAGAGTAGAGGGGCAGAGCCATCTCCCTTGACCTGCTGGCCACGCTTCTTTTGATGCAGCCCAGGATAGGGTTGGCCTTCTGGGCTGCAAGCGCATGTTGCCAGCTCATGTCCAGCTTGGGCATTACCCTGTAGTCATTCCCCAACAGGGATGCTCTCAATACTTTCATCTCCCAGCCCGTATTCATATGGAGGATTGCACTGACCCAGGTGCAGGACCTTGCACTTGGCCTTGTTGAACCTCATGAGGTTCACAGGGCCCACTTCTTGAGCTGCTCCAGGTCCCTCTGGATGGCATCCCATCCCTCAGGTGTGTCAACCCCTCAGCCTGTGTCATCTGCAAATTTGCTGAGGGTGCACTCAATCCCACTGTATATATTGTTGATGAAAATATTGAACAATACTTGTTGCAATATGGACCCCTGAAGAACACCACTTGCTCACTAATCTCTATCTGGACATCGAGCCGTTGACCACTACCTTCTGGATCTGACCATCCAACTGATTCCTTATCCACCAAGCAGTCCATTCATCCAATCTGTATCTCTCTAAATTAGAGAGAAGAACATTGTGGGGACCTGTGTCAAAGGCCTTACAGAAACTGAGACGAGAACCGTAGCTCTTTCCTATCCACTGATGCAGTCACTCCATCATAGAAGGTGGGCTTAGAACTTCTGAGCACATTATCAGCAAACTGTGACTCTTGCTTGGTTTTAAACAGCTGCATCGCTGCAGAATTTTGAAATAGCTTTCAGCTGTCTCTAATATAGCTATGCATGGCTGTCCTGGTTTCAGCTGGAATAGAGTTAATTTTCTTCCTAGCAGCTCCCATGGTGCTGTGTTCTGGACTTAGAATGAGAATGATGTTGATAAGATACTGATGTTTTAGTTCTTGCACAGCAATGTTTACAGTAAGTCAAGGACTTCTCAGCTTCTCATACAGCCCTGACAGTAAGGACACTGGAGGTTCACAAGAGGCAGGGAGGACAGGACAAGACAGCTGACCCAAACTGGCCTAAGGGTATTCCATTATATGTAGTGTCATGCTCAAGATATAATCTAGGTGGAAAACTGGCTGGGGGTGGGCTGCCGCTTGGGAAAAGGCTGGGCATTGGCTGATTGGTGGTGAGCAATTGGTTTTTTGTCTTTCATTTGCATCACTTGTTTTTTCTTGGGTTTTATTTATCTTTTTTAAAATATTTATTTTATTTTTCATTAAAAATATTTTAATAATTGTTTGTGATTTTTTTTTTATTTCAATTATTAAACTTTTCTTATCTCAACCTATGAGTTTTCTCGCTTTTCCTTGTCTGATGCTCTTCCCTATCTTACCAGGTGTGGGTGGGGAGTGAGTGAGTGGCTGTGTGGTGCTTAGCTGCCAGCTGGGGTTAAACTGTGACAATGGCAGTTGTGTTCAGGCAAAGAGGCCTGGGCTGCTTTAGCTCGGGCCTTGGGAGGTCCTTTTTCAGGAGTTGGAAGTCATGACCTCAGCTCTGCCACTGTACTAGTCACGCTTAAAGCCACTACAGTGGTAGGAAGGTACATACTGCAACTGTATAATTCCTAATGCTTTGTGTGACTCAGAGAATGCTCTTCGGACCAGCTACAGTTGTCTCATTAAATACACATATGTGCTAATGCAGACACAATGTACTCTGCCTGCAAACACTGCTGTGCTTTAAAGGATGAGTGTTTAATTCAGGTCGGCATTAGTTCAAGCACCATTTTCCGTTCTTGACAAATACACATTTGCTGTGAGTTGTTATTAGGTAACACCTGTAAGATAATGCAGTGCCTGTTAGTGGACTCAGTTGATTCTGAGTCCCTAAACTGTTGTGTAAACCTTAGTGTGGGTGGTATCAGATGTATGGCAGTGTATTTGCATCTCCACATAAGATACAGACAAAAAACTGGGAACTTTCTGTACCAAGTGTGTATATGTATTTTTTTGCCTTTCATAACCACAATTTGCTCCAGGCATATATGGATATTAAATGTAAAAACAGATATTTGGTCATAGGTACGTAAAATAATACTCATGTGCTTTCGTTTTTTCTGTCACATATAGTTGTATGGATTTTATGTTCAACTGTGTTATTGAATTCTCAAAGGGTAATGAGGTAAGCACGTGGGTGAAAAGCTTGACTACGGAGCTTTCTGTACCTCATTAGTTTACAAATATCAATTTATCTCTTCATATGGATGACTTATATTACAGTTATGGACAATAGATTCTTTTACATAACCCACTAAAACTTGATAAACTGAGACATCAAAGTATATGTTTTGTTATTATTGTTTTCTTTATTATTGTTGTAATTCTTGAAGTTACTATTTTCCAGTTGGATATGTCAGATTAAGGTTGTCAAGGTTTAGGCTGGGCTGGCCAATAAATAAATGACAGATTTTTTTTTAACCCCTCTCCCTTCCTAGAAGGGGTGGTGAAAGTAAGAGAAAAAAAAAGGAGAGAGACTTACAGATTGGAAAACAAACAAACACACACATAGTTTTAATGAAATATTAACAATAAAAAGAAAAGATAATAATCTTTTTAAGAAAATAATGAAATATATACAAAGACAGTATTGAACTCCCAGGATGATGATAACATCCCTGGCAGGCTCTGGGAAAATCCCAGACTGGACTCGGCATCAGATGGGAACTGAATTCAGGAACATATGGATCAGAGTCAAAGGCAGAAAAGCAGAGAGAGACGTCCTCGAACATTGGCCATTGAAGAAAGAGGCTGACCCCTTTGATCCCTCAGCTTTTATACTGAGAATGATGCAGATGGGACGGAATACTCTTTTGGTCAGTTTTAGGTCACTTGTCCTGTCTGCTTTTCCCCCCCCCAGGTGTGACCCATCTACGCTTTTCTGCTTCCGACCCTCCAACTTGGCGCATAACAAAGTTAGCTCACCTTGACTGTTATAGCAATAAGCATCAGCAAAAGCCTCTCTGCATACTGTTCCTTAGTATTAACTATAAACATCAGACCTTATCGCTGCTAGAAGCAGACACTGTCTGAAAAGCACGCTCTTAGTTTCAGAGAGTACAGTCAGTTAGAAGAGACAACTGAAAAGTAGAATTACTGAAAAGAAAATTGGTTTTGTTCTACCTCGAACCAGGACAAGGTTATGGTACATTACAAAATACTTCATTTTTCAACTTCCTTTTTCAGGCTTCTAAATGTTTTTGATACATTAAATGGATAAAAATCAAGGGGGGAGAAACAGTAAATCTCTCTCAGTCTTACATAATTGTGATGTCATATATGAGTGAAGGGTATGCTCTTGATGTCTACAAGATATGGATAAGGTAGGGATATTAAAAGCATTTTTAAAAGTTTTTCAAAGAAATGAACTGAAAAAAAAAAATCTGTCTACAGAAATAGGATGCTGGTCCTGTAAGCTAAGAAGTCATAGGGTATGGTTTACTTTGAAGATTAACTTATACTAATGTAAAACAAAGACAATATGTAAATTCATCTGAGGGCTTATTTTTAATAGTTGGCTCTGTTTTGTGGAAATGAAGCTACCTTTGCCCACTATTAATAAATAACTAAAATTTAAATTATATGTAATTTTCAAATTTATGAAAGCAGAAAATATTTACATTTTCAACAGTGCACAATTACCACTGTTTGCACTGAAAGTAGAATTATTACAAGGTGTATTAAGGTTCAAGCTTACAGTGATATATAGTCTAAAAATTATAGAGAATGAGAGATGTTAATGATATAAAAACCTTTTATAATTTTAAATGTTTAACTTGTGATAAACTTTTCATAGACTCTCTATATAACATTCTCAGACAACAAGAGTGATCTGAAGGTGGGTTGGCCAAGAATATGAAACTCCACCTTGTACTTTCTTAAATTTTTAGTAACCTTTTCACAAAAAGAGTAATTCTTCAGGAAGTATTATAAGAGGAGGCTGATACTTCACCTCACAAATAAAACATTATATGATATTCGATTTCTGGTCTGACAATACTAAATTCCATCAGTAAAAGAACTGCTTTTAGTCTCTGTCTCACAGAAGTAAAATTAATTCCCTCAGTCTATGCCTGATCCTTGTCACGAGCAGTGTAATCAGAATGATTTTGATAGCTAGGGCTTCCACTATGAATCATTGCCTAAGTGAAATTCTAGTCACTAATCACTGAACCATTCACTGTGCAGGTTGCGTATGGCTTTGTTAGCAATTACATTTATTTTAAATGGAGAAAATTACTTGGAAACACTGTTCACTGAAGATTCAAACAGACCAGAGCAATTAAGCATTAGTTGCCAAAGGCCTTCAGTTAAAATTATCAGATGGTGCTTTCACTATAAATGTATATCTACCTGATCCCTGGAGATTCCTCACTGATTTCTAATAAACATTCACATTTCCTCACTGATATACCAGGATGAACACTTAATAACTAAAAAAAAAGGGAAAAAAAAAAAGAAATGGGCCAAGATCTATCCACCTTTGAGCTTTGTTCTCTTGGCAAAAGATAGAGGGTGTTCTTCCAGGCACTCTAGTAGTAGTCCCCATGTGATCTTACAACATGGTAAGGGTGGTGGGGGGAGTGTCCCCAAGCAAGGTCAAGCCTGCCATTATTAATTGTGACTCCCTCAATATAAGCAAAAGACTTTAATTACGTTAAGTTACTCCTCCAAATTTACTGAATCAGTCCTAATATTAATATATTTATAAGCAGATGTAATTGACTTGGAGATCTCTTGATTAGGTGTCTGTTGGTGCTCCCCCAATATAAAAATATTAAAAAAAAATAAAAAAAATAAAAGCAGGCAGAATTTTCTGTGCTTTGCAGTGTGAGAAGGAAGCAACAGAAAAATATTTAAGCAATTATTATTTTTATCAAAAACACTCAATAGAACTTCCAGTGTAACCTTTGTTAACTCCAAATTTAAGTATTCTGGTCAAAAAAATACTGATTCTCAATCTTTGTATGTCAGTAGGGACGTTGCACTATTGCACGATCATTGCAAAAGTTTGTCTTGCAGTAATTCTGTACGTGGTTTACATGAGCAGACTAAAGATGGGAGACTAGAATGAGGAACTGACACTATTGCATTTATCGAATACAGCAGATTCATTGTAACAAAATTAGCTTTTGTGTCCAATTTCCATTTTTCCGTTCTGGTTAGTGGTTTGAGTGTAATTCTAAAAATTGAAAGTGAAAGAAGTTTAATTTGTCTTATATTTAACATTTGCTCTAGAATGATGAAAGGGAAAGTACAACTATAATTGCATTTTTAAAATGTAGATTAGCAATAAATCCTGAAATATAAATATATCTGGTAAGTACATTGAAGAATTTGTTTTTATTTGCACCTATAGGATGAAGAAAAGCTTGAGATATGTACTTCCAGGGGGAAAAAGTATAAATTAGAAAGCCATCTATTTAAAAATTATTGGCCAAAAATACATTAGTAATGCATTGAATAGCATTCAGAGAGATTATAAATTCAGTAATTGAAACACAAATTATGCATGCTTATTATTTATGTAATTTTAAGTATTGCTTTTCATCACAAAATGTAAATGGCATTTAAAACAATTAATTATTCAGACTGGTGAAAATGGAAAAGCTGGCAAAGCACTTTACCATCCCTGAAGTGAAACTAAATGAATTGAGAAGACTCTAATTTCTTATGCTGTTTAGGCTTAATGTAGCAGCTTAAGTTATTGAGTTGAAAACCTAGATGTAATTCTGAAGTGTGAAAAGTACACTGCTAATGTGTGTTCTTGTTTATGATAAAGAATTCTTAAAAAGAATTCTTAAAATGACACTTTACCCCTTTGTTTTCTCTTAGATCAAGGGACTTTGTTTTAACAAACAATATTATAAAATAACAGGGTGGGGGGAGTATCTTTGGCTTTGAAGCAAATTTATCTCTTTTCCTCCTCCCTTTCATCCACTCCTGAAAGACAGATACTAGAGAGGATGTGAAATTAGAAGAAAAAATAACATTTGACACCTGCTGGTAACATGTTCCTTTAGATAGATGTTAATACCAACAGAGTGGGGAAGCTTAGGCCCAGTGTATGACCAACTCTAGGAATATATCATGACTGTTTTTATTTAAAGTGAATTTATAAAGATTTTAGGATTATTTCCTCAGTGGTGTCAAGGAGTTGTAGGGTTCTTTTGCCTTAAATCTGTTCTATTGTATTTCTTTTTTTTTTTTTTCCTTTTTTTTTTCCTCAGGGCATGTAAAATATCTGTAGGTTCAGGAAAGTCGGGGAAATGATCTTAGTAAGTCATCAGAGGATTTAATGTAATATCGCATAGACAGTGACATGAGGATAGTCCAAGAGTTAATCAGATTTTCCAGATTTATAAATGGGGAAATTAGGAGGATAATGAACTGATAAATCAGTAATAAACCTATTCTAAAGAGTAAGACATTTTTGGCTCTCTTCATTAAGATTTGTATCTCCTAAAGGAAAAGTGATTTCTTAATGCTAAGCCTTCTAGAAGTCACTGTGACCTATTTCTGAGAATAAAATTAAAAAGATAAACTTTCCTTTGAAATTCATAGGTAGGACAGAGAAGTCACAAAGGGAATGTAAACTTATTTTCTGCAGATAGCTCTCATGCTAACTGTTTCACAAAAGGTAACTGGACTAGCGCTGCCATTGATTCGAATATCAGAAATCCCACTGTAACTAGTGTTCTTGCACTTTCTGTGATTCAATAAAAGATTAATTCTAAAGAAAAGGTTTAATTGTGTAGTTTGGAATAAGAAGCTCAGCAACATAAATGCTAATGCAAACTCATTGCCTAATTCTTGAGGGCTCAAAAGATATATTCATATATCCGTATATCCACCCTGTTATTTTCCTCATAGAAAGTGTCAAAGGTGTATGGAAACTTTATTAAAAAACATAACCAAAATTTATCAGTTTTTCTGTATGGGAAGAGCGTCCTTTGCCATCATCTAATTGAGGATACAGTCTGGATCCTTCTGCAGTAAGTAAAAAATTCCGTGGGCAGGAGTCATTTGAAAATGCTAGCCTTCATATTTGGAAGTATAACTTCAAGACTTTTTTTTTTTTTTTCCTTTTAGAAATTTAATGGTTGAGCACTCATAACTATATGTAATATATGTGTGATAATCAGTTTTATTTGTTGAGCAGCTCTGCCAATAATAACGGAACTGTGGAAGTAATGATCCAGGAAATCACCTGCAGTGCTGTCTTCCTTATCTTCCTGTAATCACCTACTGATCTAAGTACTCACAGTACTGGTAATTTAAAACTGACTGGAAAAAAATAAGTCTAGAAATTTATACAATCATCTCAGACAACTTTTGTCAAAGAAAGAGGAAAAAAGCTAGGTGTCAAATTTCCCTTGAGTTTAGAAGAACGGCAATTGGCTATATTCAAAACAAAAAATAAAATTAGAATCATTGAATCATAGAATAGTTTGGGTTGGAAGGGACCTTTAAAGGTCATCTAGTCCAAACCCCACACAATGAGCAGGGACATCATGAACTAGATCAGGTTGTCCAGAGCCCCATCCAACCTGACCTTGAATGTTGCCACAGATGGGGTACCTACCACCTCTCTAGGCACCCTGTTCCAGTGTTTCACCACCCTCATAGCAAAAAATTTCTTCCTTATATCTAGTCTAAATCTTCCCTCTTTTAGTTTAAAAGCATTACCTTATGTCCTATCATAACAGGGCCTGCTAAAAAGTCTGTCCCCATCTTCCTCATAAGCCTCCTTTAATTATTGAAAGGTCACAATAACATCTCCCTGGAGCCTTCTCTTCTCCAGGCTGAGTAACCCCAAGTCTCTCAGCCTGTCCTTATAAAAGAGGTGCTCTGTTCCTGTGATCATTTTTGTGGCCCTCCTCTGGACACACTCCAACAGGTCCGTGTCTTTCCTGTGCTGAGGGCTGGACGCATTATTCCAGACAGTGTCTCACCAAAGCAGAGAGGCAGAATCACCTCCCTGTATATGTAATATAATAGAGTGTAGAATGAATTAAAATAACTTATGGAATGATAATAGTCTTGTTAACTATTTTTCCTGGTTGATACTCAGACCAGTTAGGGACCTGAGCTCTAGCTTGCTAATGTAAGCCAATATTAATAGCATGTAACTAGGTTGTATCCAATATCAAAATCTAAACAGAAAATGTACTGGAATAATGTCTTAAATATGAGAGTATTTTGTCATTCTTATTCTGTGCGATATCTGAGACAAATTCACACCTGTTTGGATTTTTCGCCATTAAGAAGTTAAAAAAACACACCTTATCTACCTTTGGGGGGATTTGAGTGCAGACCTGTTGGAAAGGTCTAAGCCTGCCAACAGAGTGTTGTGCAATAGGTAAGATGAGTTTCTAGAAGCTGTGAGAAATACCATATTCCTCTCTTTCCAGGTACAGAAGCGTGTGGCAGTATATTCTCAAACCTACTCTTCATTTCTACATTTTATTTCTTTCATTTCCTAATACAACTCCCAGGCCAGGAACTAGCAGAAGGACACCGTACAGCTTGTGCATAGATGTTTGTCAGGACAAGATAGGACAGCACAACCAACATAAAAGGCTTATGTTTATCTGTCTTTCTGGGTGGGAGAACACAAGATGTGTGTTTAAGCATTCATAGTGGAAAAACAGAAGAACTGAGGTGGTTCGGTTTGGTAAAAGAGACAGAAGAACAGATGTGGTGAAAGCAGCTGGGATCCTGTTAATAAGATTTTATTATGCAATGCAATTGTACTGACCACCTAAAAATTATAATTGCATGATGGTTGTCTACATAGAGTTGTCTCGCATTTTCACTAGGAGTGAATGATTTGGTTCCTTAAGGAGGAAAAAATGTGGTAATGACTTGTCTTCGGCTGCAGGTGAAATTGTGAATGTCAAATGACTTAAAATGCTGTCCGTCTCATTTCCTCTCATCTAACAAAGGAACAGTGTTCATCTTCTTAACACTGATGACATTTACTTTGTTGATTGCACAAAGCTTTTACATATTCTCTAACAGAAGCTGTTCCTGAAATGAGTACAGCTAGAGTTATGGATGCAGGGGAAACGTAGGGGTTTGGGAACTTAAATTACTTTTGGGTAGTATTGGACCTTAGTTTTGGTATGGCTCAAATTTTATGTGTTATTCTACCTGTGCTTCAACCAAGGCTAAGATAAACTTCCTGATGTAATGGAGTTCATTCACTGTTGAGCTGTGTAAACATCAACATGTGTCTTGTTATCTAGAGTTTGAGTTGCACAAAGAGATTTTAAAGGCATTTTTCTTTTTTGGGTTCTTTGCAAATTTAAACCCATGGAATGGATTTAAATCTCTTTGTTTCTTTCAAATTAGAAGGTCTGTCAAGGAGGCTGTAGTACTCTCTTATGTTTTATCTTGTAAAATATGAACTAGAATTTATCAAAGTTTTCACACTATCTGAACATACAGGGTCACCTGATCTGAAAATAATCAAAGAGCAGGTGTTGCTTTTTCTGCAGTTAACTTACTTAAGAGCATAAAACAATCACACTGAAGGAAAGATGTTAACCTTCTACAATGTATTGAACAAATTAAGGTTTTTATACCTGAAGCACTTTCTTGCTTATCCCAAATAGAATTCCCTTCTCCTCACAGATTTTAGTAAGAATCTCATGGTATTGTTTTTAATTGAATAAATCCATAAGGGTTCTAGCAGCTATCTCATCATCTGCCAGTTACCTCACTTTTTCAGCCAGGGAATTCACAAGGATTCCGCATTCCTAACTTTATTACACCTGGGGCTGGGAGGCTGTTTGGAATGTGGAAGAGCTCAGCTAATAAAAATCGTGCCAACCTTATGCAGAGTGTTTCTTAGTCTGAGGTTCATCAAGATCTCTAAAGTGCAAAAGTTCAGTACTCTACAAGCAACAGATGGATTTGAATCAGAGAGAGAGAGTGAGAAATGCTAAATACTCATACTTCTCCAGGGTGGCAACTGCTGTTGAAAATGCCTGTTTGCCTCCAAAGGTTAGGCTGAAGTCAGCTAGCTTAAGTTCTTATCCAGGTCATGATTAATCAAAATTGAACTACTCCTGGCTGCAACAACGTTCTGCAACATATTGGCAATGCAGTCATATTTATTAAAAAGAGAATTGTGCCCCTAGGTTTTTAAGTTTCCATTTCATAAAGTTAATGTACTTCCTTAAGAAACATTTTATTGTGATGAGGAAACTGAAAACAACTGAAAGGAAAAAAATAACTGAAAGGAAAACTTGGGAAATATAATGAAAGTGATCCTGACTCAGAGGAAATCTAAAATACATGTGCTGCCTAATGTCATTGTATTTGTTGTTTCAAATTATGTAAATTCTGTATTGTCTGACTTCAGATATATTTACATGCTGAAATTACTCATTTTTCACTGTTCACCTTAGGGGAATTAGAAGTTCCAATTGAGGGAGCAGGAAACAAAGTATGCACACCCGCCTTCCAAAAAAAAATAAATTCCAAGCTCAAATTTAAAGTAAAGGCTCTAGAAAATAAGCATCTGAGGCATATAAATCATTCCATCTGGAGCTGATTATTTTTGTAGTAGTTCTTAAAAATGTGTACTGTTTAACAATATAAACCTGTTTTTTTAAAATAATAATAATAAAAATTTTTACCAGTCTATTTGATGTTGAGCAAGGAAACTAATTTGAGGTTGCTTGTGAAATGCTCTGGAACATGACCAAAATTAATTCTTTTCATGATGTTATTATTAAAACATCATATTTTAATGCCAACAATGTTATTCACTAAGATATAATAATTTGTGTATTCAGGAAGAAAGAGATTTTCTTATTACACACCTAAGTATGTACATTTAACAAAAAATTAAAACCTCCTGAAATACATGTTAATAATATATCAAGGTTAAGAACAATAATTGGAAGCCAAGAAGAAAATATTAATTAACCTTAAATACTAGAATCTGTCCCTTATGGTTGGGGGAACCCTCCTGCTGAGGCCACATACTTTCAGACAACAGAGAACCTTCTTCTGGCATTTACAACATAAAACTTATCAACAAATGGTAATTCATTGAATGAGAGTGTGAACAGTGGTGCATTTCCACTGAGAGAAGCTTAGTTGCTAAACAGGGTTATGTAAGTACTCCACAGCAAAGCTGATGAGTTATTGCAAACCAAATTAATCTTCTCTTTAAGGCAAAACACATAACTTGCCCAAAAGCATAATCACAAGAGTTTATGCCATTCTTTTTGTGTGTCAAATTGAAGTAGCTGTAGTAAGGAGTGGAGAAAAGGCATCAGTAGAATCGACAGAATCTCTTAAAAGGTGGGAGCTCAGCCCCAGTAGAGATTACTTTGAAGACAAAATTCACCTCAGGATCCTGGCAGACCAGGCAAGTTTAAGGCGAACTGTGTAGTGCTGTTTCCAACAACAAACTGACAGGAAAAATCTTGAGTGTGGTACCTTAACTTACCATGAATGTATTTTTAGTACTCCAGAATTAACTATTACATTTTTTTGGAGAATATGACACCAACAGCTTCAGTATTCTACATCTGCATTTTTCAAGCTTCAGAACATGCTGAACTTCAAACTCCCTTCCCTTTTCTTTTCACCAAATGAGTTTAAAAAGACCAAAACATTTACATGTTAAAAGTGGGTTAGAATCCACTACTAGAAATAAAGTTAACATTTTAAATGCTGTGTAGAAAAGAGTTGGAGTAGCATCTGATTTTGCAAATTTGAAGCCAGCATTTATCATTAGTTAATGGAGTAGCTGACTATAGATGAAACTACATAATGGAGTTTGCCTCCAATAGCAGAAGGCTGGACTTAATGTGGGAAATCACATGCTTCCTAACTGGAAGATGGAGATTTTCCTTTCTATGTTACTAGGATTGCTTTCTTAATTTTCAGGCAATTAAGAAAACATAGGGGCAGAAAACAAAGAGAAATATGTATGAATGAGTGAACAGGATGGGTGTGTGAAGGATAGTGTATATTCTAATGAAAACAACCTTGCAATTAATCTTATTGATTTCTCTGCACTTTATTCCCCGGTTATTATTGACAAGCATTAAAATAATGCTCTAAATCATCACATATGTAGGTTATTTTCAGTATCCATCTTTGTTATATAGAAATCTTCCATTAAAAATAGTATTTTTTCCAACTACTGTGCAAAGAGAGAGCTTTCCTTAATGAGTTGCCTTGCAATTCAAGTTTTTAAAAAATATTTATTAAAACTTGACTATGTAAGAAAGTACATCCCAGAGACAATGAGTTGCTTAATTCAATAAACTCTTCCACAGTACCCACGTTAAGTTGCGTAAGAAAATTACTTAAGTAACTTCATCCTCTGGCATGTAGTGCAATGGTAGTAAAATGACCAAGCTCTTTAGGGAGGGCATAAATTTTCAGTGGGATAAAATGTATAAATTGAAAGCTACTGCTTCACTGTAGAAACTAAGTTCTCTGTACTCCAGTGCAACAAACACAATAAAGGCAATAGTTTAAAATAAACTACAGTGGTAATATCAATATCAACAGAATGGTTCTGGAAGTATTGCTTTACTTCTTGATCCTTTTGTGTTATGTTAAACATGACAAAAACATAGCATTTTATTTCCCCAGTAATTTCTTTGGCAACTTTCTTTCTAGTTTGCTATAAGTACATAAATATTTATATTTATTTGTAAGCCTATCTTTCAGATCTAGCTATTAATATTTTATTGATATGCCATTTGCCTTTATTACTTTATTAAAAATTATGCAACTTCAATATACTGTTCATGCAAAAGGATTCCAGTCCTTCACAGAAGAATGCAGCAGAATTTTGTAGGGTTTTTTTCTTGTGATTTTGTTAGGTTAGAATGTAATTTTACAATTACTTTCTGCATGGGATTTACAGAAAAGCACTGTGTTCCCTTAAAGGTGCTTAAGAACATAATGTAGTTTTGCTAACCTTTTGATATATACTTCCATATGCTTGGGAAGGATAAAACAGTCTTTGCATTATTTAAAGCATATGGAATTATTTGCAATATGTTTTCATATCTCAGGGAGGAGGACAAAAATTAGAGCATGGAGGGAAATTAGGTGATTCTTGGGGAAATGTGTTGGTGCAAGATTTCATTCTGCTGAATCCACATAATTTTACTTGCAAAGTGGAATAGTCAGTAGTCTGTACATCTAAATTCTGCTTAAACCAGTGATGTTATTCTGATTAAACAGAAACTGCTTGAAAATAAATAAAGCAGAATTTTTCACTGACTTTCTGCAAATTACATTGTGATGAAGTACATTACCTGAGAAGAAAGCAGAGATTTAGTGCAAGGACAAATTATTGTTAAAATGGAAAAGTATAAACTTAAGTTTCACTCAAACTCGACTTGGAAGCAAAATAATTGGTGCCTGCCATTTATAGGACATTCCAGCATAGCTTTCCTGAGCAAATCTTTTCAGAAGTATATCTATAAGATGCCTTTTGTGGTGCACGACATTTAAATTGACTTTGCAATTTATTGTCATAGAAACTTACTTAAGTTCAGCAGCTTCTCAATAATGCCGGGAACAAGGGTACTTACCAGGTAACTAGCTTTTGTGGGTTGACCTTGGCTGGATGCCAGGTGCCCACCAAGCTCCTCTATCCCTCCCTTCCTCAGCAGGATAACAGGAGGGGAAAATAAGCCCTCACGGGTCAAGATAAAGGCAGTTTAATGAAGCAAAAGCTGAGGCTGTGTGCAGAAGCAAAGGAAAACAAAAGATTATCCTATAATTTCCATCAGCCGGTGATATCCAGCAACTTTGCAGGAAGCAGGGCTTCAGTATGCACACCGGTTGCTCCCGAAGACAAAATTCATAATAACTAACACCTCCCCTTCCTTCTCCTTTCTCTTAGCTTTTATTGCTGAGCAGACATCATAACGTATGGAATATCCGTTTGGTCAGTTGGGGTGAACTGTCCTGGCTATGAACCCTCTCAAGATCTTGCCCACCTCCAGCCTACTGGTAGGGGGGGAATGCTGGAGAGACAGCCTTGATGTGTTAGCGCTGCTCAGCAGTAGCCAAAACACTAGTGTGTCATCAACACCTTTCTAGCTACCAGTACAAAACACAGCACTATGCGGGTTTTTATGGGGAAAATTAACGTTGTCTCAGCCAGACCCAACACACTAGCAAAGCTCTAGAAGCTCTGACAAACAGATGTTTATGCAAGCCTTAGTATTATGAGGCCAGTTGCCTTTCTCAGTCTGAAAAATATGCAACACTATTTCTCAGGGTAGTTTACACGGGTCTCACCTTCACGTAGAGGAGGTAATGCAGCAATGAAGGCATGTAGACATTGTTCAGCATAAGGCTTTGGTGGTGTTTGGGGGTCTAAAGCAAGTGTTTCCTGTGCATGCCTACAGTACTGTGTAAATTTTACGTAGCTTCAAAGTAATGCCTAAGGCAGGCCTAGAAATCAAATTTTTAAAAAGGCAGGATTTCAGCGACGGATTTTTACATCTGAAAGTTTAAACTAGTGCGAAAGCATCCAATTCTTCTACCATCTGTTAGACTTTACCTCATTTACATACATACTAAACTGTTTTTTTTAATTAAGCCCGCCCTTTATCCCACAGGCTACTTTCAGACGTAATGTGGTACAGTGTGATGATATACTCTTACAGAAAGCTGTTTAATGTTAGTTTAGCCTCCAATGAACCTAAATTTTTCAGCTTGAAGTGTGCATTCATGGAGTATTTTTCCTGTTACTATTTGTCCATTGACACAAAGTGATAAAGAGGAAATCAGAAGAAAGGAAATTTTAGCAACATTAAAACTGGTGCCACTTGCACTGACTCATCATATTTGACAGTAACGGGTATTCCTATACAAGTGTACACTCCAATTCATGCTACTAGAGATGCTGAGATGTTATCTCAAAATATCTCAGTTGTCGGTGTCTCAAAGGCTTCATCTGCAGATACCCAATGAGATTTATTTTTTTTTTTAATTTAAGGGAGCAGGATAGAGAAGGAATTCTCATACATAGGTGTAGAGAACCTATCCACCATTTTAACAAGCAAACCTTGTTAGAGGTTATCAATGCTTACAAGCATCTAAAGGGTGGGTTGAAGGAGGAGGGAGCCAGACTTTCAGTGGTTGCCAGAGAGAGGGCGAGGGGCAACGGGCACAAGTTGGAACATAGGAGGTTCCACTCAAATATGAGAAAAAACTACTTCACAGTGAGGGTGACAGAGCCCTGGAACAGGCTGCCCAGGGAGGTTGTGGAGTCCCCTTCTTTGGAGATTTTCAAGACCCACCTGGATGCAGTCCTAAGTAACATGCTCTAACATGCTCTAGGCAATCCTGCTTCAGCAGGGGAGTTGGACTAGATGATCTCTATGGTCCCTTCCAACTCTAAAAATTCAGTGAAAATTCAGTGAAACTAAATCACAATTCTAATGTACAAACCTAAGAGTTCATCTGCATCTAAGGACGTTACAGGGAAACTTCTGTAGAGTCATGTGCACCTCATTTATTGCTGGGTTTTCAGCCACAGAGCACAAAGCCCTTACAGGCTAAAAAAGATTTCGTATTTCCACTTTGCAGTGAAAAAAGTGTCATATCAGGCAAGTCAAAATCAGAGTAAGTGACAGTCATGGAGATTTATAAGATTTTTAGTCAGTTAATATAATTGCAGCTTTATAGTAATTCCCCAGATGTTAACTGGGACACACGAATAAATTCCTCTATTTAGCATCCAAATAAGATTCAGAAAAGAAGAAAAAAGAGGCCTGAATAATTAATTATGCATGCAAAGTTAGTTTCATCAAAAGTAGCCTGTCAGGTAGTGCTAATGCAAGCGATGCTTGACCTAGAGATGTTCTAATCTATTTCTATAAAACTGAAACCAATATTCATGCACTTTTTTTCCTTTACCTATCTTTTTCAACTTATCAGAGCTTCCTCTGAAACAATTGGAAAAAAGAACATAATTTTGCACATGAAATGGAACTGCGGACTGTATTTTCAGTCTTACCGTTCAGCAAGTCAGAGAGGTTACTTTTTCAGCCAACTGAAACATTGATTTTCATTTAAATCTTAATCTCAGCAGTGTTTTGCCATGTCATTGGCATTTGTGTTCTACATCAAGGGATTAATGGCCACAGAATAAAAAAGGGAGTTAAGATATATTTTGTGTCAGAAAATGTTAAATAATGCAAAGCACCAGATTAGAATACAGATATTTTTGATAATTGATATATTGCCCTCGCCATCTTGCTAAGTGATAATTCTTTGATGAAGTATTCATCAGCATGCAGATCTGTAGTCTACGCACAGTACTGACTTGTCTTACTAGTCAAACAAAATGAATTGCACCTAGAAACATCTCTCTGATATTTAAATGTTCTGGATAAGAAAAGTATTCTTTTTTAGCTAAAACTTCATGAAAAGAAAAGCAAGAAGAAATTTTACTACATCTACATAGTCAGACTTTTTGTGAATTTGGGGAGATGGGATTAGTCAAATATTTTTTCAACTACTCTATGGGGAGTAATTCAGAGTAATGAGTACTGTTTTGCTGAATATGTGAAGAGTTTGATTTGAATGTGCTTTCTGTATATTGATATGTGCCTTTTCTCAAACTTACTTTCTAAAGGAACGATTTAGGGAGAGGTGTAGTAAAGGGGTCTAGAAAAGTGAAGAATTAAATTGGAAAGGTGCAAAAAGACAGCATCGTTTAAAAAAAAAAAAAAGGTTTCCCAGACAACAGCAACTAGAAGGACACAGAGCATTTCAATTGCTCATTTTTTGAACAAAGGTTACTTTCTATGGCATAGCATGTAGCTGTGGGTGCCATTAGTTCAAATCTTAAAGAATTATTGTGCATAGTCTTAAGGCAACAAGAGCATCCATTGATTTTCCCCAAGAGTAATATCTGTCTGTTTGAGACCATCCCATGTGTGGGCTTGACAATGTGCTTTTACAATTTGTTTACAAACAAAAAAATCATGCTTCAGATTGCTGCATAGTGAGGATATGTTTTTCTAGCTGAGTTCATGCCTACCTAGCATATGTACAAGTGTAGCATTTATGAAAAATTCACCGTATTAGAAGTCCAAACCCCAACCATAAAACAGATGAAATTAACACTGTAAGGATTCTGTGTAGTGAGTTATTTTTCTGAGCTTCTCTATATAGCAATTACTCCAAAATGCACACAACCTTTTCACTTCTACCTTTGTACTCTTTCTCTTACAAGCCAATACAAGAATGTTCAGTATATACAATTTTCTGGTATAAATACAGCTAATCTCTACCTGAACAGAGATTTGCACCTCCATAAAAACTTATTTATACACAAACCAAACCGCCAAAGAACCAAAAAACCAAACCCACAAACAAAAAACCCCCAAAACGGTGTAAAATAATGTACTGGGGAAATTAATTAAATAAAGTATTAAGAAAGATGGCCATATATAGTTTGCTGATGCATGAAATTACACTGCACCACTGTTTTATATAAAGAATACATATCTATTTAAGAGTATAGTATTAAAAAAAAGTAGAATGATGAATGGGTATGTTTGTAATATATGTTATCATTTTTAGCACATTGAAATAGATCATTTTATATGAAATTAAGTGTCGGAATAGCACTTTGATTTTTTGGAGTAGAATTTTTCAGAGTTTAGAAGACAAAATTAGGTTTCCACAAACTGCAAGCATAAGCTGCAAATTCTTGACAAGAGTAATAAAAAGAAACTTGACTCCATGGATAGAATTTTCTTCGTGTGTTACCTGTGAATTTATTTCAAGTCATATTTAGATTTTTTGGCATTTACATGTTCATGAATATTACTCTCTATGCTAAAAAATATGGTTGTGTATGACTGTGTCTGAAGTATCACTGTAGGCATCTGTAAGGGCTACTAACAGTTGGATAAGGTGTAAAAATTTAGTAGAGGATAAAAGCCTCATTTTCAGAAATAGATCTGTGTACAGCATATTTCTCTGCTCTAGATGAACATATGGGAGCTTATGAGTCGGATTTTTATCCAGTTGCTATTAAAAGAATAAACAAACAAACCAGACTGTAAAAGAGAATAGCCTATGCCCTGTAGCTGCTGCATCTCTTTTGATCAATGTACTTAAAGCCAGCTTCCTAGGTCCAACTTCCAAAGTTGCATGCTTTTTTACTGTCTTAGTCTAGAAGTCTCCAGTTATATTTCACCCTGGCTAGCTTGGGATGAAATGATAATATTAAAGATTTTTTTTTTTCTCTTCCTGGCAAAGCCAGTGAAAGAATTGTGGTGTTTACAAAACTGTTGGCAGCAGAGCGCACCATAAAGAGCAAGGAAATAACTGAAACAAGGGTTATAACGTCATTCTTTTGCTTCCGTTGCTGTTATTGGGGTTTAATTTTGCTTTTTTTAAATTAAAAATTTCTTCCTGTGATAAAAAATATGGTGAAACCTTTCTTGTGGAATCTGGAAGCAAAGTGTCCTGGTTTGGGGTACAGCAGTTCAGGTAAAAAGGCCCCTGCTTATCCTTGTTGCTGTGGCAACCAGGGTCAGCTGACTTGGTTGTTTACCCTATGGAGGGGTTGCACCTGTGGGGAGGGGTGGACAGGTCAGGTGACCCAAACTGACCAATGGGGTGTTCCATTCCCCTCTGCCCCATGCTCAGTGTAAAAGCTGAGGGGTGGAAGGGGTCAGGTTGGCTGCTCTTCAAGCGATTTTCCTTGGTGGATTGCCTTCTTCGATGACTGATGTCTGAGGTGGACTCCGGTTAGTTTGTCTATCTTTGCTCCCAGTCGGAGTGTTCTGCAATTCGGTTCCTATCTGTCACTGAGTCCAATCTGGACCTTTCCCAGAGCCTGCTGCTGACAACTCCCTGAGACCTTGGGTATATTTGAATATATTATATCTATTTCATAATTTCTTTTTTAAAAATTTGTTTTCTTAGTAGTATTTCGTTAAAGTAGTTTAGTTTTTCCTGTGCTCATAAATCTCTTTATCTCTCTTCTTCCTCTCCTTGGAGTGAAAACTGGGGGACAGTATCTGTTGTTTTGTCATTGGCCAACCTGGCCTAAACTATGACACAAGGCAAGGCCATAAATTGGGTTCATCTCTTCAAACATAGATACTCTTCCATGATTCATAGGTTACCAATGCAGGAAATTTGTCAGTTATTTCGCCTGCACCTGTTTTTAGACTTGAACAAGTGTCTCCACCTGTGTTTTATTCTTTTCTCAGAGTTTTCAAACTTTGTGGCCTTGATCTTTTCATCTTTATTAAGACTTCAAATCTAGTGGGTATTTGGTTTAATTGAACCGTTTTAGCAGAGCTGTGTGTTGATATTATAGTTAAGTATAAGTTGAAGACTAATTACTTTAACTTAATACCTAAAGATCTAATGATGTGATATTGCTTTCATTTGCATTTCTTTTGATAATCTTTATTGCTTGGGATTGTCCCCAAATTCACTACAGAGTTTTAAAGGGTAACAGCGAATTTCACCCTTTCATTTAAGTTAAACCAAGAAACCCCCACTTACATCAGCAGCACTTAATACTGAGTCTTTGTGGTTCTAACCCCCTCACCATTTTATTCAGCTGTTGACACTATGGAAGAAAAATAAAATGAAACAACAGGAGCCTGATCTCCAGCTGACAATAAGCTCTTCAAATAGCATCAATTGAAAGTCTGTTGCAAAGGTTATCAAAGTTATCAGATTGATAAATTGATATTTCCAGCTAACTGTTTGGTGCTTAGTACTTTCAGTAAGGTAAATCTTACTAGAAATAGTCATTTCTAATCATGTCAAATCCTACGTAGGAAAAACATATCTTATGAGATGTTTTTATTGAATATCTAATTGGAGAAAGAGCACAGTCAGATACCTGGGAGTAGAGGAGAAATGCTCGTTTCTTTTAATTTTAATATGCCAGCTAACAGACTGTTAAGGACTAATAATATTTTGCAAGCCAAAAAAAAAAAAGTATTAAGACCATTTGTTACAAAGAAACAAGTCAGTATGCATTTCTACAGAGTTTTAACGATTACCTCTAGCGGTGTTTACAGAGGGTGGGATGCTAATGTGTGATGGTTACTATGAAGCTGATTTTATTCAGTAGCCTAAGTAGGTGTAACTGCAGCCAAAGAGGCTTGTGTACCAGTACTCAGTAGCATGGTAGTGGTTATTGTTTGCATTGCAACGTTGCCTGGCTCTTTTTAAAACTGGATATTACAATCCTGCTGTGCTAAACAGTGTGTAAACTTTCTAAAAGAGCATCCTTACCAAGAGAACCTGTGGCCTTTGAAAGCCAGATACAGCCGAACGCAAGGGAATAAAAAGAGTGTATTTGTCCATAAGGTCATCTGGCGCCACAGCTACTACATGCTTAGTCATTGCTAAGGTTCTTATAAGCTTTATATCTAGAAAAGTTTTCATGGAGAGATTTGAAGGTGGACTGAGAAATTACTTTATGGAAAAGTCTTTTGAGAGTGAGAGCACACGTAAAGGTAGAAAATCAAATATTAAAAAATGTAACGAACGGATAATGAGGACTGAAATCACTGGCTAATTAGAAATGGAAATCACCATTATGGGGCAATATCTAGGCACTTAGTACTCGGATGGACCAGCATTTTTTTAGTACAATGCTGTTTTTCATCTGTCCTATGCTTTTACAGTAATCATCAACCTCTGGGGATAAGGTGGGATGTTTGATTATTCCTTCTTCTCCTCTCTCTGTTTGACACTTACTACTTCTTTCCCCTTCTCTTCTTTGATAATCTGTCACTAAAAATTCTTGGGCAATATTCCTTTGGGGCCATGAAGACGATTCATTTCTGATATGAATAATATCTGCAATATTTTGTATATTGTGGGGTGATGGTTGTTATCTGTCTGTTTGTTCTCAGTTAGAGAAAAGCTTTTGCTTTAAAAAAGGAGTGTCTGAGTTAGGTGAAACCCTGGTGGGAGGGAGAGACTCATTTGGGAGCAGCTGAGGCTCTCTGGGCAGAGACTAGGTTTCAGTCTGAGGGGGTGCTAGTAAGAGGTGGGAAAAGTCACAGTGATGAACTCTAATCCTGCAACTTGATTAGAATCATAGAATGGTGTGGGTTGGAAGGGACCTTTAAAGGTCACCTAGTCAAACACTCCATGATCGATCAGGTTGTTCAGAGCCCCATCCAACTTGACCTTGAATGTTTTCAGGGACGGAGCCTCTGCCACCTCTCTGGGCAATCTATTCCAGTGTTTCACCAGTCTCATTGTAAAAAAATTTCTTCCTTATTTCTAGTCTAAACCTACCCCCTTTTAGTTTACAATCATTACCCCTTATCTTATTGCTACAGGTCCTGCTAAAACAATCTGTTCCCAGCTTTCTTATAAGCTCCCTTTAAGTATTGAAAGACAGCAACAAGTTTTCCCCAGTGCCACCTTTTCTACAGACTGAATAACCACAATTCTCTCAGCCTGTCCTAATAGGTTAGGTGTTCCATCCCTCTGATCATTTTTGTGGCCCTCCTCTGGACCCACTCCGACAGGCCCATGTTTTTCTTGTACTGAAGGCTCCAGATCTGGATGCAGTACTCCAGGTGGGGTTATCCAAGAGCAGAGTAGAGGATTGGAGTCATCTCCCTTGACCTGCTGGTCAGGCTTCTTTTGATGCAGGCCAAGGATATGGCCTTCTGGGCTGCAAGCATGCGTTACCAGCTCATGTCCAGCTTGTCATCCACCAGTACCCCCAAGTCCTTGCCCACAGGGATGCTCTCAATCCCTTCCTCCCCTAGCCTGTATTCATATGGGGTTTTGCACTGACCCAGGCGCAGGACCTTGCACTTGGCCTTGTTGAACCTCATGAGGTTAACAAGGGCCCACTTCTTGAGCTTCTCCAGGTCTCTCTGGATGGCATCCCATCCCTCAGACGTGTCAACTGCACCACTTAGCTCGGTGTTGCGATGAGCTTCCTGAGAAGGGGCTTGGTCCCACTGTCTGTGTTTTTAATGAAGGTATTAAACTCTGCTGATCCCAATGCAGATTCCTAAGGGACATCACTCTTCACTTTTCTCTATCTGGACATTAAGCCATTGAACACTACCTTCTGGATGCTACCATGCAGACAAATCCTTATATACCAAATACTCCATCCATTAAATCCATCTCTCTCCAATTTTGAGAGAAAGATGTTGTGGAAGAACATGTCAAAGGCCTTACATAAGTCCAGATAGATGACATCATAGGTAGATTTTTTGGACTCCATGATCTTAAAGGTCTTTTCCAATCTAAATGATGCTATAACTCCCTTGTTCACTGATGCTGTCACTCCATCATAGAAAGTCACTAGGTTAGGCAGTTAGGCTTGCACTTGATGACATCATGCTGGCTGTCTCAAATTGCCTCCCTATCCTCCATGTGTCTTAGCATAGGGTCTAGGAGGATCTGTTCCATGATCTTGTCAGGCACAGAGCTGAGGCTCAGAGATCGGTAGTTTACGGGGTCCTCCTTTCTATCCTATTTTAAAAATGGGTGCAATGTTTCCCTTTTTCCAGTCATCGAGGACTTCCCCTGACTGCCATGACTTTTCGAACCTCATGGAGAATGGCTTGGCAACTACAGAAGCCAGTTCCCTCAGGACTCTGGGATATATCTCATCAGTTCCCATAGACTTATGTATGTTTGGGTTCCTCAGGTGGTCTCAAACCTGATCTTCTTTTACAGTGGGAGAGACTTTGCTCCCCCAGTCTCTCTCTTTAGTCCATCCACTAAAGAGGTGTGAGAAGAGAGGTGTCCAGTGATGACAGAGCCAAAAGAATTGTTGCGTACCTGAGCCTTCTCCTTGTCCATTGTTACCAGTATGCCAGTCTTGCTTATCAGGTGGGATACACTTTCTTTGAACTTCCTTTTCTGGCTGACATACCTATAGAAGCCCTTCTTACTATTCTTTGTGTCCCTTGCCAAGTTCAGATCCACCCACACCTTGGCCTTTCTGACCCCATCCCTACACAACTGGACAGCATCCCTATACTCTTCCCAGGATACCTGTCCCTGCTTCCACTGCCTGTGCCTTTCCTTCTTGCCCTTTAGTTTGACCAGCAGGTCTCAACTCAGCCATGCCAGTCTCTTTCCTTCCTTTCCTCATTTCTTACACCTGGGGATCGAGAGCTCTTGTGCTCTATGGGAAGTGTCCTTAAAGATCTGCCATCCCTTTTCTGCTCCCTTGTCCCCGAGGGCCATTTCCCAGGGTGTCCTACTGACTCACCAGTTGAAGAGTTTGAAGTTTGCTTTCCTAGCATTCAGCGTCCTGACTTTACTCTTCGCGTGTCCTGTATCCCTCAGTACTGTGAACTCCACCAGTGCACAATCACTGCAACTCAACCTGCCTTCAGTCTTGACATCGCCAATTAGCTTACTTGCGTTGGTGACCAACAGGTCCAATATCATATCCCATCTGGTCAGGCTGTCTATAACTTGTCTTAAGAAGTTATCCTTGATGCGCTCCAGGAGTCTCCTGGATTGACTAGAGAGTCTCAGAGATTGTAGAGATGAGCAAAGTTTCACGGGGCACAGAGAGAAAAAGTTACAATAAATGAGGAACTGGGCAGTGTTAGTGGAAGGAAATGCCTTGTTTTCTGCTGCAATGTCTTGAATCCTTTTGTTACGGTGTGTTTCAATGACTTGTCCAAGGTAGCACACAAATGTTTATAACGAGGTTAGAAACCATATTGAAGAACTTTTTAATTTTGTAGTTGGATAGTGGGTGGACATCTTCAAGGTAGCAGAGACCAGAGGCGGCATGTCCACATGATTCAATAGACTTAGTAGTTTTGATCCAAAGCAGTGACAATGTTGGCACAGTGCCATGTGTTGCACCCACACTGGATAGGCTTTAGCTGGCTGCCTGGTAAGCAGCTGTCTCAGCTGACTGCATGTGTTCTTCACTGTTTCTTCTTCAACAGCATGGGCGGATGCAGGTAAGCCAAGCTTCTTTATGTGTTTGCCTTTCTGGTCTTGGATTGTAAATTAATTCCTTAACAATCACTGTAACCCAAGATTTTCCAAATATTTGGACTGCAACCTGCTTATTTCTCTAGATCCTTTTTAGCCAAGTTCTCTTTCATAGTAATCTGTTTTTAAAAGCTGGAAGGATTGCATAGTTCCATGCCAAGAGCTAACACTTGTTAATGAGTCAGAACACAGTATTATATAGGAATGAAATAGAATATAGAAATTATTTTTCTTTAAAATCATTCAAGCGAGAATGTAATTAGAGGGTCATGAGTCCCATGAAGAGGAATGCTTTAATATAACCTTAACTGTTCCTAATTATGTACCACATTATTAAGCCTGACCTACAAAGCCTGCCTCCTGAATACAGCACGCTTCCTCAATGCTTGTTAAAATTGTCTATGTATCGCTAGAGACTGCTAGAGACACTATATAATAGAATGCCTCCCTGCCTATGTATGCTCCATTTTCCAGCAACCAGGCCCCTTTTTAGCCACAGTCCTTACTGGTAGCAGGAAAAGCTGGTTCTCTTGAATACAAAGGAGAACATGTCATAGTGTCTTCCTAGGCTTGTCAGGAAAGTGTTTAAAGAGGTTCTCGGAAAGTGGAGTTTGCCTGGGATTGGCTGTGTTCCAGAGTAAATTTTGTGTTATTAACCACTTTAACTCTGGACTTTGCACCATCTGCTATAATCCATGAGGTGCTCAGATCTGGGAGGAGCAATGCCATCTCTTTTTGAAAGATGCTAAGACATCATCTCCTCCCTATTCAAGATATCAGGCTCAATCTGACATCACACCACTTGTTTCTTAGTGATACATTTTAAAGTTCATTGAAATAAATGGCGTCAGAACGTTTTTGAGAATTTGAAAAAGCAGAAAGGGATGAGAGGGTGAGTAATATACCTAAGTGGTGACAACCTTTTCAAATATGTGATTGTAAGGAGGGGAGAAAAGGCAGAGCTTTAATGTCTGAAATGTGAAGTCTGTTGGAGTGACATACTTTGAAAAGACTTCAAAATGAGCCCCAGGTAAGTTTTGCTGCAAATGAGTAATGGTTTAAGATTTTTCTCTTGATGCTGGTGTGAAAGGCATGAGCCTGTAGATATGTCAGGAGGATCTGAATGTTCCCTGCCTACAAAGCAAAAGATTCAAACATCCTCCCACTTCCTATCTTCTCTTTTCAAATCCTACATCTTCCTTCTAGGGGTCTTTATGTACTGTGAGGAAGCAATCCTCCCCAGGAAATTTCCTAATGCTCTGGTCTTGGAAGCTCTGTACAGAGTGTTTCACAGACCTGGGACAGTTGCACAGGTGCTTGTAACACAGCTATAGCCCTTAGCTGCAAGTAGAGCTAGACTTTATACTTCTTTTTGTTGTTGTTGGTTTTGCCCCCTGCCGATCGTATTCTGTCAGGTCTTTTTCTACTATCTTAATTTTTTAAAACCTGTGACTTTTTTCTATGGTTTCTCCTCCTTTTTTCACCATTCTTTTTTTTACAATAATAAAATAAAACAGGCCACAGTTGGCTTTTCAGATATAGGCATGGGTGTGTTACTCATTATGAATGGAAAAAGGCACCACTAAGAAACTTTTGGTGATATCGCATGCAATTCTAGGGGCCTAATGCGTTCCTCATTCCTCTAGTGTTTGAACATATTCTGTAAGTGACAAGAAATTATCAAATGGCATTTTTCTATTTCCTCTTGACTCACGTGCTTTTCTCTCAATCTTAGGGTCTAAAACTGCTGCTGTGCAGGGCCTTTTAAGAATAAATGTGTACTTTTTAGGGCAGAAATCCTTGGTCTTTTCCATAAAAGTTTTAATGCTTAATGTTTGTGGCTGAATGCTGAATATTTTTAAGTTATTTTTTTTTCTTTTGTGTTTTTTTGAAAGGATGACTATCCCTTTGCTATAGAGAATACCTTTTAATTGTGTTGCAGATTAGGAACTAAAATCATTAATCCCTTAGGACTCTTATTCTCATACATTTGTAGTGCATGTCTGGTGTTCCTTAAATAGAGCAGTTTTCTCATTACTACTAATGACAGTGGTGTTAGCATGATAATATAATTGCTGTGGATTCTAGAAACATGAGTAGAGTTAAGGGTCAGGGGTTGGCTTCTTTTAGTTCTTTCACCTTGTTGGTTTTGCTGTCATGTAATACCATTTTGCTCAGTATTCAGTGGGATATTTTTATTGGTGAAAATCCTTGCCTAAATATAATGCGATGTAATTTTGCAAGTAAACAGTTAAGGCAGAAGAAAGAAACAGTTAATGAGAAAAAAAAAAAGTTAAAAAAATCTTTCTACCCTTTAGCTTTCCCTTTTTTCCAATACGTTCTGTTATTCTTTTTTGACTAGATTTTGATACAGCTAAGAACGCCATGGGGTAAATTATGAGCCAACATATGCAGAATGGATGTGCACTGCTTGCTCTGTAACAATTGTTATTAGTGGGTTAGCACTTATTAGGAAACGTGAATAAGCAGCATTGGACCCTGAGGGTATGTCTACAGTGTGCAGCAGAGCACAGCACAAACAGTCCCCAGCTAGCTCCAAGTGGGCTGAAGCATCAGCACGGCACAGTGCAGCAGCATACGAATGCCGGCAGCAAAATGGCTGTGCTGGCATGGCAGTTCTCAGCAGCACTAATGAGTGCCAGTGACACAGACTATTTCTCTTCAAACTTTTTTTTACCATCTTTGTCTTTTTTTTTTCTTTTACATAGTAGACACGACAGTTGTGTAGGTTTCATCCTAGCAAGTTTATTTCACGTTGCAGGACGACAGAAAAACACTGGCTTATATATATTTAATGCATTCATATATTTGACATATGTATATATTTAATACAGAATGAGAAATATCAGGTGATGCAGGCTTTCTTCCCTGCAAAAGCTCATTTTGAAAGCAATGTAACATATTAAAGAAACAAACAAAAAAAAGCCTTTGTTAATGCAGAGCATGTACATGGGACTGCAAACAGCCTCAACTTGGTTACACATAGTTGTTTCTATTGCAACATGTAACTTCTCTGTGATTTGTTCTTTTATGTAAGACTTCAGTAGCCACTGGTGATACATAAGCAGTTGTTTATTGCTGTTGTGCATTGATTTATATTTTGGTGGTTTGGAACCTTTGCAATATCCATGAGTGATGACTTTTAGCTGGTACGCATACCTCAAGGTCTCTGACGCTCATGCTAACCGTTCACCAGTTGTGGCTCCAGCTGCATTCTGTGCACATTACATCAGCCTGCTGAGCTAAGCAGAGGCATTCACCATCCCCTGTTTCTTAACACTCTTGCATAGCCGGGGGGACAGAACTTCTCTCTTGGGAAAAGCAAAAGTTACCTGCATCATGCTCATCCCAGAGAAAAATGAAGGAAAAAAAAATGTCCCAAAAGGATGTTTGTATTAATACGATGTGCACCAAAGAAATGTTCCAGAAAGGAGGAAATGTAGTAATCAAGTACCCAAACTAAAAAAAAAATAAAGTGAGCAAAGCATTTAAAAATATGGTAGTTTAAACACCTACTCATATACATTTGGGGACATTTTTCTTGTAGTTTTTAGTGGTGGGTTTATCTTAGCTGGCTGCCAGGTGACCCCCCAGTTGCTCTCTCACCCCCACCTCTTCAAGGGCACTTAGGGGTAAAAAAGATAGAAAAGCTCGAGATAAAGGGATGAAGACAGGAAGATCCCTTACCAATTACCATCACAGGAAAACACACTTGACCTGGGGAAAATTAATTTAATTTATTGCCATGTAAAATTAAGTTGGATAGTGAGAAACAGCTCCGTTTCACAGGTCCTTCTCCTGCCATAAACTGACATTCCCATTTTCTTGCTAAAGGGCATGGCACAACTGCTGGTATGCCACATTTGCCTCTGTACCTGGCATTTTAGCATTTACTAATCCCATCTCTGGTGTAGCAGTTTGATGGAGCACTCCAGCATTCAATGCTGACTAGCAGTTAAAAGCAATAGTGATGTACGTGGCACATGACCATTTTCATGTTCTGGTCAAAGTGGAAAAGGTTACTTGGAAGCACTGTTGTTAATTGCCTGCTTTCAGGCAGCTAGAGAGTTTTGTTATGCTCCCTTACATCTGCCTGGTCTGGGAACATAGATTCAGTCACGTCTAGGATTTTGCACAAAAGTGGATGATCACGTCTCTGATATGTGTCATGGCAGTCCTCCTCAAGCTATTGCACGTTATTACATTTCTTTAACTTAGTATTCTGGGTGCGGTGCTGACTCCTCCATAATCAATTGCTAACTACCTTACCTGTTCCAGAGGGCTGAAATTGTAGTAACCGGTTTCTGTTAGTATTGATGGCTACAGCCTCACTCTTTCTAAATAAGAAAGAAAGATCAAGAAATAAGGTAAGAAATAAGATCAAGAAAAAGAGATTGGGTGGGGAGAGGTGATGAGGGGAACTGGCAACAAGATTATTAAAATTTCTTGTTAGAAGAATGTGAAGGAATCAGGTTGAGATCTTTAGAAATCAGTAATTGCACAATGGTTATGTTTGTCTCTTTTTGCATTCATCATCTCTGTCCTTTTTATTTCCCTCATGACAGTCATGTTAAAATGCATTTAGGTAAAACTAAAAAGCGTTAAAGTGTGTGGTGTGTGTAAGTAGGCACAAACAAATGCATGAGGTCTAAAATACCTAGCTAAAATATTGAAGAGTAAAATGATACCGTACAGAGAAATACTAGTGTGTTTTGTACGGCTACATTTAAATTATGAGAATTACTTCAATTTTAATTTTCTAAAATGACAGAAATACAGTGCAGTCTGCCAAATCATTTCAATACGAAAGTATTAATCAGAGATTCTGAGGTGACATAGATTATCATTGTTCTAAATTATTTGAGAAATTCAGAGTTCCAAAAAAGGTATTAATTCATCAGAAGCACTCTTTCTTCACAGGAACTGAAATTACCACATACTTTCTTCTGTCTAGTGATATAAATTACTATCTGCCATTACATGTCTCTCACTGCATCCTGCTTTGGCTAAGTTTTGCATGCAACTCCATAGAGACACCCTGCTCAAAAAAGTCTTTCCCCAGATAAGTTTCTGGTCTATAATCTACTGCCACTTGTTACATACAACTGCTGTCAAAGCTAGTGTTGGAAAAATGGTGAGAAATTCTTCTGTTCCTTTAGTCCACAACATTTTAGGATGGTGTGTTAAACTAAAAAGACAGGCTTTGTCAAATGGCTTGCTTTGGGATCTAGGCTGTAACTTGTAAATAAGGAAGAATAAGTGTGAGGCAGCCTGAATATTCAAAATCCATACACAGTGTTTTTGTTCTCCCTTTAGATGATCAAATTTGTCCTGGCTACAATCATAACATGCTGTTTCATTTTGAACTGGAAGCAGCCTCATCACATTTTTCTCCATTTATTTGCATTTCTCTTATGCTCAAACAGTGTTTTCTGCCATTTTATGTTGGGCACAAACTGCTATCTGTATCAATAACAAGATAATTCACAGTCTAGATTTATATATTTCTGATAACTGACAATTTTTTTTTAATATGTGCATACATTGAATATTCAGGTTTTTTTTACTGCCTAATCTTTTTGAATACAAAGTCACGGATTTTCATGCAGTTTGTGTTTACTGATAGGTCAGCCTAATCTTAACTTGTGTTTCAAAAGTGATCGTAACTTAAATGCTTGTCTTGTTGTCATGAATGGGTTACTGGATCTTGATCATTAAATAATAGGTTAGTTACTTTGCTATAGAACTAATCTTCAAGAAACATTACTAGAACTTTGTCATCTTGGTACTACATTGTATCACTGTGTGCAGAACCAGATGGGAAGGGAAATGAGAAAACTCCCTTGGTACAAATACCATCTGACAAGAAGAAATAAAACCACCTGTTATGCTGTGTAAAGGCAGAGTTGTCTTCTTAAGATAGATGAAATTTTTCACTTTTTTTTTCTTTGTTTGGGCCCATGTAGAGCTATGATTTTGTTCTTACGTTTTATTTAAATTATTAACTGTGTTCCTGAGGCCACAGCCCAAAATGCACAGTTTATCTAGTGGCAAAATCTTTCCTCTTTTTGAGTAATTAACAGTTCTTGCACCTCTTTTATGCTCTCCTTCCTTCCCTATACATACTCATTATCATGGTTTGTCAATTATCTTCCAAACTGTATTAAAAAAAGATAACTCTCTAACATTAGCAATTGCTCAGAAGTTGCTAATAGCTCTCATGAGAGCACTTGTCTCACCCCATATCTCCCACCTTATCAAAAGGTCACATTAATTACAGGACCCTTGCTGGGAATAAATCAATGTGTCAATCAGAGACCCACAATTGTGCTGCAGTTGGAAAGTAAAAATTCCAGAACAAGGCTATATTTAGGGCCCAATTTATTTATTTTTTTAAATACCGTATTTGTGAGTTAACCTAGGAATGAAGAATAATGGCAGCGTATTGAAGATCAAGGTGTATGTATATTTTTAAATGAACATTTTCATTTGTAATTTTATTATCAATTATTCATCTACTTGGAATTATAATACACTATTATTACTTGTAATATCTCTAAAACCGTTGCCTTTAGTTTAAAAGAAAACTATCAAATTTATATCTTTTATCTAAACATTTTAATGCTAGATCATAAAACAATCACAGATGTAATAACAAACTTTTCTTTATTTAGTGTCTTTAGGTCCAGGTATGTTTACAGTCTACAAGACTGTTCAGGGTATTCTTAACTTTTGTAGGGCTGTTAGTTTGGTGGTTGTTGTTTTGTTTTGTGCAACAAATCAGTTAGTTTCTAACTGAAATGGCAGTCGATGAGAAACTGCATGAATAAATAAGAAAGGAAAAATGTTTAGTTTATCCAGTGCCTCACTCATTTTCCCTCCTGGTCTGGTTTTATTATATTAAGCTGGTGTTCAGTGGTGATAGGCTGCATACAAGCTCATTCTCAGACTGCTGTTAAATCCCAAGATTTAGATCAAATTCTCTATTACCACCAGCCTAATTCTTCAAGATCTTAATTGTGTGCTAACTACTCAAGCAGGTTAACATAAAATTTAATTTGTGCTCATCAGCTTGAGGCTACAGAAGTGTGTAATAAACTTGATTTATAAACTTCTGATTTTTCTGGCCATTAAATAAAAAATAATCTGTGTGTGCATATGTTAATATTGCAGTGGAAGCAGTCTAATAGCTTTCAAAATACAGGCGGATTGGTTTTGTTACATCCATTTAACATGGTGCTTGAGTCATTGTTTTAGCTCCAGACAACCTCAAGTCTAATTCTGGTAGTGTTTAGAGGCAAGAGTGGAAAGCTTCCAGCTTTAAATTATCCTGGTGGAGAATTCAGGTAAGAGGAAAAATGAACAAATGATATTGGAGAAGATCTTTAGGATACCAAGTCAAGTGGAGAAAATAGCAGATTTCTTTTATTTTTTCCCTTTTTTAAGATGTTTTTTTTCTTTTAACAAAACAAAATATTAGTTCCAGTGCAAGTCAGCTATTGCCATCTCCTTTTTATTGCTCAAACAGAAGCAAAAGCATTGCTTGTGAAGAAAACTGGAGTATGTGAAATGTTCTTAGTAATATGGTACATTTCTGATTTAAAGCACGCTGTTGATATTAGGTAATCTTATATGAATTTGAGAGTAGATTAAAAAAGAGACTTTTTTTTCTATCTGCCATAGCATGCTGATGCAGAAATCAGAATGACATGATAGATTGCAAAAATGTAAAACAGTCCGTATTGTGTGATCTATTACGATAAGAGAGCCTGAATGGAAAGTCCTGAAAGGATTAAGTAGTTAAGTACAGGGGGTTTTTAGTCTTGACTCCAAACCCTGTGGAGGTTGCCCTTCTGGTCAGTTTGCTGCTCATCTGTGAAGAATACTGTGTCACACCAGTGGCCCCTTGAGTCCAAGAGCAGCCAATGCTGTTTTACTTGTCCAGTGTTTTATTTGCATTGAACCTGATATGGTGGGGGGGGGGTCTTAGAAAAAAAAAAAAAAAAGGAAAATCTTCCCTGTTACTCTTGTTTCATGTAGACAAATTAGTATCTATAGAACAGTGTACATAGCTGGCCATTACAGAATGAAGCATCCTTACTGATCTTTCTGTTGTTGACTGGTTTATGAGCTGAAGTAAATTGTATGTGTGTTTTCAAAGTGCTTAGAGTAAACAAAAATTCCAAATTTCTCCATGCTATGCTATGTATATGTCAATAATGTCTCCTTTTATCAGCCAAGAAGAGATCAAGTTTCAGTATCTCTGGATAAAAACCATTGCAGACATCTCTAAATTTCATACCAACCTCTGAATCACCTAATTCTATTTTATTCTTTGGAAACTGAAGTGCTCAAGCACACTTATTAACTATATGATTTTATGTAAAACCAAATGAGGTTCAGAGTGCTAGGATGCTTCAGACTGCCTTGTTGCAATTTTGTCTGTGCTTAGAAGCCTTTAGACTTTTTTTTGCAATAGCTGAAACTACGCAAAATACCACAACAAAATGTATATATGCCAAAATGACTTATCACATGGAATAAAAATTAGGCGTTGATACCGAACTGGTCCAGTTTTGAGACACTATTTTTGAAACTTTCCTCTGAGGGAAGTTTCAAATTTTCCGTCATAGTGCTGAACATGGCAGGAATTATTTGTTCAATTTTGGAATTTTCTGTGATGGTCTGTTCTAATGTAGGATAAATGTTTTTTTCAAGAGGCTAATCACTTCATTAAAGATTATACCTGTAGGCATAGAGTAAAATCTAAATCTCAGGTTTTGGATTGTATGTGACAAAGTAGTCCATTGAACAGACTCTGAGAAATGAGCTACTTCAGTAAAGAATAACAAATCTGACTTGCAAGACTGCACCTGATTATTTATTTACTTACTTATTTTTAAATTTTGAGAGTCATTTGTGTCTGAAGATGTTTTAAAACTAACATGTCTACTCAACCTCTATCCATTTCTGATTGTAGCTGAACACTGTCATTACCTCCTTTTCATTTCTTCCATTTACTCTTTTTTTTCCCATTATTTCATTTAGATAAAGTGACATTTAGATAAAGTAACCAGAAGACAAAACCTGGGTACTGTAATTCATGAATAGTTGTATCATTAGTCTCATTCTCCTTTCCTCCTCATAAGTGTTTTGCAAGAAAGTGTGACTGCATCTGGTACTGGTAATTAGACGTATACTATTACAATTTCCAAAATATGTGTTGTAATAGTTATAACTCAGATAACACAGCATATCCAGTACTGTACGAAACAAGAAGTAATTCCCATGAATAATTTCTAACAGCAGAGTTCACATTCAGTGCACATATGTACTTTGGTTTCACTTAGGCAAGAGTAACATGTTTGTTGAGATGGCTAAGAAATGCCCTCATGAGTATGGCCCATTGTAGATGGCTACTAGATTAGTCAGACACGATTTGCCCTTGGCGAATCCATGTTGGTTGTTGACATTTTACACTGCATCTGGAGTTACATGTATTTAGAGTTTCCCCCCAAAGGTCTTTCTTGCTTGAAAACTCTGCTCAGAAGTATCCAAGGAAATAATGAGATTTCTGCATAAACTGCGTAGCTGTACAAAGCATGGTAAACTGGAGGCATCCAGGATGCATTGAACATATTGCTCACAAACAAAAGAGCATGTGAAGTGATGCAAAGCATAAAGCCTATGGAAGGTATAGTATGTTGTTATGGCTCATGATTTATCATAGAAGGGTGTTTCCCAGAAGCACTTGATTTATTCAGCATGCACAGAAGATACATTTATGCACACAGTACTAATTCATAGTGTCACTCTCACTATTTCTGTCAGGCAAATCTTAGGTGGAAATATGACAACCTTTTCCCCATCTCAAAAAAGTTTACTAATTTGTTAATGTCTATGAAATGGTCATATGCAGTGACAATAAGATAAATATTAATAGAAAAACTTTGGATGAACAATGTAATGTTCATTGTGCGGCCACAAGGTGATTTTTGTTTTTTTAAATTAGATCAACATTTTAGAATTTGATCACGAACAGCAAGGTCAGAAGTCCTTTGACAAGCTTGAATATTATGCTAGATAAGGCATCAGAACTATTGTGATCTTATTTTCTTTCTCTATTTTTTGAATTCCTGTCATTACAGTAACATAGGCACAAAAAGAAGAGATTCATCTTAGCTACATTCCAATTTGAAAACTATACTGACTGTTCAGTCTTGCAAAGTACAAAGTATTGTGGTTTCTGTTTCCCAAGGCCTTCTAGCATCTCTTAGAGTCCGAGTACAATTCACAATAAACTTCTGCTTATAAATAGCATTATTTGCATGTTTAAAAAGATAAATTTCAGTGCTTTGTTGAACATGAGCTTTACACTCAGCATCCTGTTTGTAACATGTGATCTAAGTCTTTTCAAGTTGGGCTACAGTTCAGCACGTTTTGTAGAGGTTGATGGGTTGTGTTCTGCTGCAGTCCAATGAGTAGCCTACTTTCATACCTCTGATTCCAAAAACAAAGAAAAAGTCGTGCAGAGAGTGGGACAAAAAATGCAAAGCTGCAACTACTTTTACTGAAGAATGTACTTACTTTCTAAAGCTCTAAACAAATTGTTCTGGTACACAAATGCTTGCAAAGCTATTTGAACCACATATGCCTTAGGAAAATGCTATTAACCCTTATTATCAGAGGCATTATAATCACACATCAATTGAAAATTGGGCTACGTTGTAACACTTTACATTATTGCTCAATTACAAGTTCAATAGAAAAGTAGCTATTCCCTCCTAAACATTTTTCAAGCAGTATTTTCCTTATCTGCTATTTACCAAGATGATCAAGGAAACAATAGTGTATGTTTCAATGTAGTGATCATTCTGTGCTGTTTTAGTATTTTAAGGTATGACGCTGGTATGTCATTCCACACAAAATATTTTAGTTTATTAATTTCAAGCAGTATTTAAAACACTTTAATTTGTGTTCCTCTGGATAAATTTATTATATTTTTTAAATCTTTGTGGTAATTGTTTATAAAATATAAACTTTTTGGTAATAGCACAATAATAGCCATGTTTTTTCCTTCAATTAAGGAACAAAGGACAACCTAAAAAAACCCTTTTCTTCATAATTTTTCCTTTTGCAGATCTGATTGATTGACTGGCTTTATTCATTAACCAGAAAACTAATTTACATATGAACAGTATGTTCTTTCTTAGGAAGTTATAATCATTATTAAAGAATACCTCATTAGCTACATTGATTTTTTGACAATAACTAATCATGAATCAACTAAAATATAGAAAAATAATACCTTAATGTTTTATAGCTTGTATTAATTTTGCCCATCTCCCCTGACTAGTAATGCTCTTTGAAATGCAAATCTTTGAACATTTCAGGTCGTCAAAGCTAAGTTCTCTATTTAGATTGTTTGAAAATACTACAAGTTTTGGAAAAGGCTTCTGGTTTACTATGATGGTTCCGTTTCCTATTAAGGGAACCATTTATTTCCTATTAAGCTCTTAGCTGGCTAAAGGAGGCAGAGGCAAAAGCCATAGACCCCTGATATTTCTGCACTTGGCAATTCATAAGATGCTACTTCTTGCTGTTTGTCTGACAAAAGGCTGTATGAGGCTTCTGGTCCCTGGAAAAAGTGTTGTAAATCTTATTTCTAGACTTAAGAGCTTTGGACCCTGTGAACAAGTTATAATTTTCTATGTTCTTGTTAACTCTTCAGTCAAAGAATGCAGAAAGGTAATTTTAAGCTTTAACTGTTTTTAGACCTTCTAAGACTGCCTTCCATGCATATTTTTAAATATAACTTTAAATAAATAAATTAAGGTCTTTCTTCCAAATGAAGGAGTAGATAGAACTTTTTCAGACGACTTGCAGAAAGTATGAGCTCTTAATTTTTATGCCAGACTGTTTTCTGAGGCAAAAGAACAGGGACCATTAAAGTAGTTTCATGTTCTGCCAAGGTATTTCTAATGCAAGTAAAAAGGAAAAAATAAAAAGACTATCATAAAATAGAAGTGCCCATCAAAACTTCATGAGAATATTTGACAGGCAATTTTCCTGTCTAGCAGTAGAGTATTTATTGCAGGCAGATAGGACATGTGTCTTTAAAATTTTTGGATTCCTCTTGTGTGAAGTTAGACACTATAATTAAATTTAACTGTGTTATTGTATTGTAATATAATTGTATGGAATGAAATAGAGGTAACTTAAAAGCTTCCTCTATATAGTATTTTAAAGTATTTCAGTATTCCTGCAATAATATTAGCTTGAATCAGTAGTTTTACTGTAGGTATATTAATCATATATAATAAGAAGTAAACTAAGTTCACATATCTAATATCAAATAGTTATGGTTTTTTTATTTTTATTAAACTTTTCTAAAAAAAACTGGAAATTTTTTTGTCATAACATTTCAGCTTTATCTCTGTATCTTCCATGGTCAGGACCCATTGTGAAAGGCTGCTCTTACTATATCCTTGGCCCAGCTCTGAAACAACTAAGTTTCCATGAAGAATGATTTTCTTGCAATTTTGTAGTTCTTGACTGTTAGACATCGATGTTTTGGAGACAGAGAAAGTTTTAATACTAAAAATATCAGGACTATCAGAGGAAGCCACTCTGGTAGTATTTTCATGATGTATCCCATTTAAAAATGTTGATGTTTTAAGTAAACAAGCCATTCATTTATTAATGGTTAACCAAAACAAGTGTTTAGGTAATTTAACCTAAGAATATCTGCATATGTTTTGATTATTTTATACACCTCTTAAATTACGTTCATGCACCATGACAGGAAAAAGGGAATTTTTTTTTTGCAGGTTACCATGTTATTTCTACTCTATCCTTTTTAAAGATTTTTTTTTTTTCTAAAAGAAAACTTTAAAGCTCTCTGTCACTCCTGGGGTCTAACGCTAGCTTTAGTGACTTGCTCAAGAAGGTAGTTTGGTAGTTAGGGACTAAACTAATAACTTCCTTCAAATATTTTTGAGATTATGCCAGAAATTCCAATTCTCCTGGATCACGACCCTCATCAGTTTTGGGTCAGTTGGTGAAATCAGAATTCTGGGTGAAATCAGCACAGAGGTGAACGGCGGTGGGAGGCTCAAGTGTGTCTTTGCTACACAGGATATTAGAGACATGGAAACTCTTCTACTGTTGGACAAGGAATTAGGGTTCCAGGTAGGATGCTGTAGCTGCAGGAATGAAAAATGTAACCTGATTCTGGAAGCTACTACTGCAAAGGATAGCTGCCTTCAGAACCTTACAGTAAGCAATGCATATGTTTACTACAGTGTGCAATTACAGAAGTCAATCTGAGCCTACTTTTAGAAATAGACAGACCTAGGACATGGCTGTTAGGGTTAAATTACATGAATTAATGCAATTTTTAGCCAGTCTTGCAATGACTTCCTACATGTGTATCTTTTTTTTTTTCAGTGTAATAGAATCAGTTTGTCTATCTACAGTAAAAAAAAGGGGAGAAAAAAATGCCTGAATTTCTCCTACTATATTTTATAGCTTGTATAAGGTGAAAAATGTTTCATTTGTAAAGCAGAGGGAAATACAGTAGTGCTAACAAAGCAAACACTGCAACAAATTATTTTTCTGTAAAATCTATTACCACCATATACCACAGCTCACAATTAATAGTTGGTTACAGTTTATTGTATTTACCATTAAATACATCACAACTTCATATTGTATTTACAAATGTGTTTCATGTAATTTAATTTGTGGCTGATGCAATGTCATACATTTTATAAAGAAAGGAGGGATACACTACTGTGCTACATAAAAGTTCTTTAAAATATAGTTCATGCCAGGGTCAAAAGAATGTTTAATTCTCTTGGTTCTTGAAATGATTTTTCATCCAAGATGGGTAATTCAAAAATAATTAAATCCCTTTTAGATTGCCTGCAGGCAACTTTATTATTTAACTTTATTATTTTTCTAACTGCATGGATTCTAAGCCAGCATGATAGATCTGTAATTGTTTTCATTTCTTTATCTGCCACGTTTAGTTTTTCCTCTCCCCTCTTTACAGCAGGCATTGTCTTCATTTTGTATTTTTGCTCCAAACATGCTGTTGGTACACAACAAAAAATAAGTACTAATCACAGTCATCAGCCACATTCTATAATCCTTAGGGCTCAATGTAAAACACACTGGAGCTGAGAGGTATCTTTCACATGTAGCATGATAGTTAGAGCTCTGTAGTAAGTTAGGATGCTGTGATTCTTACCATGTTTTTAGGATTGACCTACTGCCTGAATTTGTGCAGACCTCTTTGCCTTTCTGTATCGCAGAGAGTCAATATGTAGAATGTATATGATTTTGCTTATTCAGGTGGAAAGCTCTCCAAGGCAGGCACTGTCATTTGGACTAAGTTTGTCATGTCTAGAGCTCAGCTGCAAGGGAGGTCTTTCGTGACTATGTGTCTTATTGTGACATAGTGGAGAAATATTTTGTGTTCGGTGCCTATTCCTGAATCTACTGGAACTGAATCACAGAGACCTTGTGATGGCAAAGCCTTATGCAATTAGCAATTAAGAATGTGTACACTTATACCAGCTGTGCTATATGCTCAGTTCTAGAAGATTCAGAAATGGTCACAGTTGTATTCCCACATGATGAATCTAGACATGCTGCAATATCATTCTGCATCAATATTAAAGCTAAATGTATATTTTTACTGTATGAAAATTTTATTTTTTTTTTCTATAGGTAATTTTCATTTGTTTTGGTATTTTAAAATAGTCATGGTTGGTTTTACTGTTTTGTGAATATAAGCATACTTTTAACCAAAAGTGCAATATGTTAGAAATATTTTATTCAACTATGTACCTTTATTTCAGGGAGATTTCTTTCTATATACACTGGATTGATAGTCATTCTCTTGAGAAACCTCCTCGCTATTTTTCTTTTTTTCAGCTGTCCTCTTATTAAAAAAATCTATGACCAGATTTTGGGAGGTCTGGCTATGAGTTCAAAATTCACGTTGTCCTTCCTCAGCTAGAGATTAGAAAAGAATGTGGAACAATCTGATAGAAACCTCTTTCTGCATCACATTTGTAGCCTATTTTTCCTATTTCTCGTTGGGTCTAGGAAAAAAGAATCAAGGAAGTGTGAAATTTGGAGGCTTTAATTCAGTTGTTAGCACCTCTCTCAGAAGAATAACTGAAATAGATTTATTTTCTTAGTACAGAAATCATAGGTAAAGACAGTTTACTGTCCCTGTATCATGTAGGGATCAGTACTGGATCCCAAAATACTGATTCAAAACTTTTTTTCTCCTCCACGTCTCAGGTAGTTTTCCAGAGTGCTAGAGGCTTCCAGGGGAACTGCCCCCAGATGACTCCTGCATTGCCTGGACCCAGTGCTTCCAGCTGTCAGCTCTGGAGCTGATGGTTGCAGCCCTATATTTGAGCAGCTGCAGTAACAGGAAAATTGACTTACAGAGTGAAAGGACACCCAGGCTTCTGGCAGACCTGCCAGTTGGCCTCACAGGAGGTGGGCACAAGATTTCAGCTTTGCAACTCAGGAATAGTCTGTTTCACCAGAGCAACAACTCTTCAGTTGCTGCAATCACTTTGCTTTTAATGAAGGTTTGTCTCCTGTCAACAGCCACCATAGAAGCCCTGAGGACACAGCTGGACAGTTTTCTAGATAGTACTCGTATGAAACTGATAACAGCCTGTGATCTGAAATACTGCAGGGTCCTTTCTAAACCCATGCTCCCACTGTGGGCCATGTTGCAATATATATTTAATGCAGAAACATCTACTTCACATACCTTGTCTCAAAAAGCTTCCAAACTGCCCACATGAATGTAGGGCTAGAATGAAAGATCAAACTCTCATATTTTGCACAGAAGAAATTGGGAGTAGCTAATATACTACTTCTTTGGAAATCTGTGAGGCAAATTTCTCTACTGAAACTCAGGGAAGTATCCTAACCAGCTTGGTTATGGAGTTCAGTTTAGTTCCCAGAGACGTTTGAAGTGGGAGAGAGATGTTATTTTATGAAAAAATACTGATTTTCAAGAATTCAACTCTTGTTTTTCAAAAGGAGGAAGAAAATTTAATGTTCTTGACACCTTTTTTGTAGAAGGTGTGTAACTCAATGCAAACTGATGAAATATCAAAGATGGCAGAAGCAGCTTGAAACACAGTCTGCTTAGTTTCATCTTACATCTGAACTACTAAATTAGACTGCCTTCAATTGGGAGCAACCCAAGTAACTAGTTGAGTCAAAATATCGCACATAAAATACAAAAGAGTTTTAACTCTGAAACGTGAAAATGCATAGTATTAGCCATACATGACAAAAAATGTTCCACAATTGTCTTACTCTAAGTATTGTGAGGAAATCAGAAGAAAACAACTAAATATTACCACGTCAGCAGTAATAAAAAAAAATATTCTTTAAAAATTTTCAGCACTTCTCAAAATGTTTTTTGGTATTTCCATTTTGAAAAATATTCATATTTCACTTTTATACACTATTTTGAAATTATTACAGAATACATTTTCCTGTGGGACAATTGCTATACTTTTCCTCCCACCTCTTGTTCATGGTATGTTTTGCCTAACAAAGATTTCCATAATCTGCATGTAAACTTGGAGTTTCTATGTGTGAGGAAATTTTACATATTAAATATTTTGGGTTTGGGATGAGAAACGATGATAGCTCACTAATGTTTTTGGTTGTTGCTAAACAGTCAAGGCCTTTTCTGCTCCTCACACTGCCCTGCCAACAAGCAGGCTGGGGATGCAGAAGTAATTGGGAGGGGACACAGCCAAGAGAGCTGACCCCAGTTGAGCAAAGAGATATTCGATACCATGTGATGTCATGCTCAGGATATAAAGCTGGGGGAAGAAGAAGGAAAGGGAGGACATTCAGAGTTACGGTGTTTGTCTTCCCAAGTAACTGTTATGCTTGATGGAACCCTGCTTTCTTGGAGATGGCTGAACAGCTGCCTGCTGATGGGAAGTAGTGAATGAGTGCTGTGCAAAACACAGAGACTATTTATTTGAAAGGGGAAAGAAGAGACTATTTATTTGAAAGGGAAGAGAGAAGAGCATTGGTAAAATTAAGTGTTCTGGGGGATTTTTACTTTAGATTTTATATTTGAAAAATATTTATCCAAACATACTGAAATTAATCAAAACTGTGCGTGAAGTTTGAGAATGTTTTCACAGCTGCTCTTTGAAATCCTTTATGTCTGTCCTCCTTTGTCAGAGCATTACTAGTTATTACACTGCAAGAGGAAAATCTTGCACAGTCTTTCTTTGTAAACTATCATGCAAAAAATTATTTTCTACTTCTAGTTGATACTAGAACCTCTTTACATTTCTAAAGCTATCCATATTTCAGTTCTCAGAAGTGCCGTTACCACATACTGCAATGCAACCAATTTTCTATACATGTTGTCTTGAGGAAAAATATATTATGGACAATTCTTACACATACAGGCTAGGCTTAGTGAATTCAGTCTTGCCATTTGGAATTTCAAGAGAAATTCGTCTTCCCATATATACGAGGATGAATTTATATATACATATAAAATGCAGTGAATAATAATATTTGTGTTGTTCCAAGAATCAACATCAGTGGCTTATTAATACATTATATGTTTTCATAAATCATGGATGCTTTTTTTCTTTGGGAGTTTTATGGTCAGTTGGTTTTGAACTGGGTTTGGTTTTGGTTCTTTGTTTGGGGGAGTTTTTTTGAGCAGGAGTTTAGATGAAGACTTAAAACATGTTTAGAGCCTTGGCAACTATAGTGAATCACAAGATTCGGGATTATGAAAGTCGTTGGTACTTATTCTTAACATAAACTGTATGTTTGTACAAATATGATATGATCCATTGTTGTGATATGTAGGTATAAACTATAAACCTATGCTCAAGCTTTATACTTGGTGAATTACATGAAATAAGAATACTAATTCTCTCCACCACTACTTCCCTATTTTCCCTCCTCCTGTTGAAGGAGGCTACTTGATGTACCTGATGTAGGCAATGTGTTAAAAAATGAAATCAAAATTGAGAAAATGCAAAATATTTTGGTTTGTTATACCTTTTTTAGAGATAAGAGTAGATAGAAGCAAGTTTGCTCACACAAATTGCTTTACATACAGGAATGAAAATGTAAATACATTATTTGCTTCAGAGAATAGCTATAGGGAGGCACTTGAGCATTACACTATATACCCAAGAGAAGCTTATATAAGGAGAAGGAAGAAGCTCTCCAATAATGTGTCTGACAAAACCTACTGAAGGAATACAAAGTATGAGTTTCTTGAAGCCTGTAACTTACACAGCTCCTAACAAATTGCATAAGTACCTTAGATTAATCTACTGCGGTTTACAGCTGAATGCTTTAAAAGGTACAAAACTCTTTAACATCAAAAAAGGGATGAATCTATGCAAATTTTCCTCATGGAATAGAACAAGTCTTTGTACATGTTTTGCTTTTGAGAAGAACTCAAGTCATGTTTGTGAACTTTCAGCTGCAACATGGGGCCAAATGCTTTTCCAAGTTCTCTTGGAATTTCACTGTAGATAGGATAGAAGCAATGTCTTGTGCTTTCAGGAACACTGAGAAATGAGATTTTTTTTTTATTTTAGACCATGTGAAAATACAAGCTTCCTTCTACTTTTTTTTTTTTTTTGGCTGGTCAAAGGTAGTCTTCAGTTGGATAGTGACATAGCTTACAGTGAAAAATGTTTCTGAACTCAGCTTTGTGGGAACATTAATGTTAATCAGAAAATAATGTTACAGAGTTCTCATCTTTCCATTTTTCAGCTTCCAGTTTCTTTGCTGAGAAATGCAATTTCTTGTCTTATTTCTGTATTTAGGTGGGTTTGGGGGCCCACATATCCAGGATAGGTATAAAGCTTCTAGAAACCAGTTGTGATGCTCGTTGGTCTAATGTATTTCAGCAGAAAATGTTAATGCAAACCTGCATCCATAATTGTTCTGTGAAAAATGCTGCTGCGTTTACTTTTTTTTTTTTTAAGAACAAAGGCAACAGTCCCTCTTTCACTTAAAATTCCAGGCAATTGCTGTGAAAATAGGGTTGCACTGGGGAGATATGACAAATTCAATTTTTTTGATTGAAAAATATGAACACGATTGATTTTCGATTCTAACTAAGGCAGGTTTTTTGAAAGACTTAAATTTGGTGAAATTTCTTAAGATGAAAATTGAGATAGATCCACAGCTTACACTGCTTTTATAATGTTGAGACTTAGTTATCATAGACTTCCAAATATAGACTCCTTATTCATAGGTCTTCTAGCCAAGGCTCAATTTAAGAGTATTTGTACTGTGCAATATCCCTTCTTACATCCTACTATTATATAGTCTTGTACATAAAGGGTGAGAGATTTCAATTTTACATGTTAGATGTTTTCTGTGTGCTTTTATTCACAGTCAAGAGGACAGTTTCATTTCTACAGAGGAACTGTTTTTTATTTGAATTCACTCCAAACTTTTTCCCTGATAAGGCTCTGAATTGATTCATACAAATTGTTTTCAGATAAATTCTCCTCAATTCTGAAATTTGTTTACTTGTCCAATTCGGTCATGGGTTATGTCTTCAAGAATAAGGGTGATTTCTTAAATACGTTTGTTATAATGAGCTCTGGTTTTGTTGGAGCTTAAAAGCAGTCAGGAACCCTCACACACTATGCTGATCTTTTTGAGGACATATTGTAAAACTGAACTCTCTGGTCACTTTAGGGAACAGAACCTTTCTATGAGATAATAACTAAGGCTTTTATGAACAAAAATACAAGGAGTGCAAAAAAAACCCTCCCAAATCTGCATTTTCCCTTCATGACAGCTTACATGTTATACATGCTTTTATCAGAAGAATGAGAAATACATGCAGGGGTCTACGATACTTATTGATTTTAGTGAGAAGGAAACCAGGAATACAAAACTGAGAAGGAACTTAAAAGAATTCACTTCAGATTTTAAGAAGATAATGGAAGGTGACACATGCACCTTACTGAGTACATGATTCTGTGCTGACTTGAAGGAGCAATTTCATCCCCATCCTCATTCCATCCATACAAACTTGCATCTGTCTGGGGGAGAAAAACATGGAACTGGACTCCTGCTTGCATTGGGGCTGGTGGAAAGCTTCAGTTTGTGCGGAGGCTAAACAACCTCGCACTTCCTTCTGCAACACCACCACCACCGTTAGATCATGAAATGAGCTCCCTGGGCCTCTTTTTGAATGGCCAGCAAATTTGCGTGTTGGAATATGCATTATGGATATCTAGAAAATGGGATACTGTGAGTGATGCCTTCCATTAAGTGTCTACAGATTTTGTATTTCCTCTACTATATTTATACTTTATATGAAATTAAATTGTCTTGACTAAACGAGGCATAACCATTTTCCTTTGTGAGGTACAGTAATGCTTTTCCCCAAAGAATTGTTTTCCTGCCATTTTTTCTTCCAGAGAGAAGCCTTGAGCAAAGGTTACCATCATCTCCATTTCATTGTGAATTGAATTATAATTGTATTCAGAATTCCATATAATTGAATGTCTTCAGATAGTAATCTGGAAGAAAGGTGGGGGTTTTTTTGTGGGGTTTTGGGGTTTGGTTTGGTTTTTTTTTGTTTGTTTGGGTTTTTTGTTTGTTTGTTTTTTCTCTTTGGAATTGTATTTTTTTTCATTAGAAATACTTTTAAAAAGGTATAAAGGTGTTGCTGTTTTACGGTGGGTCACCTACTTAACATGCCTACCTGTACTTCATATTATTTTGTTAATCTTATACAATGACACAGACTTTTTGTAGTCTTCTCTTAACAAAAGTATATTTTCTAGAATCAACTTTCCAAACATATCAGCTGTACTTTTCTGATACAGCTTACCATTTTAAGAACACTTCAGTTGCTCTGCAGTATCAAAGAGCATCCAATTAAATTAAGTTGGCATCAAGAAATATGTTTTGCTCCTGCAAAAGGAAACACTCTCACAACTTACAGAGAAATCTTAATGTCAACGATCACTTTGCTTACGTATTTATCCTAATTATAAAACATTTTCTTTTTTTTAAGTGAATCTTACATAATATTCAAAGTGTCTATTTTACATATCAAATTGAAAGCTTCTCTTCAATCTGGTTCTCAAACTATAATACGCAGAAACATAAAAGGACTCTACTTATGGAATTGTAGATATGTATTTTGAATTTCCTTTTCTTTCCTTTAAATATTTGACCTTAATATATATTAAGTTGTATTCTCTTGCCTAAAGGATGTATGTCTTAACTGGGTGCAACTTAAAATGTTCTGTCCTTATTGTCCTCTTTGTTTTTACTGTAGTTTACAAGCAGACCAGAGTTTAGGACATTAGTGTAGGAAGAATTTAGAGTGTACTCTTAATCAAGTTGTGATAATTGACAGGGTAGATAAACTAGCAAATAGAATTATTGTAAAAATATGGACAAGATGAACTAGAGGAGTAAACCGCATTTAAGAGAAAAATGGAACAAAGAAAAAAACAGAAAACAATTGTTTGTTTTTCACTTACATTAAAAATGAAAATTTTATAGTTAGGTAAGATATAAACAACTATTTACTAAATGATGTTCTATCACACTAGAATTATACCCTATTCATTAGAATCTGTATTAAGAATAAGTATGCCTTTCTTAATTTTGCTACATTATGCTAGTTTCAGATTACATTTTATGGATCCCACAAGCATATTCTAAAGTTCAAAAGATCATTCTAGTCTGGACCACTTCTTCTGTTAATATGAAAGCCGGGATAATTACAAAGCTCAAAGAAGTAGGCTTTGAAAAAAGTCAGTAATAAAACTCTTGTATAATCAACAAAGTTTGCAGTAGTTAATGGGAGTGAAGTTCATCCAGCTTTTTTAGAACAAAGACAGATTTCATTTAAGGAAGACCTTTCATCCTAACAACAGCTGTTTCAAAATGAGCCCCATAAAGGTATAACCTTTGGATTACAGAAAGAAACATTAGGGATGCCTGTACATTTCAGAAGATCAGAAATTTAGGGGGCAAGTCAAAGGGTTTGAAGATCTAGCGTTTTTAATTTTTTATCTTCAGCATCCCTTCGGTTGGGGAAGGCCTTTATTCCTAGTTTGTCACTGTCTAGGCTGGTCTAAAGTTGGATCCTTTTTGACGTCTCTAGTCTCAGAGTCCCAGAAGAGTGTGGGGCACAATAAATCCATGAGCACACTACAAATATTTGTTTTATCACTTTGGTTGTAGTTTCCAGCATCACAGTCCTGGAAGTTCTATTTTGTTTAACTACCTCTGGGCTATCTGAAGCATAAATTCAAAGAGAATAGGTGTGAAAAGTGCCCTAGGAAATCATTTAACTCATTCTATTCCCCTAACATTTCACAAGATGAATTTTTTCCTGAAACAGTTACTAGTGAAGCTACTGTAGACCTTTACATATTTTTAGTTTCTAAATGACTTGACACACATTATTCTGAATGATGAAAATAATGTCTGTACCAAGTAAAAGTCTGTAGGAAATCTGTCTTAGGCCCAATAATATTGAGTAATTTTGTTAAGGATCTGAATGATGGAATAGATGGTATGTTTATTAAATTCAAAGAAACAGAAAGATGCTTGGTATCATCAGGTATGTTGAAGCCTGGATTAAAATTCAAAATAAATTTGCATTTCTTTTTTTTAAGGTCTATTCTCTAATTTGTAAGTTCCATAAATAAGAACACTTCTTTAAGAAAAAGATGGAAGAGCTACAAACGAACACAAGATGGATAAAACCTAACAACGTCATGCCAATATTTGCTGTATATGTTGAAGGCAATACTTCCATCTATTAAAGAAATGCAGGAATCCTTTCACTTGTCTCAGCACTGGTCAGGCTAAGTGTGTTCTAGTAAATTAAATATGCCAGGGACTCTGTCATGAAAAACAACTGGCAGAGAGTGGCTCATACCACACCATTATACCAATTCTTATCTTTCAGAAAAGGATGATTTGATCTAGAATAATTAACGAGTATTATCAAATGCTCGATAATGTTCTTCCTTAGTTTTTTTTCCCCAAACCCTACTGGATATGCTGTATATTCTTGTGTGTACTAATATGTCTTCTTTAAATTTCCTATGTGCAGAAATACAAATTTTGCCAGTTTCCTGAATTTTTGTTTATTGCTTTATTTCAAGGTTTCTTTTCTAAGGGTAGAAATTCATATTCAGTGTAGATGGTGGAAGACCAAAAGTGTGTTATTTTTACTTTCTTTTCATACAGTAGTCTCAGTTTTATATTTTATATATTTTTATAAATAGTTATGTTTATTAAATTTAGTGTGAGTCCCTGTACTTCTATTTATAAGTGAAAGTATTGCATTTGCATTCATCAGTAATATTTTTTTAAGTATATTCTGAGTTTCAATCCCTTTAGAATTTTTATATACAGTCAATTTCTAGGCTTGTCAGTCTTGAAACTTTTAGTTTCTGCTCTTCGGGAATTACTTGCAGGTGAATTTTACTTTCCAGGAAACTTAATTCCCTTTATGTTAGGACAAGCAAATTTTCTTTGAGAAAATCAAGCTGAAATTATATCATAGTTTCTATTATTTCCTCATTTTTTCCTTTATTTTTAAGGCTGTAATTTATTATATGTATAATGAAAGAAATGAGTAAAACCTCAAAATTCATACTCATGAAAAATTAGTATGTATAGCCATTGGATATTCAAATAGCCTTATTAATAAAGTGAAAAAAATAGAACACACAAGCTGGTTTTACTTTAATAAACACACAGAAACCCCTTGTATTATGCTTTATAATGGCATTATTCACGTTAATAAGGTGATGTCTTGGTTTTCATTTCATTTATTTATTTCACTTCAGTCATTTTATAGTTGTCAGTCTGGCAGACGTAGTGTTTCAGTTTAACTATTTTTTTCTTCCCGTTACTCACAAGTCACGATAATCATATATTCCACTGAGATATAGACTTACATACTTTTAAAATGGCAGCTTTATAAGGTGAACGTAATGCAGCAGGATGCCACACGATGATCCCACCTGAAAGATCAGTACTGGTGGATCTCTATGTTATCTTTCCTGCTAAGCTCTCTATACTACTAGAGCTGTAATTTTAAGGACATCAATAAGGACATATGGATATCTGTAGTAATTCAACACAACCTGTTTGGAAAATACGGCAGAGCAGACAGAACTTAAGATGCATGAGAAGGAAAAAAAAAATACAAGATATTACTTTTTAACCAATGAAATCTTTCCAATTGTAAAGAAGGAAATTTAGATGAACTCTTTACAGCTTGAGGAATTCTGTGTTTAACCTCAGGGGAATCAGCTTTAGCATATTAAAAAAAAAAAGCGTTATACATAATTTTGTATGTGTGTTGATTGAAATACAATGAGCTGCATGTGCTTACATATAGCAGAAAGCTTTTGAACAGATTGAAGGCCAACAAGGTCATAAATAAATTTATTTCATAACTTTTACCTCTAATTTCTCTGAATGCAAGATTTTAAACTGTTTTTGTATGTTATATTCCAGGAAAAAAAAAATCAACTGTGTAGGCAGAAAGCCAGTGAACAGACTTTTTTTATATATGTGTGTTTCTATTTGTGTAAACAATACCGTCAAACAAAAATTTATGTATTACATTTTAAAGACATAGCTTTCTACATGCAATGAAAACATCAACAAAATGTGAAAGGTTGATGGGGAGCACCAAAGACACAGTTAATTGCGAGGGGAAGTCATATTTAGCACCATGATATTCTGTGGCCTGTTCATTTGGTTAAACAGCACTGCAGAGTCCCCTCTGCCTGTTCAAGTGGAATGTGTGCTGGCTGTTGGAGCCATGAATGGTAATTAACCCGGTGTGATTCTGAAAGCAGATCAATCAGCACACAGTACAAAATCACTATGTAGAACTAGGAAAGCAAGCAAGTTAGACTTGTGAGCCAGATTAAAATGCACCCTTTTTGAAGATGATTGTAAATGTTGACAGAAAAAAAAAGTACAGGATGGGGGGCAGTCTAAGAATTCTTGGTATAGTTTCACATCCAATGCAGAATGCAGTAATGCTGTCTTTTTATTTAGCAGTCCTGACAATACTGCCTATAGGAACAAGGATTCCTGAAGCCCATGGAAATGCATTGAGAGCCGTGAAGCACAGAAAAGAATCACCTTCTCCAAATGGAGGCAAATAAGAAAGATAAGTGTATTAAAATAACTTAGTAAAAGTTCAGGTGGGGTTTTGAATTTGTTAATGTCCATGTAATCTTAATTCAGCCCCTGAGTGCCTCTGTCCTTCAATCTCAGTCAAGTGGGGCTCTGTTTGTGAGTAAATGTATGCGTAAGAAGGGAGATGGTAGAATGGGACTGTGCAGTTTAAGACTGTATCATCCTTCACGAGCACTAGAATATCAAGTTAATGATCAGTGGTAAAATGGCACCTGCTTACTTGCCTGCTATCTAAATCGCAAACTCTGTTCAATAACTATAGAACTATTTTTTTCTATTTTTACAATAAAAAACATGCCTCTGATGCGTGCCTTGTTGGCATTTCCCCAAAAAATGTTCCTTTCTATCCTGAAGCGTTTTTCCTTACCAAATTTTGAAGTCCTGATATGAACTGTGGAAGTTTGAATTTTGAGTTAAAGTGCAAAAGAATTTAAATAATGATCCTGTAAATTTTTCATAAGTTACATGACATCACATGTGATTTTGAACTAAATAAAAGTATTTGAAAGCAAATATTCATCAATTAACTGACTGCAATTATGGCAGTATTAATCCTGTAGAAAGGGTAGTCACTAGGAGAACAACAAGGTAACATGGAAATCCAAACTGTTCTCCAAATTATTATGCAATTGTATTGCAGAAAGCAGACTGGGAGTCAATTTTCTTGTATTTTGAAATGCAGTTTCCTCTTACATTGCCAGGTGTTACCAGGCACTAGTCCAAGGTTCATGCCATTAGCTTGGCTTTCTAGAGCTACATGTCAAAGGTGTTAATAGACATTTCACAAGTTTTCAAATATTATTTAGTCTTTTTTTTTTCCTTTTTTTTATATAAAGAAACTTGTTCTCCATTTTTCCACACAGAATTCATCCCAGATTTTTTTGGTATTGCCAAATTTATTTTCTTATTTTTAGTAGAGGTATATTTAATTATTACCCAGTGAAACTTTCATTAGGTAGAAATTGTCAAACATCTCTTCAGGAGACCCGTATGCATTTCTTCTATATCTATATATACGCATGATAACAACTTGATTTTGCTGAAAATTGTATTCAGCTTTGTAAAAACATAAAATATGCAAGATATGAACAATTAGAAGCTTTCTTCTCAAGTGGGAGAGCTTTTGAGAAAGGGTTGAATAATGCCTTTCATTTTCCCCATATTCCCTGCCATTCATTCCACCCCACACACACTTCAGATGACACCTTATCTATAAATAATGGGTTTCTGTTGTGATCTCTCCTAATACTGTCCTCACAGATGCAAAACTGTGCCAAGATTTGAATAATTCTCACTTCCTGGAAGTGATTAACATAAGTCAACTGATTTACTTCCATCTGTCAGGTGGCAAAAGATTAACCAACAGCGCTAAAGCATGTAATTTGTGGTGGTTCACTGTCATGAGAAACAAACAAGTCTCCTAATTGGAAATTGACAGCTCTGGCACTCATTTGAGCTAAGCTTTTGCTTGCATTAGCTCTTGAGTCACTTTGCTCAATCTATAGCTAGTCATTAAAACACCATGAAAGTTCTCTCTGCAGGTACGTAAAGCCAGATCCTTGCCTGTGGCAGACTTAATTAAGATAACAGCTGGATATTCAATCTTCACATAAAAAGAAGAAAATGCAAGTGATGTTAATGCTTCTCAAAGCACCATGAAAGGAAAGTATTGCATGAGCAGGGAATGATCTTGTCATGATGGTATTATCATATAAATAGTAAAAAAGAAAATTTACATTTTAGAGGAGTAAAAAAAGACTCATTTGTGTCAGACATCAACTCAAACAATGACTTAACTATAACAACATATGTAAACTGATCACACTATATGGGCAAATGGCTTCATTTCAAAGCTAAACATCTGCAGGCTTGAAATGTTAGGATATGGTTCTGAATTTAAATGAGCTAAAGATTTTTGTAATGTAATTGCATTCTAGGAAATATTTATTTATGGAGATTCTTTTCTGCAAACAGAATTGCAAAGAACAAACTTGTGACAGATCCACTGTGTATATAGGATGTATATCCTACAATTTTTTACCATAATATGTTTAGAAGACTATGTGGATATGTAATCAGGACGTGTTTCTTGAAGAGGAAATGGAAGAAGGAGAAAGGTATAGACAATTTTTGTTTATTTTGTATTTACCAGTTCTTGTACAATGACTGGGTATCATTGTTTTTCTGTTCAAGTGGCCTTTAAACAATACTGTTTGTGGTGTCCACACTATGGACAATGCTTTCGCAACCGTGTCTCAAAAACCTTTCCATTAAATGATCAAGCTCTGTTTCTGAAGTGGTGGTATAGTTCACAGCATCATAGAATCATTGAATACCAGGTTGGAAGGGACCCCAAGGATCATCTGGCCAACCTTTCTTGGCAAAAGCACAGTGAATACAAGAAGGTCCAGCACCCTGTCCAGTTGAATCTTAAAAGTGTCCCCCAGTGATGGGGAATCCACAACTTCCCTAGGGAGATTATTCCAACAGCTGATTGTTCTCATTGTGAAAAATTTTCCTCTTGTGTCTCCAATCAGAATCTCCCCAGGAGTAACTTGTACCCATTACCCCTTGTCTTTTCTGTGTGACTCCTTGTAAAAAGGGAGTCTCTGTCTTTGTTGCCACCCTTTAAATGCTGGAACATGGTGATAAGGTCTCCCCTAAACCTTCTTTTCTCAAGGCTGAACAAACGTGGTTCTCCAAGTCTTTCCTCATAGTGCAGGCTTCCCAGTCCTTGGATCATCTTTGTGACCCTTCTCTGGAATTTTTCCAGCCTGTTCACATCTTTTATGTATAGTGGGGATCAAAACTGAACACAGTATTCCAGGTGTGGTCTGACAAGCACCGAGTAGAGTGGGATAATGATTTCTTTATCTCTGCTGGTGATGCCCTTGTTGATGTTGTTAATTTTTACTTATTATTCGAAGACTTTGGAATAATCCCATGTTTCCACTGGCTGGAAGCTTCTTTTTTCATTGTCGGCTGAAACAGAAGAGTGGAATAGAGAACAGAAAGTTTTATATTTATGCTTCAATTACATAGCTCATTTTCAGTTGTACCTGGAATATTGGATTTAATTTTATTAATCTTGTTATCAGTATTTTCTTCCTCTAATTGTGGGGAGTCAGAAAAAGGCAAGACATTTTGTCATGAAGTTATGAAAAGATAAATTGCTTCACTTATTTAGCTACTTTAATATAGCAACAAATGTGAAAAAGAAACTACTAAATTTCGGACAGCAGTGAGTTGTCTGTTTAGGGACGATTCATGCTGAAGCAGCATTGTGTAGATGGATCACTGGTAGATTCCCATAGGGATTCATCTTTCAGGGCTAATAGTCACAGTAGGCTAAAACATGATGACACACTTAAAAAACCAAATCTGTAAAAAGCAATAAAAGTGAGTTCTTTGTGTTACAGTAGCTGAGTCTCTGATGTAACCTCAGTGAAGTTAATAAAGCTGCAGTAAAGATAAAGCTGTCCTAATCTCTGTCAGTCTTAAATATACATTTTTCAAATCCATGTCATCAGCTTTTCTCCAGTCTTTACTTTGGTTTTACATGTTGTAATCTTTTATTGCATCCCACTCAGTGCCATAAAGGGCCTTCTTTTCATCCTTATTAGGCTTACTTATTCAGAATTCTCTCAGCAACTCTTCTGTTTGCATGAAAACAGTGGGAAGGATGTGAAAAAATATACAGGTGGAAGTATGGGATGGAGGTAAATGAAGCATGTGGAAGCACATGAAGCACTGAAATACTAACAGAAAATTCGGTTTTCAGGTGTACAGCTTGGAAGAAACAATATTATGACTTCCTCAGAAAGCCATTGGCTCAGAGAGAACGCTATAGAATAGCGAGGACAAAATTTCTCAGTTTTGAATGACTGGAAATGCACAGATTAACATTTTACTTTCTCCTTTCTTATTTCTGGTGCTAACATATAATCAAAACTGCAAGGAATTAAAATGCGAAATCTATGGCCATTTAATACTCTTCAACCTTTTTTTTTTCATGAAATGCAGTTCAGTTGAGGTCTAATATTTGGCTAGTTAATATTTCAAATAGTTCAAGGTTCCTTTTTATCTGCTTCAAAGACTTTTCAAAAAATATATTTTCATGACGGTTTAAAAAAAATATTTCACTGAGATCCTAGATTTCTAGTGACAAACTTCTGAGACATCTGAATGGGCTGTCAGATATGACAAACAGCTTGTACCATTCTGGAATAACTGAAGGCCAAGTAGGTTATTCTGAAGCGGTGCAAGACATGTGTATTCAGGCAGCTGAATTTTACACAATCTTCTATCTTTTTTTTTTTCTTTTTAAAGAAAAAAAAGATATTTCTTCTTGAAAATATAGTTCTTGTAAGTCCAATGTGAATATGTTAAATTACATTAGGGTGTTTAAAAATACACTTGGGTACTACTGTTCAGGCAACTGAATCCCACCAATGTTACCTCAAAAGAGAATGTCACCTGTTCAGCGGGTGCTGAAAATGCTCTTAAATTAATTGGGGTGATAGCTTTATTTTATTTTTTTTTGGTGGCATTTTTTGTGATAAAAGTGCATTTTTGTTGAATAAAAGTTCATACCAGTTGCCATAACAGTAAACATTAACAATTTACTTCTGTTTGTAAGGCTCTTATCTCAAACTGCATGGTATCTGAAGCCATAGAAGAAGGAACAAGAAAGTTTATGTAAGACAGTGCTGGAACTTGGATGTTGGCTCTTGCCTTGAAACATGAATGACATCTAATGTATTTTTATAGTGAATTTATTACCAGTGGAAGTTACCTTTAATTTTCATGAGCAACAGGCACTTCAGAAGAACAATAAATCTACAAAATGGTTTAGTCTTGCATGGACTATAAAGACTGTCATTACCAAAACAGTTGTAGAAAAATCTTATACATGACCTTGGGAAAGGAAGACAAACTACTTCAGAAGAAATGCACCTTTTTTCCTGTTCTGAATGTAGAAGGAGTGTCTAACATATTTGATATACCTTTAACTGAACTTTATTCACTTCATTGGTAACAACTTTAGAATGTATTAAGTATCTGGAACTCGTGGGTCAAATTCCTTAAATGGTATTTGCCAAATAGGTTTGGTTCCAAATATTTAATACTATGTGGAATGGCAGATGGTTGATGGAAAATATTGTTGAGATATTTATTTTAGAAAAACATCCAGAAATTTCCTCTCATTTTTTAAATGATTTATACCTTATGAATTTCTGGTTATATTTTTTTACTTTTTGGTCTTTTCAGTATGTGCTGCATTTACACATGCACATTTGGAAAAATAAATAATGAAAAAAGAAGCCCTATTTGTGTGTGTGTGTAATAATTTCTTTACCTGCAGCCTACTCAAGAAGTCTTGAGAGTCAGTAGTACCAGTCTCGCAGATCCCTTCTTAATGTATGAGTTTTTTCATTAAACAGAATAACATGAATATAACATGAGACAATCTTGTTTCTCATTATGTTAGTTGGGATTGTTAAAGTTTCAACATTATAGCTAGCTTCATCCATGTTAAATGAAGGCTAGAAACCATTCAGCTACCCAACTCTCTAGCGATTCAACCACCTCACTTATTAAGTGTGTTTTCTTCTGATCTTTTTAAAGATTTCTAAATTATAGGGTCATTTGCATTGCTTCTCATGAGTAGATTTTTTTTTTTTTTTTTTTTTTTTTTGCTGTCCAGGGTCAGTAGTTGCATGTATTTTGTATTTATAAAGACAGTGATCAAAATAAATCAATGAATGACTCTGGTAAGAAAAAGCACAGCGGGGAAAAAGCTTTCATTAGTATAAGATAATAATATTTTCTATGCTCAATATTGCTGTTTGTGTGTAATGAAGACGTGGTTAAAATGTTGCTTTATTAGGGTTTTTAGAAAAAGTGGAAACTTCAAAAATAAGTGAATAGCAATTAGTTATATAGATGATGGGTGAAGTTAAAAGCATTGAAACCCCTATTTTACCATTCAATGAAAAATCAGGTACCTGTTGGTATTTTGTCATTGTGTATTCTCTGGTCCTCTGAGCATGATAACACTGAGAAAGACAAAAGAAAGTGTGGTGGAGATTATTTTGGTTTGGACTAGTAGAAATGAAAGAGAAAACTGATACCAATAGATGGAAGTAAAAAAAAAAAAAAGGCAACTTTAAATAGCTTGGAACCTAATGGCCTGACATTCTTACACTACAACATTATGTTTGACACCTGAAATGATTGCCAGACACCAAAAATGACTCCCAAACAGTAGTCCATCTGCTGTATGTGACCAGGGAATACTGCTGAGCAGGTTCTTGGGAATATGCATTTGCAATTTACTTGTTCTTAAAAGGCTGATGAAGATGTGTTTTGTCACAGGTTCTCAGGGTCATTACCTGACATAAGGATTTTCAGGGAAATGAAAAGACTCTATTGACTTTTTTATAGAGCCCTTTTTTTTCATGGATTGAGGTAAAACAGAACCAATTTTCTGTTCAGTATTTTTGCTTCTCAGTTAAGCTTCTTCTAACTCTCTTAAATTAATGACGTATTTTTAAGACAGTAGTCCACTTCCAGAGTGATAAGACTTGATGTTTATAATTTATACCAAGGAATGGTATGCATAGAGGCTCTTGCTTATACTTATTAACCTACTTAACCAAGGTCAGCTAACTTTGTTATATGCCCTGTTGTAGGGTTGGGAGCAGAAAGGTATAGAGAGGTCACACCGGTGAAGAGGAGAGGACAGGACAGGTGACCCAAAACTGAACCAATAGGATATTTCATCCCATGCTTAGTAGAAAAGCTGAGGGATGAAAGGGTTAGCCATTTTTCTTCAATGGCTGACATCCGAGGAAGACTCTGTTCATCTGCCTTTGATCCTGATCTGTACATTCTGGAATCCAGATCTGGAATCCAGTTCCTGTCCTTCACTGAGTTTGGTCTGGAATTTTCCCAGTGACTGCCGATGACGTGATCGTCATCCTGGGAGCTCAAAAACATTTTATATATATTGTATGTATTCCATTATTTTCTTATTAATATATTTTATTAATATTATTTCATTAAAGTAGTTGAATTTCTCTTAAACTCATAATAATCTTTTTCTCTCATTCTTCTCTCACTTGGGAAAGAAGTTAGAAAGCAGCTGTCATTTGTTTTAGTGGCCAACCCAGCCCAAAACACATCAAAAGCTTTAATTAATATTCTGACACTGTGATATATGTCACATTCTTCTGTTGTGTTGAGTGCTACAGATTTCTTTGGTTCCAGGTTGTGGCCTGTTTATTATTAACGATGTTTTATGCGGAGTTTAGTGTAGAAAGATAGTATCAATCAGGGCAGAGAAAGAAAAATTATTAAACGCAATGTGACTGATATGAGACTTTAGAAGAAACTCCAGAAATGAGAGCTGGGTTTCATAATACAGAATACATCACAACTTGATAAAAACTGAGAATATATTTACTACTGGTAATTAAAAGAACAGTAATTTTGAACAAAACATGCAGTAATTAATTTTGTCCATGAAAGCAATTTTGTTCTGGGTGCTTTATGGGTTTACAGGTTGTAGTATTATGTCTTTCCCTTCCTTCCCTGTAGCCTCTGGGCTGGAACTATGTTTTGTTGTTCTGTACTTGTATTTTTTTTGGTCAGAACGGTAACTACCTTTTTCTTGAACTTCAGGTGACAAGGTCAATGTCTATTGTACCACTCTGCAATGCTGATTGATTAATCATTCAAATAATTTGCTTTGCGCATGACAGCTCACCAGCTTTTCAGGAAGCATCCAGGAATCTTCATGTAGCTGTGAGTATATCAGATACTATGAAGTAAAGTAACTTTCTGGTATTTTTAGACCTAATCTCAGTGAAACAGTAGAATGACTTTCATGAATTTTAATATACTAGAAGAGGATGGTGTGAGGAACAGCTGGGTTTAAGGTTACCTTTAGTTATTTCCAGGTAACTTCCAGCAATCTCAAATGAAGTTGCTTATATGCTTAAAGACAATTTTATTTCTATTGTGGCTTAATTGCTTTAATGACATGGGGTTTTTTTAAGTAGTCCACACAGCTACCAAGTGATTAGTTGACTGGGATGGGTAGTAAACCTGGACTACCGGAGATATACTTAATTGTTATAATTTACTTTTAAAATAAAATAAATTAAAGTGAACAAGTGTAGCCCTAACTTACTCTGATTAAAAGAGATGAGTAATATTGTACATATTAGAGTGGTATAAATGCATTATTAATATTGCATATATAATAAACTTACATATAATATACTAATGGTATATGTACCACACTAATAACATTCATATGATGAGAGTTCAAAACTATGAAATGCAACTTAAAAGTAAAATAATGGTTTTTAAAACAAACCCAAATAGTCCTTAATTTAAAGTACTTTTTTAGTAGAAAGACAAGTGAAATCAGAATATTTTTTTACATGCTTTACCCAGAGCTCTTTTTTCACCTCCTGATCATGAAGAGCAATTTGAATGAGCTGCTTTTTTAAAAAAAAAATTATTATTATTTTAATAGTGTGAATCCTTGTAACATCACTGGCTGATCAAAGGTATTTTGGAGTTTGCTTCTTGCCAGCATCTCTTGCTGAAATATGCAGAATATATGGGGACTATTTGTTTCTAATCACATAAAGGATTCCTCCCTACAAGTCTTGACAGTCATTGCTGGCATTTCTTACTGTGTTTCGGTACCACTTGTTTTCTAGTCAAATGTTAATTTGTGCCTCTAAATAAGTTCCAGCTCTGCATTTGCTTCTATGACATTGTGATTTTTCCGTTATTCATATTATTACCTTAGGAGAGGTAATGTGTATGGCTGAATGGAGGCATGACATTTAAATGATTTCAAGAGTATAACAGGACTCTTCCATCCTTATTACTATATTGGATGACTTGGAAAACAATCTCTTTGGAGACCTTTCCAAGTCCCTTATTTTCTGCTTTCTATCTGCAAAGTATTAAATATACGGACTGGGATTCTAATTCTACATAAATAGCTTAGATATGGTGTGGTCTCCTTGGAAGGAATTTGTTCATAGTGACTGAAAATTAAAAGTCTGAATTTAAAATTGAACCTAGTTGTCTAGGGTTCATAAAAAAATGAGGTTTTATCTGTTTAAAACATAATAAGTGTTAGCAGTTAAGAAAATACTACTTTATAAGCACTGAACCATGATTATTATCAGAACTGTTCTCAGACTTTTGAATGCTGACCTGTTTTCAAGAGATAAAGATATGGTACACCTTCAGTCATTATCCCTGCTTTCTTATTACAAAAATATGCTGTATGATTTCACCTACACATGCCAGGAGTTGAGAAATTTTGCTTTAGAGTTTTTTGATATATTAATATCAATTTCAAGAATTTCAAGAATATACTGGTATGTTTTTATGCTCATTTGTAATATTTTGTTGCTTATTCTGGATATGCTGGTTTTAAGGGAAGAAAATAAGTTACAATCTTGGTCTGAGAAACAAGGAGTGAGGGGCAGGACAATGTAAAGTGAGTGATGGCTTGGGTGTAATAGTCAAACAGAATTAGATAGCTTATCAGAACTGAGTAATGTATTTTAATGCTTATTTGCTTTTTACAGAAATCTCAGTTGGAACAGGCTTTGAAGTAGTATTATCGGTACTTCACAGTACACTGCAGAAGGGAAGTATTGACAATCTACAGATTTGAGCATTTGCCATAATGCAATGGAGACAGGTAATTTTTGTGGGTTTTGTTTTGTTTTTTAATTATTATTAGCTCTTCTTAACACTTACTTTAAAAGACTTTTTTTGTTGTTGCTGTTTTTTACTCTTTTTGCTGCAATTGCTTTAGAATTTTGACCCACAGCAACAATCTCAGTAGAGAAGCAAAATAGTCAGCTGGGAATGGTTACCCTGATTTGATCAGCAGCTATTGCTCTGACTCAATCTTCTGTTGTGTATAGGCTGCAGTATTAATAATATAGTACTGGTTTGTTCCACTGTGTCACAATTAATAATAGGAAATTAATCTCCCACCTATCATTAATGTATTGTTAAGAGGAAAATATTTTCTGTTATATTGTCGTCTCACTCAAATCTGCATCAACTTGCATCAAATATTCATCAGTTTACAGGAATGGACTCCCAAAATGATTATCTTGCCACATGGTAAGCTATGTACAGAGATAGAGATATATTTGATAATTTGTCTAAAGATAAATTGCAAGAGTGTTCTCCTATAGGATGGCAAATATATGTGGGATACCAGTTTGATAAACACACTGCAAATAATATCTAGCAGCTCTCTACACTTTAATGGTCTTTTTTTTATATTTTCTACATTTTAAAGGGTTTTTCTAATCCCCCGTAAACAAGAGTATTGTTTATATAATGCAACCAGGTTTTGTTAGATTACGAAAGCAAGAAATGAAAAATTGTTTTGTGGGTTTATTTTTTATGTTTTACATTGGTATATAGGAATATTCAGTATCATTTTGAACTACTTTTCTTGTCTCTTGTCAGTTTAACTCAGACCTTTAATCTTATTGAAATGTCTGCTTTGTGCTGCCTCCATTTCTGATCTGTAATAAAATTAATAGAAATGTCCCTATGTTGCTCTTGATTAAGGAAAAACATCAACATTTTTGAAAACTATAAGCCAATAATTTTTTCTCCATTGAAGAGACAAGGATTGATGACATTGCTATGTGTACTTAGAACAATTTCTGTATAATAGAAGGAAAATAATATTATTCTCTGATTAACTTTCATTTTCTACTTGGGATGCTAGCATCACTGCATCCCTTGTGTGTTATTTCTCTTTGCACTCTTCAATCTAGGTCATACTTTCTCTACCTTTCTGCATGGCACAGTAAAAATTAGACAAGATTAGAATTAGTGATAGGCTAAAATACCTAGAAATAATTTTAATAGTTATTGAGCTTAAAGCCATGAATATCCCACAAGGATTTACATTTGGACTCTGATGTCAGGCTCAGTTCTACAGCACATTAACTCATTTGCAGCCCTTAATATTTTAATGTACTTTAATGCAATATTTCTATGCTGTGCTTTCTAACATTATATTAGATAATGTTTACATATAAGAATGACTGTGAGCTGTTGGGATTTCTTTTTCACTTGTTCCTAATCCCAAGCAACTAAAAGAATGGAAAATAAGATAGATTTGTGTACAGTTTATTTAAAAGGCCACACTTTTGAAAAAAACTCAAGTAATATTTCATTAAAGTTTCTATTTGTTTCCCTATCATTAAAAAGTTCACAGTTATTTCAGAATGCAGAGCCTTCATAAATCACCTTTGACTGTCTACATTATATGCAGATAAAACTAACAAGCAAATTCTGCTGCAGGAAAACATCCCTTTGCAAGGTTCTAATATCAAAGCCAAAAGGGTGAGTTAACAAAGAAATCCAATTATTGCATTGAACAATTACTAAATTTAGGGCAGAATTCCACAGCAGTACTTAATGTGCTCAATTCCCAATGATTTCAGTGAACGTGTAGGGGGAGGAAAGCACTAAGCATCGTGTCTTTTGTGATAGCTGTCTCCATAGAGAGAATTGTGAGCTTTTTTATTTTAAACATCCAGTTCCAGTATCCATCAGGAAAGGCAGCATGAAGGGGTTTTCTTAGCTTGAAGAAGAGGCAGCGAGAGGATATTATAAAATGTATTCAAAACTGATTAAGAAAAAGAAGAGAATAATTGTGCCCATAGTTGATTGGAAAAGAAATAATAGGCTTAAACTGCCATGAGAAAGCTTTAAGTTAGGCACAAGGAATACAACAGCTTCCTTACAGTCAAGGCATTGATCAAGTAAGGTTTTTAAGATTAAGTCATGGTGCTTCTGATCATCAGTGTGACAACAGGTATAGTCGATGCTGCCTTAAAACAGGTTTGTGATCTAGATTACTTTTGAAGTTTATTTAGCCATGGTAGTTTAGCTATCATTGAAAAGTCAAAACAAAAACCATCACCATAAAGAACTTAGTTAACCAGGATGATAGCAAATGGTGCCTCTCTTAACATCACAGGGAGGTTTAGGCTGGAAGGGACCTCTGGAGATCATCTAGCATAATTTTCCGTTGAAAGCAGGACCTTAGATTAGGATATCCAGGGACTTGTCAAGCCAAGTCTTTAATATTTTCAGCAGGGAAGACTGCATCACTCCTATAGGTTACACATCCCAATGTCTAATTGTTCTCATGGTGAAGATTTCATTTTTTTATATGCAAACAGAGTCTCCCCTGAGTCAACCTGTAGTCATTGCCTCTTGTCCTGTCAGTGAACATTCTTGTGGGAACAGAATCTCCACCTTCTCTATAACTACTTTTCACATTTTGGAAGTGATGAGATTTCTGTTGTCAATGTTTGCACTTCCAGTGAAGAGAGAAAAACAACCAAAGTTATGACATGTATCTGACTTTCCCCTGAGGTTTCTTGCTAATTTGGCCTTATTCTCAAAGCAAAACCAACCAAACAAAGAAACCCGGAAAACCAAAACCACTTTGGAGCACATGAGCAACGCATACAAGTGTGCCTGTTCCCCAAAGGCCAGGAGACTTATCTGCAAAACTGGGAGATGTTTTCAAGTTTTTCACTATGGTCAGAGTCTTGACTTTACTCTTCTGATTCTCTCCCCCATCCTACTGAGGGGCAAGTGAGCGAGGGGCTGTGTGGTCCTAGTTGCCAGCTGGGGCTTAACCATGACAGATGCTACTATTAATAATGAGAGAGAGATATTATAGCCTACAGTCAGGACTCCAAGCCAGCTTTCACAGAAGCGTGGCAGAGAGTAAGCTTCTAAGAGATTCAACTACTTTTAATAATTAAATAACAGTTTTAAATGTGGACAGTATTGTGCTTTGATATTCTTTTTGTGTGTGTGTGTGTTCTATATTTGCTTATATGAAAACAAGAAAACAAGGGAGCAGAGAGAGAAGTCCTTATCCATGATTACTATTCACAGATCAAATGGAATACAGTAAAGCTATCGTAAAGTACCTTTAAGATTTCTTAAAGCATGATTATAATACAATAGTGTAGCCATAATTTCAATTGAATATCTTGCATTTTATGCCACTAGCAGAGGCACTCGTAAAAACACTTTGTGGGTAGTATTCACTTATCTCATGTTTTTTGTAAGAATTGAAAAAAACAGACAATATTTTACCACATCATTTAAAACACCTAAAACTAGTTGCTTGCGCCTGATATATTTTTGCTCTAATATACCACTTCAGAACTTAAAAACTGAATTTCTCTCTGCCCTAATGTTACGATATGGTGTTGATATATAAACTGGTTCTACAAAATGAATATGTTTAAGAATAATTCCTAGCCTTCAATACTGAGAAATCAGTGAGCACAAGTGACTTGAAATCTGTTTTTATAAACTGTTGCAGTTGGTTTTGGCTTCTTGAAGGCTTTTTTAAACTATAATTAGGCAGGAGGAACTAGCTAAAATCTGTTCTGTAGCTGGAAAGCCAAACTTCCCTCATCTCACTTTAACTGTAGCTGAACTGCCACAACCCTTGACATTTCAAATGCATTGAATATTTTATCATGCCATTCCTATGGATATGTTTTGTTTAGACATAATCCAAAGCAGCAGATCCAGAAATAGAAGAGTTTTGTTTTATTTTGAAGTTGAGTTGCTGTGTCACACCTCATTTGTCATGCCATTCTGTGTCTTGTAAACAACCAAATACAATGATATGCTCCATAAAATATAGTTTATACCTTCATGATTCCATACAGGTTGTTTCCATTTCTAATGGAAATACATGTACATTGTCCTTTTTATATTCAGCTTTTGGATCTTTGCTTATCATTTCTGGAAATAGGTAAGTGGTGAATGGTAATTAATACTTGTGACATGCATTCTGTCTCTTGCAGAAATATATAGTAACTTGTCAGTTTAAATTCTCGGATTTTATTGCTCGGTTGGTTGGTTTGTTTGGGGTTTTTGGTGACCAAATTGTAAGTCACTTTAAAACTACCATGATTTTCAGAAGGTGGGTACTAAGCATTTCTAAAAGACAAGCTACTTGTATCACAAATACTTTACTCAAATTTGCTACTTACTTATGATAATCTGGGGCACTTGCACATGGTACACAACTTTGACAGGAAAGCCATCAGGCAACATGCTGGTTAGTTGAAAACAAATTTTTGTCTTTGCAAACAAATCATCTACAGCACAAATCCATCTTTTCATGCAGTCTACTTTCAGTTGCATCAGAAATCCGTATAATAATGTGTTTCAGAAATGCTGTCAGCTGCTTAGCCTTTGGGCTGACAATATGCAGAATTGGAACCTATGAAGGAAGGAACTTATTGCTTTGAATAAAAAAAAAAAAAAAGTACTTTCTTAGGTACCAGAGCAGACTAAACAAGAAAACAGTCTCAACCTAATTCAAAGTTCATTGATGCCAATTAGTTTCTTCCCTGTACTTAAATACTATGGATTACATTATTGTCTGACATTCAAGCCATAATTACATAAATATGCTCCATGTATTTGCTGTCATTTTTATAGATATTTCATTCACTTAGAAAACAAACAAACATCCAGTGTTCTGTTTGCTTTAGTATGCAAGAGATTTGAGTGCTTAAGAAGTGTATTTACATTCATTGTTGCCTCTAAAGATGCCATTTGTGTGCAAACTCAGTGAGAGGTATGATAAAGCCAACAAGTTCTCAGATGATAAGAAAATATCATTCCTAAATCTGTTTCATGAGCTACTTTAAAATAAACAAAAAAAAAAAACTTAGAAAGAAGGAAGGTGATGATGCTAGATTGCAGATTCCTGGAGGCAAAGTAATATATAGACTGAGCAAAGCCATGGGGAAGATAATTCCAATCAGACAGTTATAATGAGATAAGCTGGATGGATATGATCAAAATCAGTTTTAGCTTTAGGAAATTAAAAAGAAAAAAGCAGAAAATTAGGAAGGTATTAGAAGTATGTAATTTAAAGCTCTTATGAAAAAGGGAAGAGCTAGAAATAGGAGTAGCAACTGTTGGAGAGTTAAGGAAAAGCAGTGTTTCCTGTAGCTTTATTACAGCAGTCTATTTGACTCCTCCAGCTTTTTTTCTTTTTTGTTTAAAACTGCCTTTTTGTTTAAAAGACAGTTACAGCAAATCTAGAAAGTATAGTTCTCAATCACTCCAGGTTGCTAAAGCATTCAGCTTGCATTTTTATTTGACTGTTTTGTTTTCTGAGCTGTGCATATGATAATTTGGCTCTGTGATGAAAAATTGATGGTTTTGATTGGGCAGGTGGAAAAGGAAGGAGCAGAGATACTGGATTCTCTTTCTGTGACACAAACAGAAAATGTAGATAAATGAATACCATTTTTGTGATGTTTGAGGATTTTTTAGTCATAAGGGATGTTTTCTATGGTTAAGAGACATTGAAATTCTCACTATGCATTTCTTGAGGTGACCAACAGGTTGAAGATCCTACCTAGCATCTCTGAGTATACTGTATTCATAGCAAATATATATATATTTTTTCATAGCAAATTATATACAACACCAGTTGTGCCCCACTGAACACTGTGGACTTCCTAAAACAAGTATAGATTATATAGTGAATATTTCTTTCTCTGATCTTTAAGGGAACAAACATGAATTCTTCAATTTTGCACTATGGGTTTGCAGTTTTGTTCTTTTCCCATATTACTCTGGCACTTTTATTGGCTATTTATAGGGAAGGAGTTTTTATACCTTTTTTTTTTTTTTGGCTTTTGAAAGTATATGCAGGTTGAGAAAACTTTGCTGTGTTTTTTGGTTTTAGGGTTGTTGGGGTTTTTTTCATGACTTTTTTGTAAGGTGTTGTCTAGGCAAATCTCCAACTTCCAAGGAATTGTTCTGGTAGATCTCCTAACAGAGTGCACTTCTCTTAAGTTCAGTAATGTTTTGGCAGCATTTTTATTGCATTTCTGATCAAAAAGTTATACTGTAGGTCCCTACTAACAACTTTGGCAATAGATCATTTCCTTGAACATTCCATTTATAATTACGAAAACTGCAGCAGGAATTTAATCCTCTACTTCTGTTGTTCGAAAGCCTCTGGGATTAACATTGTGAATAAAAAGTAAAAATGGTCTTTCAAGTTTTTCCCTGGTTTAGCCTCAGATAAAGAAGAGATCTGTATAAAAGCAGTATATGAAGGTGGATTTATAGAGTGAACTCCATTAAACTTTATTCCAAATGACATGTGTGCAATATTGTCACATAAGTGTAAGACCAACAAAAGATGTTCCAAAAATTAGTTTTAACAGTGTCACAAAAAAGACAGACTAGTAAAATTTAACAGGAGTCTCATACTACAAACACTTTGTCAAATACAACTTTTTACAGGTTCAGGATGTCAGTTGGGAACTGATACTACACTGTGTGTACTAAATCTAAGCTTAGAATAATAATTCAAAATGCACAAACCACTCACCTCGCCTAAAAGGCGAGGACCCTCAGTCACTGGGGGGAAGTTACCTTGGGTGATGTCTCAACCCAAAGAGAGGGCTTCCAGTCACAGACCTGCTTCTCTGAGGAGAACCACTCAAAAGGGGTCTCCAGCAGGAACCCCATTTTATAACCTGGTCAGATCTGAACTGTGGTCGTCTGGTTCTGAACTGGTTGGTTGTGGTCATGTAGTTTTCATTAGTCCAGGGGGTCTCCTAGGTAGACTCATTGGCTGAGGTGGTCTCTAGGGCTTGGGTGTCTGGACTATGTGACTGGGGATTGTTTGCATATGTGACTGGCTTCCCACCAAATGAGGCACTGCGCCATCAGACCCACAGCTGGGAGAAGAGGTGTGCTCCTGCCACAAATATTAAAAAAATAAATATATATCTGAGTAAAATACTCTGAATGAAATAACTATCTAGCTGTAGCTAAAGAGTGATTATAAATGCAGGATTGTTCTGCATATCTTAATGGTCATATTATCCTTCTGGGCAAAAAAAAAAAAGAAATAATTTATATTATGTTTGATAAAACATAATCACCTTATCATTATGACTGACTTTATATCAGTGTATGTAAAATTAGCTGGGCAAAATTCAAAACCTAAGCATGGATATCATTACAAGTTAAATCTACAACTAACTTTGCTAAATGATCACCGATAGCTGCTCATATTAATTCCTATCTTTAGGTTTTGGATTAGTCTGCATGAGAATAGAAGTGGGCCTTCAAAGTATTAAACTACAGTGATTACAACTTCATCTCAAGAGGCAGTTACAACCCCAACTCTTGGGGTTGGCAAGCAGTCTTAAATTGTTGATCAGGAGAAGCAAATGTCAGTGACCCACCCCAACACTAATGTGTACACCTTTGTTTGGCTCTACACTGAGCAGCATCTGCTAACCCAAGCTTAGGTCTGCAAGTTGAAAATTGTAAATTTTTTGACAAATTCAACTTAGCTGTCAAAATGATGGAAGAAGATTATACCCCACCTAACTACAAAATCAGTATAAGGCTCCTTTTATTGCTTTTAAAAATGGCCCTCGTTCTCAGTCTGTCACAGTAGACTAGCCTATCTCATCAAAATTTTCTCTTATCATTATCTCTTATCATAATGACCATTTCTCTTGGTCATTATTAATCTACTATTTCTATATAAGTTACTGTCATTTCATATGCTCACATTGTCTCTTGCCTCATGTTTAAATGCTAAATTGTGTGGGACATGGGCCTTCTTTTTGGTCTCGGTACATACAGAGTCTGGTACAATGGAGTCTTTGGCTGAAACTTGTTATCAGTAATGGAAATGTATCTTGTTGGTATATGGGAAGAATAGTTGCAATAGAGCATCTATGTATAGGATAACCTTCTCAAGTATTTTCAGAACTAAACATAAGCTATTTATGTCATTAAACAGAGATTAAAGTTGTCACATATGTGCCTCTGACTAGGATTCAATCCTAGCTCAGAGCTTAAACATAATATATATGAAAATTACAGAACTTAGCTTTTCTTATTTTTATGAAAGCATAAGAAAAATGGTACATTAAGACTCGCTTCCACTTCAGTCTCGAGAGTTTACAAAGTATGTGGACACATGGGTGAGAGCTAGAGTGCATAAAATGCCCTATGTAGACTTACAGATCTGTGCCATGTTTCATGGGGGGAAAAAAAAGGTATAATTCATGAGGGCAAAGACAATTGATGTTAAATCAAGTTTTTGTTAAGTTTTTCCTTAATTATGGGCAGAGAAGCTCCTGTATATTAGAAAACCTGTTTCAACTCTTGTTTACATGTATCGTGCAACTGAATTTGGTGGACTTTAATTATGATTTATAGTAGTAAAATACCATAATATTTTAGAAGTGTTAGTGCCCAATTCCTGCAGCCTTTATTGCATGAATATAGCATGATTCTTCTATGTGTATTAAACATTTCCATTATCAGAAGAAAAAAATACTGCTTATGCTGTTCCAATTAAATTAAAATTACCTGTTTAGCTGTACACAAAGCCATCTAAGTGAAACACTTGGCATTAAATGCTTCAGTTCTGTTGTTAACAATCTTATATGTTACATTTGCTAAAATGTGGCCATATGTGTGTCATTACTATACAGTTAAAGAGCTATCTCATCTGAGTCTTGTAAAAGATAGCATTACTTAAGAGTTAACAGTATTAAATGAACAGGGTATCAATTTATAAGTGCAACCAGAAAAAAAGAGAATAATTTTTGCAGACTGCTTTATTATAACACCTGACATCTACCATTTGTAACAAAGGATAAAAGGAGCACGGGGAAGGAAACATGAATATAACAACTCAGTGTTAAAGGCTACATGGAGACTTGTGGCAGTTTATGCAGGAAAAAAAAATAAAATACCCAAAGAAAAAAACAAACCTTGTTTTAGAAAAATACAGCTGGCATTTTTACAGATCTGTTTCTAACTCCTTGTGCAAAAACCTGACAAAAGTGTGAGAAACACTTATAGCAAAATCATACTGAAACCCTCACTATCAGTGTGAAACATCTGAAAAGGAATAGCAATATATATTAGGGGAGAAAAAAAAGTAATTTCAGCAGAATTTTAGGAAGATGGAATTGAAAGCCTTTAGAGAGGATAACAATGCTTAAATGGAATAACCTTTATGATGTAAATTACCTGATGTTAATGCACTTTTTGCCAGTTGGGATTTTTTTTTTAAGGTATAGAAATATTATTTCAGCACAGGTTATCTGAGAAGAACAAATTTCCTGCTATAGTTTAGGTTTTTTACTTTGCAGTAGGTAAACTGATTGGGGACATACAAGAGAATGTAAGGCCGAAATTTTTGAGATAAGTCTGAGAGTACATTGTCATTGAAAATAGCATTGGTAGAATATTCAATGCATCTTTCTAAAAATGACAAAGTTGCACAAATGCAGTTTGTTTAAAAATCTTTTTTTCACCAGTTCCAGATTTGTCCTTATGTAATTCCCTGTCTATCCATGCTCTGGACATATATTTTTTTTGCAGCATGAAAAAACCCTGTATTCTTACCATCCATTCAAAAATGGATAACTACAATAATTTACCATATTTATGAAAGATATTATCTTGCAATTAAAAAAAAAGTTACTCCCCTGCTGAAAGGGCCACTAACTGGGTCCATAAATTATGTGTGCTTATTTATCATTTTGTAACACAGTTACCAACCTGGGAATATGGACAAACTTTCTGTTGTTCTGTGAGACTTTATGAACTCTGATAATGCTATTTGTATTTTTTCTTCCTTAATTCCAAGCAATGTACTTTTGGGGACATGGTCTATGTTCTGTAATGTAGAGATCACAAGGAGTGTTCAGTGCTTGAAAATTTTCTTTTGTCCAGAATCAAGCCAAACAGTTAAAATATTCACAAAATAGAAACAGTAATAAAAGATCCAATTAAGATATGTCAAAAGGCCAGCACCATAAAGTTCATCTTTTACAAAGTTCCTGCACATTTTATCGATGAGAAAATAGCTAATAATCCTATTTTAAAAAAATCATTAACATTCACTATTTTATTCACATAAACGTTTGACCTGAAATTGAAGTCAAAATCCAGTGGAGTTAAAAAGATAAAAGAAATATTTCTTGTAGATCTTGAAGCACTGAAAAAATCACAGTTTCCACCGAAGATTTTATTTTTTATAGCACTGTCTGTTCTGATGAAAATTTGAACATTTTCATCATCTTTTAGTCATCACTAGTTGCAGGTTTATTCAGTAAACAAGCAGTGCAAACAGATGTCACTAGCAGACATGGCAGTTTGTGCAGCAGTTCGTGCTGCAGATCTGCAGCTCTGCTTCCAGATCTTCTGGGAACTCCTGGGAGCCTCAGGGTACATGTTGGTGCTGCTGGTGCATACCGATGGTGCTGCTGGTGCATGCTGGTGCATACTGGTGCAGCTGCTGGTGCATGGCTCCTAGAAGCTTTTGCTTCTGTTAGCGAAGTTGTAGTTTCTAATACTGTCTGCCAGCTATTGCTGATCAAGGAGTACTTAAACCTTCTGTCTTCAGCTGACTTCTTCAGAAGCAATGATAAGCCCCGTTCAGCTGGTGCTAGGGAGAAACCTCTACTGCCTCCCAGCCCTGAGGCCAGCTCCCAGGAGCAGCTAACAGATGCATTAGTTCCTGCAGGAGTGTGTGTGGAAAGGGGTCAGAAACTGCCATCCTCAGGACTTACTGGAGCAGCACGCGTGAGGTCTGGGCCTAGAGTGGATCTGGAGAGAGGCTGAAGCTCCCAGGATCCGTGCAAGGTGGAGGGAGCACCCATGCAGGTGGAGAGGGTGCCCTTGCCTGTAGGAGGTATGTGCAGGCTGAAAGGCTATCACTAGGTTAAGGATCTGCAGGAGGAGGTGAACTCATTGAGCAGCTCCAGGGAACGTGAAAAGGAGATTGGTGGAGTCTTCACAGACACCCTGCAGAGACTGAACCCCCAACTACAATAGGAGGGTTAGCTACAGACTGTGTTCAGTTAGGGACCAATGGAGTCTGTCTGGCACAGCAGGATGCAATGTGCAGGTAGCAGCTCAGTAGGGAAAACAGGCAGGGAACAAGAGGGGAGAGCTGACCTCTATGTGAAGGAGCAGCTCAGATGCATAGAGCTCTTTTGATGGTCTGATGAGCACTTGTGGGTCAGGATCTAAGAAGAGGCCAGTGAGGGCAACAGCGTGAGGGAGATTGTTACAGACTGCTAGGTCGGGATGAGGAAGTGTGATAAACCTTCTTTAAATGATTCGAAGAAGTCTTGAGATCACAGATGCCGGTGCTCATGGAGGACTCAGGCCTCCCTGATATCTGCTAGAGCAGCAACTTGATGGGATATGAGCAGTCAGGGAGATGTCTGGAGGATGACTTCTTGATACAGCCCAACCAGAGGTGACACACAGCTGTATCTGCTGTTCACTGTGAAAGAGATGTTACTCAGTTACTGGAAGATTGCCAAGGGATTGCAACATCTGACATGTGAGGAGAGGCTGAGGGATCTGTGATGGTTCAGCACAAAGAAGAGAAGGTCAGGGGGATGTGGGAAAGTAATGGAAGATTGGCAAGGAGGACTGTAAACACACTCAAGTGACTCGCATCTGGGGTGCTGGAAACCACACACACTGTGTTGTTTAGTTTTGTGTGCTCAACATCTGCACTTAGATAATGTAGGCCTAGGATGGACTCAGGGGCACCTTATCGAACATGCTTGAGATTCTTGCGCTGCTGTTAAAGAGATCAAAGCACAGCAGAAAACTCTGCCTGCCAGAATCCTTGAAATACAGGCCCAAACGCCAAATGTGAGCTCTCTTGCTCTCTCACTCTCTCACTCCCTTGCTAAAAAGGACTCTCTTGCTAATAAGGACTTTCTCTCGCTCCACGGTGCCTGCATCCCCTGCTTGCATGCCTCTGCTTGGGTGCTGCTTCAGAGATTCCCCAGTCCATGAGGCATTGAGATTAAATTTGTTCTTTGCCTTTAATCTGTGGTTTTGTGGTTGTTCCAAGGCTCACACAAGGGATCTTATCAATGTATATAAACACCTAATGGGGAGAGTAAAGAAAACAGAGTCACACTCCTTGCAGTGGTGCCCAGTGACAGGAAAAGAGTCAATAGCCACAAATTGAAATATAGGAAATTAAACATAAGAGAAAAATATGGTCAGGGTGGTCAAACATTGCAATGGGTTTCCTAGAGAAGTTGTGGTATTTGAATATGCATCCTTGCAGATGTTCAAAACACAACTGGACATGGTCCTGGGCAAACTTCTCTAGCTGGCCATGCTTTGAGCAGAGGGGTTGGATTAGATGATCTCCAGAGGTGTCTTCCAATCTCAGTGATTCTGTGACCTGGAGAAGGATGTTCCGGTTAAATGTAAGGAAAAGCTTTTTCTCCCGGAGGACAATCAGCAGTGAAGAAGGCTTCACAAAGAGGTTGTGCAATCTCCATTCCTTAACATGCTCAAGACCATGCTTGTCAAAGTCCTGAAAAATTAGTCTGATTTGATCTCACAGATAACATGCTTTGAGTAGAGTTTGGGCTAGAGGCCTCCTGAGTTCCATTCCAACCTGAATTATCCTGTAATTATAATTCATTATATTGAAGTTACACATCATCAGCTGAACGGCCTGTTGAAAGAGAAGATGTGCGAGCTGGTGGCTGCATATGGACAAGGTTTTAAGCAGTCTTTACATCAGCACTGTTTCAATTTCCTAGCCTGTGAGACTGATTCCTCATCTGGCTCTTTGCTTCTATGGCTTTAATTTAGCCACCTGCGAAATTAGGATATTTTAGTGTTTATTTCCTTTTTTGCTGCTACTAATTTTGTTTTCTACTAAAGACATTAGGGGATTTCAGAACAGAGAACGTTTAAAAGAGAAAAAACACAACTTCTCAGCTGCTAGCTGCAGAAATCAGGTATCTAAAACTGTTATTCAACACTACATCAAATCTACCTCTACGCTTCAGATTTCTAAGTTTAAAAAATCTAAGGACATGTTCTGAATACTGATTCCATATAAAATGATCCATCTGTTTTAAACATGTTTAGAAATATTCGTGGGTCTCTTTGTCAGGCTCTTTCTGGTGCTGTCAGTCTTCTTGCAGTACCAGAAGAGCACCAATAAGCTCGCTATTTCATCTCCGGTTGTTCCAACACAAATGGCACAAATGCTGGCAACCCATCAGTATCAATTTTGTGTTGAAGATCTAGCAGAAGTAATCACGGCACCATGATCTGATTATATAGATGTAAAAAGGATAAACAGGTTTTGTGGGGTTTTTTTCCTTTTTGGATATAGGGTTCTATAGAAATTCTGAAAGAGCAGGTACTGTGTAAATTTTGGACATATCAGAAATGTATGACAAAATCATGTAAAGAATAGTCAGAAATAATCTTAGTAAGTAGTCATTTACTCTATTTATACTTATACATGGACATGAAGAGTAAAATTGTGTCTGAAAAGTAGGAAGTGGTTTTGTACCAGAAACTTAACCTAGAAATTCCTGTCTGTTTTACTATATTCATCTAGGAATTAAATTTGTCAACCTTGACTTCAGATTAACATGTTTTATTGTTTCCTTTTAGAATTCTTTTAGGAAAAACCTCCTTTATTTTTAGATGTAAAACTACTAGTAATACAATGAACACAGTTACAGCTTAAGGCTTGCTTTCTTTAATTCTG
>JAHREE010000508.1:5869245-6090080 GCA_033628505.1 Tringa tobata
AGTCACACTCCTTGCAGTGGTGCCCAGTGACAGGAAAAGAGTCAATAGCCACAAATTGAAATATAGGAAATTAAACATAAGAGAAAAATATGGTCAGGGTGGTCAAACATTGCAATGGGTTTCCTAGAGAAGTTGTGGTATTTGAATATGCATCCTTGCAGATGTTCAAAACACAACTGGACATGGTCCTGGGCAAACTTCTCTAGCTGGCCATGCTTTGAGCAGAGGGGTTGGATTAGATGATCTCCAGAGGTGTCTTCCAATCTCAGTGATTCTGTGACCTGGAGAAGGATGTTGCGGTTAAATGTAAGGAAAAGCTTTTTCTCCCGGAGGACAATCAGCAGTGAAGAAGGCTTCACAAAGAGGTTGTGCAATCTCCATTCCTTAACATGCTCAAGACCATGCTTGTCAAAGTCCTGAAAAATTAGTCTGATTTGATCTCACAGATAACATGCTTTGAGTAGAGTTTGGGCTAGAGGCCTCCTGAGTTCCATTCCAACCTGAATTATCCTGTAATTATAATTCATTATATTGAAGTTACACATCATCAGCTGAACGGCCTGTTGAAAGAGAAGATGTGCGAGCTGGTGGCTGCATATGGACAAGGTTTTAAGCAGTCTTTACATCAGCACTGTTTCAATTTCCTAGCCTGTGAGACTGATTCCTCATCTGGCTCTTTGCTTCTATGGCTTTAATTTAGCCACCTGCGAAATTAGGATATTTTAGTGTTTATTTCCTTGTTTGCTGCTACTAATTTTGTTGTCTACTAAAGACATTAGGGGATTTGAGAACAGAGAACATTTAAAAGAGAAAAAACACAACTTCTCAGCTGCTAGCTGCAGAAATCAGGTATCTGAAACTGTTATTCAACACTACATCAAATCTACCTCTACGCTTCAGATTTCTAAGTTTAAAAAATCTAAGGACATGTTCTGAATACTGATTCCATACAAAATGATCCATCTGTTTTAAACATGTTTAGAAATATTCGTGGGTCTCTTTGTCAGGCTCTTTCTGGTGCTGTCAGTCTTCTTGCAGTACCAGAAGAGCACCAATAAGCTCGCTATTTCATCTCCGGTTGTTCCAACACAAATGGCACAAATGCTGGCGACCCATCAGTATCAATTTTGTGTTGAAGATCTAGCAGAAGTAATCACGGCACCATGATCTGATTATATAGATGTAAAAAGGATAAACAGGTTTTGTGGGGTTTTTTTCCTTTTTGGATATAGGGTTCTATAGAAATTCTGAAAGAGCAGGTACTGTGTAAATTTTGGACATATCAGAAATGTATGACAAAATCATGTAAAGAATAGTCAGAAATAATCTTAGTAAGTAGTCATTTACTCTATTTATACTTATACATGGACATGAAGAGTAAAATTGTGTCTGAAAAGTAGGAAGTGGTTTTGTACCAGAAACTTAACCTAGAAATTCCTGTCTGTTTTACTATATTCATCTAGGAATTAAATTTGTCAACCTTGACTTCAGATTAACATGTTTTATTGTTTCCTTTTAGAATTCTTTTAGGAAAAACCTCCTTTATTTTTAGATGTAAAACTACTAGTAATACAATGAACACAGTTACAGCTTAAGGCTTGCTTTCTTTAATTCTGTCAATTGGGAATTTTTAAATTTATCTTTGTGTTAGAGATTGAGTTGAGAATATCTTTTTGGTCTGTCTTAGCTCTTGTCCATCATCAGTTTCTATGGAGATTTTTATTTTCAAATCATCTTTTTCTTGCAGCCATAAATGACTTAGCAGAGAACAGTGCTGAAATTGTTTTTTTTCAAGTAGAGATTGAACACTAATACAAAGTATTAATGCTGACCTCATATGCTTACACCAACAGATTGGCACCTCTGACTGTCACACATTCTAGGCAGTTGGGAATTTATTCTACTTTGACATTGCAAAGATTCCTATTAATACTGAAAAAATAGTTTGGAAGTTTGAGATTCTATTGCTTGTTGAAATGGAACAGAAAAGCTTGTAACATCTTGCTGTATATTATTATTGACGCAGTTTACCACAAAAGAGTAGGGAAGAATACATGGACTTTTTTGTTGAAGTTGTTTCCATAATTATAGGGCTTGAGATTGTGAGAGCTTGAGACTGCCCTTACCAAGCTAAATGTTTCTAGTTTGTTATAAAATGCAGGTACTTAAGTTACAGTATGTCTCTTGCAGGTTGTCTCTTATGATGATCTATTTCCATTTAAATGCTACAACTATAATCCTGCATTATTCATTCCATAACAAGGGAAAAGGATAGCAGGGGTAGTCATAAGGCAGTAAGGAAGAGATGCAGCAAGTAGAAGCCAGATACCAAATGGCTGCTTCAGAAGTGCAGCTTTATATCTCTGCCAAGTTCAAATGGTAGCTTTTGTGAAGGAAAAAAATGAGAAGAAACATCCACATAAAAATACAACAGTCTGTACATTCAGCACCCTGCAGAGGTGGAGAGATTTTTTTCAGCTATTAGTGCAGTTGTCCAAAAATGTATTTGTGATGATTAATAGGACAACTTGAAAATTCAGTTTTACAGCAGTAACACTAAAAACAAAACAAAAAATACATAGGAATGGCAAAGCTGAAAAAATATTTACATTTTAAAATGTCAGGCTGAAAGACTTTGATGACGATTTGAAGTAATATTTTGTAACATGCCAGAATTTTTAGGGGTAAAACCAGTTTTAAAAAATACTAAGGAAAGATGTAAGCATTCAACAGTTAAAAAGATAATTTAAGTGAGAAATGGAATAACATCAATTCTTTGGCTAATTAAATTCTGGTTTACTTGATGACGGTAAAGAATTGTTCACGCTTGATAACCAGGGCAGGGCTACTTTATGTCCTAGCAGCACTATAGGGACTACTAAGATTCTTGAAAACAAAAACTAGGGATTCAAGTGTACGAAGAAATAAGTCCTTTCATTTGTTTGACTTCTAAGAAAGTTTAAGACATATTTTGGAGCTGGGGAACTGTATAAACTGCTGCTTTATTCTGTTCTTACCAGAGTAAGACTGATTACTTCATCGCCTGCTATACTGAGTTTCTTTTGTTTTTCTCATGTCCTGTTTTTCCCCTCCACTGTACCAATGTTAATCTACCATTAGCGTCAACTGGCAGAAATTGTAGTTCAAGCCCTGATATAAAGCCAGCTCAGTCCAGGTGGAAACCTCAGAGCCAAATAACCAAAAGCAAGACTGCATAGAACATGTACAGATTATTTTTTATTTTTCTATTTATCAGAACCTTTTCTTTTCAACACTTTAGCCGAATTTTCATTTAAGTCACAATGTGAATTTTCTGTGCCACATTTAAAGTTCTGGAATGTAAGGCCATCCTTGTTGAAAGGGTAAACTTTTCAATAGACCGTTGAGGTTTTTTTTATCATGAACAAGAATGTGTATTTTAGACCAATCTTCTTTGCTGAGAAATGACATTAAGTTGAGGTTTTACTGTGTTTTGTTTTCTGAATACTGAAGTAGGGAAAAAGTTAACATGTTTTCCCAATAGGCAGAACATATTTGATGATATTTAATGTTTCTGAATTATTAGATTAAACAAATTAATGCACCTAATTCTTTAAGACAAATTTAATATGAATTTTCAGGGACAGAAAATTATAAGACTATTCATTTCTGTTCAAAGAAGTGAATTTTTACTAAATTTTTAAATATTATTAAAACATCAGTTAAAAGCAGCAGAAGCTGTGTGCATTCTTTTCCTCAATCACATATTCTGCAAATACACTCTTATGTACTAACAGTTTAGACCGGCCTTGTAGAGATAGAAAAAACTTACAAAGCAGCAAAGTAACAGAGATATTGGCAAAGCACATTTGTGTGTATGTGTAATATTTGATGTAAATTATTCATGTAAAGGATAATCTTTGTTTTCAAAGTAATTTCAAATGCATGTTATAATTGCCTTAGGTATTTGATTAAAGCCAGCAATTGAATGGTATGCTATAGAAAAATAATGAAATCATAGAACAATCTATTAAATTTCACCAGTTTTACTGACTGTGCCAATGTCTGGGTTTTTTTCTGGAGAATAGAAGTAAAGCACAATGTTTTGTCTGCTTCAGGTGAAACTACAAAAATAGAGAGTCTGAGATAAATCTCCTGACAATAATGCCAGACAGGAAAAATGGGTCCTCTCCAAGAAATCCTACAGAAGTTAATAAGCTGTATATCAGATGTTGGTTAGCATATTCAGTGTTCATTCCCAAAAGAAAAACTTAAGTAAAGAACAGCAGCATTTCTTGTTATTTAGGAAGCAAACAAAAAGAACAAACAAACTATTTAACATATGCACAAAGTATTGTGTAGAGACATCTGGATTGTATTTGGATATGTAATTGAATAAGGATTTCAAATATAAACAAAGATTCTTCTTTATTGCTCATTAGATTGAAGTAGATATGGCCAGAATATTCACTGAAAGAACATAAATGACACTTTCATTCCTTTTTTTTCTATAAGGAGAATATGTTCTAATTAAATTCTTTGCCAACTGAAGTAGTAAGAATATGGTGAACAAATACCACCAAGTTGTTTATTAGGATCATAGAATCATAGAAATGTCTAGGTTGCTAGGGTCCAACCATCAACCTAACACTGACAAAAAGTACCACTAAACCATATTGCTAAGGACTACGTCTACCCATCTTTTAAATACCTCCAGGGATGATGATTTCACCACGTCGCTGGGCAGTCTGTTCCAATGCTTGATAACTCTTTCAGTGTGAAATTTTTTCCTAATAGCCAATCTAATATCTGGTGCAACTTGAGGCCATATTACAGGCATTTGATTTTGAATGTTTGCATTGCTTGTTTCTCATTTGAAAAGTACCATATCTACCTAGTTTACTGAGTACAAAGTCTCATTATTTATTATATGATGTAATAATAATTGATGAGGAGGTCTCAATACATTACTTTGGTTTGGTCATGAGATTTCACATGATGTGCAAAATATATTGTGCAGTGAGCAGCATTTAATTTAAAATGTCAACCTTTCTACTTTAGGGTATTAATCTCAAGTGAAATGTGCTAACCAAATAGGTTGTATTGCAAATGCCACCAAAAATAGACAATTTAAACAAATCCATTTGACTTTGCACCTGCAGTAGGTCATAAAAGATGCTTGTGGTCAGTTTCTAATTCTTACTGGGAATGTTCTTTAGATGCAGTAGCACTGATTATTGCTAATGCAGTGTATGTAGGCTGAGGTCAATAATTTGCTATAGGGGTACATTTAACATAATCTTTCCTGTCTTGCTGTTGATAAGGACAAACATTTTATTCATCAGTGTGCATATCCCTTAGATTAGAAAATATAGGTTTTGCCTCATCAGGCAAAAAGAAGAATTATTAGTTTGGAAATTCAATCCACTTTATCCCAGTTCTATCAAGGGCTGGTATCATTTCATAGAAAAGGATGACTCAAACTTTTGATAGCCTATAGAAAGTCCAACAAGCCAATCGCACTGAAGTATCACACGGTTTACATTTTGGGTTGTATGCTGAAGCTGCCTTCATGAAGTTCCCAAATGTAGAAAACTGCCTGATGCACTGCTATCAGCTGGTAAGTACAGAGGTTCAGGGCCATTAGAAGCTGTACAGAAGAACAGTGAGGTCGATGTTTAGTTAAGATTTTTTAGTGAGGTGCTGTATGGTTGCAATGCTTTTGTTATGTAGGATTTTAGCTAACATAACCCTGGCAGGTCTGGCCGTAAACTGGAATTACCTGAGTTCCATCCAAGTCTCTGCCAGCAACCTGCTCTGCTGATCTGCTAAAGACCACCTATTCTTGCTACGTCCCTCCTCTTTGTTTACTTTTTTATGCTACAGACTTTTCTCTCAATGTTTGTTTGTAGAGTTCCTAAGGTAATAGGAACTTGATCTTTATACAGCTTCTTATACACTGCTGTAAAGAGCATATAGCGATTCACAGAGCATTAAAGTGTTAATCTGCTTTGCAAAGATGTCCTAAGAATTCAACAACCCAATACCAAGCATACGGTTGTCTGCCTCACACAGAAGTGAGAGGAAAATTATATTTTACCTGGAGTATTATTTTAATGACTAAGTGTAATTTTAGAAGGCTGGCACAAAATTCTTCTACTTGATCATAGTAATTAACATTACACATGATTTGGTAAGTTAAACAGCTTTTGCGTTGTAGCATTCAGAGGAAGTGAATACTGCAGTTAATTTTAAGAAGACACTCAAGTTATAATTTCCGGTGCTGTTTTATGCCACTGAGCAAAGGAGGAAAAGCAAGAATAAAACAGAGTTGTGAGTAAGTTGTTCATTAACAGCTGTATATGGAAAACACGTCCTTTCTTGCAAAATGCTTGAAGAAGTCTAAAAATTGCCAGGAAATAAAATAGTCAGTGCCCTCTTTTACATCCACTGCTAAAACATGCATTTGCTAATTTAGGGAAAAAAGCTAAGTTTATTCAGTTTTGTCTAAAATATTGCCTGTTTCTGTGTACCCATGAAGCACAGTATGTAGAAGGGAGCAAAGAAACAGTGACATACAGTCATTTTAGTCACCAGGATGTTCTTCCTTCAGCCTGAACCTAGCAAAAGTCCTTTTTCTATTCTAAAACTCCATTTTCCATTTATAAACTTGTCCCAACGAATGCACAGTGTGGGTTGAATTCTCTTCTTTCAGTGAACACATCTGTAATGTCTGTGAAACTGTATGAGCACAGTGCTAAGAAGGGTTTGGCTTAGCTTTTACCTAGAAACTCACAATAGATATGCTTCCTAGGGTGCTCTCCTTCTCTCACTCCTGAATGACTGGTCCTCCAATTTTCTACATCAGGGGACCTTTTAGAGCAACCCTACTGTATAAATTAGTATTTATGTATTTTTCATGAAATTTACATTTTAATACAGATACGTTAGTCAGATATATTTGAAATTGTGACTGAAAGTTTTCATACTTAGTGCTGTCTTAAAAATATTAATTTTTCAAGTTTATATGCACTTTTTGGTAAATGAAGTTATGAAAATATATGAATAAGATAGTTATTAGTGCCCAGTTGGGAGATGAAAGCCTTGGCACATTACAGGTTACAAGATAAAGAACAGAAATCCCTTGATTAGAGGTAGAGGACTCAAAATAGAGGGCATTCATAAAATATCTAAATTTGACACATTTTCATAAATGCCCTGTCAAGAAGCATCACCCATCCCTCCTGATCCTGAGGTATGGGATCTCAGACACCTACTTGGTGCCCCAGATCTTGCCATTAGGACATTAGGGAGTGTCAAGAAGACCCTTATGGATGTGCATATCACCAAGATTGTGCTCCCTCTTACTGCTATACTGCATAGTCAGTGAATCAGACTGCAGGTGGAAAAAGTAGGAATCATCTTATGCTATAAGTTTTTTTGTTTTTTTCTTGTGCAAAGCGAACTCACCAATGATATTTTAAACATTCTCCCTGTTTTCTGTATCAGGAGTGGTACTAATATACATCTTCAGTTCCGTAGTACTGTGTAACCTTGAGAAGCAATAATAAGGAAACTAATTTAAGACTGGTGCTGAAGATTTGATAATGTCCAGTCCTTATACTAAAAGTATGATTTAAACAGCGTAGGATAACTAGCAATTTGTAAACATCTGTCCCATTAGATTTTAAGTTAACAAGGTGAAGGCGTTCAATTTGGTCCCATTTTATACATATTCCACAAACAATGCATATTAGATCTCTATTAATACAGCAAATACTCAACCTAATGCTGTGTTTGTCCTTTATTTTTCTTTGGAAGCATAAAAATATGGACTAGAAGGTGGTTGGATTTATAATCTTCTTTAAATAACTGCAAGGAAATTACTCATAATCTTGTACGTAGTGGTGAAATGGTATTTTTTTCTTATGTTTGTTGACTTTTGGAGTGCAGCTTAAAGCATTTGTACTCAGACTCCCAGCTGATTATTTGATGGCTGTACTAGCTAATACAGCCAGAAATTCAAAATGATGGTCCTCGGATTGCTTTATTTGGGGAACAGGAGAAGGGAGAATTGTTTTGTTTAATTGCACGTTGTGAATTCATAGGACATAACATGTTCTTTGGTGAAAAATGTCAAACCGAAGTAGTTATTTGCTTAATTATGCTCCAAAGCCCTACATTTGTTCTCTTGGACAGTTTTATAGAAAGCTTCTGCCTTCTGGCTCCTGGAGTTCCCAGTATTCAGAGAGAATATGAACATTGCTGTATCCTTTGTTACCTCAGAGACTGACAGTTTTGCCTCATTGCTCTATAAAGCTAACTCTCGACTGCAAGAGACTAACTCACACCATACACAAAGATCATGGTACAGATTTTTTTTAAATCCATTTTAATTTTTAGTTAGTTAGTTAGCTTGGGGGTTGTTGCTGGGGTTTTAAACTCTGTTTTTTACAATTTGTTTGTCAGGCCTGAAAATCTTCTACCTTTTTTCCATGGCAATAAGACCAAGACCCACATCTAGTACTTAAATCTAGGTTTTATTTTAGAAACTCAAACTGCCAAAAATGACATATACATAGATGCATTCACTGCATGAGGTTGTTTTCATTAGCAATGAGGGATTAATTGGTGGTGCTTCACAAGCTTGACAGGACAGTCACAGCTCAGCTTGGAAAATGGGATGAGCTATTCCGTCTGATGACTGTGTCTGATCAAAGGAAGAGGCACATGCACACCTTCAGGAATTCCAGAAACCTCCTTTGAGTCATATATCACTGTGTAGCTTGCGTTGGGTGGTAAATGAGAAAGTCAGTGTACTCCTTTACCAGACTTGTCCAGCAGCAAATAAGCCAGTTGTTTGCAGTAAACCAGAAGAAGAAACACATGTGAAGGTTCCTATCCCACACCTTAACCTATGTAGCTTTGTGACTTTTCTTGATCCACCAGTAAAATGATGACTGCATGTAGCAACACTGATATATGTTCTCTTTTGTCCTGGGACGGGGAGTAACCTTAGAAAAAGAGACAACTGTATTGATAACTTCCTAAATGTGGTTTGGGGATTGGTTTGGTTTTTGTTTTTTTCTTTTAGTAGAGTAGGCTGTGAACTAAAGCCAGTAGCTCCCTTCAAAGACAGAATGACTGTATGTGCCCAGTGGGTCTGATTTATCAAAAGAGCTACACGTTATAGGTGTATGTCCTGTCTTTCATGAATTGGGATTTTTAAGGATTTTTTAAATGGCAAATTTAATTCTTTTGAGTTTGTGTGTGTGGGGGTGTTGTTAGCGTGTTTTTTTTAAGGGGAGAGTAATATTTTGGCATCGCAGGATTTTCTGTCTTTGGTTAGGTTTTCTTGTAGCACTTGGGAAGTATGATTTGTGACAACTGGTGGTAAGGCTGACAGCTCTTATCATGATTTTGAATTCAGTTCCTAGTATGCTTTGGTAAAGGTAAAAGATGTTGTGCAATTCTAAATGATAATGCTTAGAATTATTTTTATTCAAAGTTGCTGACAATTTGTAGCAAAAAATTGTAGCTATTGTGTATTGCCTGTTTCCAGAAATCCCAAAAATGTGATTACATTTAACATTGCCATAACCATGCCTGAGAGAGAACTATACTCTTCTCCTAAAGTTTTTATCCTTTTTTTTCCCCTGTAGCTCCTGTGAACATTTTGCCAGAAACATTATTTCACCTCTTTCTCTTCCATCAAGGTGTTCATGTTCTGGAAGTCTTCAGTGCACTGTTGCAAAATCTGTAGGTAAAAAGTGTCGTGCAGCCCATAAGAAAGTGGTATTTATGGTTGCAGGAAGCAAAAAAAAGTGAAAAGGATGACAAAGTTATGTGTTAATTGAGGAATTTAGAGTGGGGTAGCTGAAAGACCAGCACTGCACCACTCACTGATATAACACATAAGAGGTAGTTAGGATAGGACTAGTGGCTAAGAGCTATTTTATGTTCTGCAAGACCTGCAGACCTCCCAGTCCCACCTTTAAAGGCTCAGTCCCCCAGCCCTTTCTAGATGAGCACCAGGGACCTAGGGCAACTGGACACTCACTCTGACCACTCAGTGCGCCCAAATCCTGGCTGGTCATCTTAACTCCTACACATGTGCTTCCGTCTCAGGCTCAGCCTGGACTTGCTGCTGGAGGTCACTAAAGGGAGTGAGTTCCTCCTGCATATCTGAGGGCTCCTGTTTTCACTATTTATTACTTTCTATATTCAATTTTTGGCACAATCCACCAACATCATTGCCTTTTTTTCATATAGAATCATAGAATGGTTTGAGTTGGCAGGGACCTTAAAGATCATTGAGTTCCAACCCTCCTGCCATGGGCAGGGACACCTCCCGCTAGACCAGGTTGCTCAAAGCCCCATCCAGCCTGGCCTTGAACACCTTCAGGAATGGGGCATCCACAACTTCTCTGGGCAGAGAGAGATCTAAGGAGATAGGGAGACTGCCCATTTTTTTTTTTGCTTTCTCCATGCTTGGAGTTGTCACTGGAATTTTTATCATGCTTTGGTCTCTTTTCCCAACCTTGTTACAATGGTTTGAAATTGACAACGCTTATATAGTGTTTGCTTCATTGTTTTCCAGTGCATATAGGATTAATTTAGTTAGAACTGGAGAGACATAGTTTAGGTTTCACTTATCTGAGCAGTGTTTTTGTGTGGGCTTCAACTTGTGACAAGAGCAATAAATGATGGTGCCAGTTACTTTCCAAGGAAATTTTTCTTTGTTCTGTGAAATTTGGGCAAATGTTACTTCACCCCATCAATCCTGTTCTTTAGTTTCTGATGTCTTCTGTTGCTTTCTATTTGTGTCTGAGAGAAGCCTGACAAAAAGTGAGACAATTCTTTGAGTATCTAGTATGAGATACCAGTGATACCTGAACAATCACAAACTCAGTACTGTTTTCTCTGCTTCTGCCTTGCCCAGTCATCTTGGTACATCCTTGGGTCCAGCTTTCAACTGAAATGGTGCAAAAAGAGAGCCAAGCAGAAGAACTTGGAACAAATTAGGGAGCTTAATAAAAACATGCAGGAAGACAGAAGGGTTGCTGTCCTTGTGAAATAACAAAGGATTTTGGCTAAGATTTGTGGCAGGAGGAGTGAGGAATGCTAATGTGCACCCAGTTTGTGAGCAACAGACTTAGCTCTGAGTGGTATGTTTGGTATTGCTGCCCAGAGATAACACCCTAGATATTAAGAGAGGTTAAGATGCTTTGGACCCTGGTTTGAATCATTGCAATGAGTACAAACAACTTTTGTGTTGTTAAAGGGAGGGAAAATGGAAGGTGTGATATTCTTTAAGAACTCCTTACCCAGATAATCTCACTTTTGGTTCACTCACCTGGATAATCACCAGGTATATTGTCACCTGGACTTGTCACTGTAGAAACAAATTGATGAGTTTTGCTAGCTGCAGAATGCCTGGTGTTGTAGAATCAGAGGAAGTTAAGGGTGAATAAAAGTAGTGTATATAGGCTCTCACATCCAAAACTAAGCAGAAAAAGCTAATGAGAAGGGCATAGACCAGTCTCTGTCCCCCAGTCTTTTACCCTGATGGTAGATTTGAGCCTGCAAAATATCAACAATTTTGTATGCAGGCACCCAGTGCAGACAACCTATTTTTCATGTTCTTTTTTAGATTACTTAAGCATCACAATCAACTTCAGAATTAAAAAGTAAAAGAATGTAATGGCTAAAAACTAAATAACCATTCCTATAGTTTTTAAGTACATCATTTGGATCATCAGCTCTAGACATTTAAGCTGAGATACATTAAACTGGTTAATGTGCAGAATGATAACTAAACATCTGACCACCTGGTTGATTAGCATTTAGAAAGAAATTGTACAGTTGAGAAATAGAAACCAATTACAGACCTTAAGAAAGACTATGAAAGTCACATATCTTGTAAATATGAATCTGAGGAACTTAATAAAAATACATTTTTGCCAGCTGTTTCCAGATTTGCTAAATCAAAGTAAATGGGTTTTAAAAGCCATCTAGCAGATGGAAGGAAAATGTTCACATTTCCTAAAGTGTTAATGAAATTTAGTTATAGCAAAACTGGAAGAAACAAAGAATAGATACACAGATTATAATGGTTATGTGAAACCAACAGCTGTCACAGTAAGGTACTGAAATGTAAAAAAAAAAAAATTAGAAAAAAAAAAGAAAAAGAAAGAAAGAAAGAAAGAAAGAAAGAAAATAAATATAGGTTACCTCTCCCCTTTTGTTAACAAAAAGTGGCAAAAGAAAAAAGAAGAAAAATGTTGACTTTTTTTTCAGGTCTGTGTTAACAAGTGCTATTTTTTATTATTAGGCAGTGGTTATAATGCAGTGCTACTAATTCATAAATACAGTACTACTGAGACTGGTAATGATTCAAATGATAGACATAAATCCATTCAAATTGATACTTAGGGCATTGATAAAGAAGGCCAACAGCCTGAAACATTTTAAGTGTTCATTTCAAAAGTTTTGGCACAAAGAACTTTATTTCCCTACAGGGACCTTCATGTAGTTCTTAGAAGTTTTATGTACTTACCTGTAAGATTCAGACAATGAGGCAAAGAGACAACAGCACTTCCGAAGCATAGGAGCAGAATCTAAATAGTAGTTGAGCTGCTTATTAAGGGGCTAAAGGCTTTATTCCCCTCATTATCCAGAGAAATAAACATACTAGAGATAAAATTGTTTTATTGTGCTAGGCAGGAGAAAAGTGGAATGATGAAAGGTTTCTGTATTGGCATGAGGGCACACTAAAGAGTCCTCACTGTGTGTTACCTGTTAAAGAAAAAAACCACCACAGCCATAGTATTAAATTCAAAGGAAATGAAGTCCGTACATTGTACAGGATAATAAAAGCTGTTTAAAATAGTTTAATTTTAAAAAAAATTAAATAAATGAAGAAGTAGAGAGTTTTGATAATTTCTTTATTTCGTCTTGTTTGCTTTGTTTGATCACCAGATATGTAACACGTGACAATGAATTTCTTCTTTGCTTTGTGATCCTCTCCTTTATGTGTCCTTTGCCTTCCTATCTGACTTTCTACTTCAAAATCTCTGATCTTCACATTATGCTCATCCTTTTGACTTCTTGCACACATATTTCTTGTGATATCACCAAATCTACCCAGCAAATCTACCCAGCAAAGAGCAATTACAAGAACACTCATCATTATCTTACCTGTAAGATAATGAGCCTTACCAAGGGAAAAGTGAAAGGATGAAATATAAATAAACAGATATAAAAAGAATGTTTTAAAGCATTGGTGAAAAATAAAAAAATATAGGTCTCTAATTACAATACACACACATCTAGCAAGTCTCCTTTGTACTTTCCTGTCATTGCATCTTATGGTAAATACTGACTGTGTGTTCTCTGAGCTGGAATATTGCTCCCATGTAATTTTCAAAGGGCCACACATGTTTTTGAATAATGACACACTAGCATACTGGACAGTGTAGTAGTTTAAAATGTAGGTTCAATTTCTAGAAACTTGGACTTGGCTATCTGTTTCTTAGAAGATGTGCTATAAGCACCAGTGTGTAAGCTGTTGGTATGTATTTCTCATTTCTTCTGAAAAAAAAAACCTTTGTAGGCTGTTAACTACATCAGAAAGAGAAAAGCAGGTAGCTTCTGAAATCACAGACACTTCTGTCAGATGGATATTAAAAGACTTTTTGCCCAATCCCAGTTCTAAAGTATTTATGATTTGTTATTACCTCTATAGATAAACTTGTATCATTAAGCAACTCCTTAAACTTGTATCATTTTTTTTTGTGTTAGTTTTGAACACGAATTCTGAGATGTCATGAGGCTTATTATTTAATTTCTTTATTTTAATTCATTAACGCTAAGAAAAAGTGGCTTAGTATATAGACATAAAATAGTGCTTCATTCATCTGAATATTATGTTTTTCCCCATAAGTTTTTGTGGGGGTTGGAGAATTCCCCTGACAGGTTGGCCAACTGCACTAGAAAAGCATTGTCCTGAAGCATTAATAAAAAGTGCTATTCCTCTTGTTTTGTATTGGTAGCCACATTCCTGAAAGACTCAACTATCTTAGTACAACTTGCAATCCATACTCTGCCCAATATCCACGTATGTTTTGAAAAAGGAGATATTTTAGGGCAGGAGTTGAAACAAATTTAGTGGAATCACTGATTCTTGTTAACCAGGGAGAGTTTACTTTTATTATCAATTCAGATTTGAATGCAATAATCTGCATTTCTATTTCTATTGGCCCTTTTTAATTCTGCCTTACTGTCAAAGTGTCCACAATGGTAAAATAATACAGGTTGTAATACCTTGTCCAGACTTCCTGCTCTTTTACAGTTAAATTTATATTTTATATTTATATTTCCTTTCAGCATCTTGTTGGATTTTCCTTAGTGTGAAGACAGAGTGACATAAAATTTTTGGTGCTGACAACATTTTGACACTCCCACCCTCAACTTCCCCTGCCCCCCCCCGCTGCTTTCTTAATTAACTTTTTAAAAAAAAAAAAAAAAAACAGAATATCAGCTTCACATTTTCCCTTCAGCTGTTCTAGAATTAGATTATAACAAATATTAATCTAGTTATGGTACAAATTAATGATAAAGTGAAGGAGCCTCGAGTCTTGCACTATGCATTGGAACTGTGAAGGTATAATGCAAATATTAGCTTTCAAGAAAATTTCTTTGATGGTAAAGGTTTCAGAGTATTTTATCCATTTTAATCTAGATCCAGGAAAGTTGAAGAAATCAGTTCATTCAGATACGTTTAGTGCCATATAATGACAGGTATATGCTATGAACATAACGTATGTGACTCTGGGGCAAGATTACTGCTTCTATGACTCTCACGAATAAATTTCATGTTGACTGCTTGTCAGTCACCCAGGAAAGAGCTTTTCTCCACAGAAAGCCTAAGAGGTGGACACTGCCTATGGGAAGGAGCTGAGCAATATGTTGATTACAGTATTTTGCAGCTATTTATGTACTTGAATTCAATTAAATCAACCCCAAAAAATTATCATGTAAAGATTTAGGCCTCTGTGGGTCAGGGAAGAGTGAAGCAAACAAACTTATAAGTATGCATAAGGTACTTTGTAATAAAATCTGTAATGTATTTCCATATCGGGAGATGATGAATAAAGTTGCATATGGACATAGGGTGGGTAGTATGGAAGTATTGTACCTAATGCAGTAGCAGTATTTCCAGGTTCATTTTGAATAGAGCTGCAAGGAGTTGTGTAGCCACCGTGGTATCATTATTACAGTGCCTGTGTTTCTCTCAAAGAAAAACAAGATCAAAAAGAAGTCCTAACAGAGTATTCATTCTGACTAGGCACAAAATATAATTTTTTTCTTCTTCCAATCTTTTCATTCAGCTGCAGAAACATAACTTCTGTGATTCATGTAGTCCTGATGGCCACCCATACTAAAAGCACTTTTAGAAGAGGATCTACAAAGCCATACTTATTGTGCCTTTCAAACTGAATTATCTCAAAAATGGAATCAATGTAGGCATGTAGAAAAAGAAGTTTAAAAAGCGTATTTTGTCTTCTAGAGAAGTGTGTAAGTATTTACTTTGGTAAGCCCAGGGTCCTTTGTAGTTGTCTCTCCTTTGTTTCTTAGTAGCCACTGTTTTCACATTTAGCAGGTACTCCTTTTCCCAGTGTGTTTACATGAATGTTATAATATAGAAATGGTAGCAACAGGTGTTGTTTTGTGCAGGCACACAATAGGTTTTTTTAAAGGAACAGCTTTAAGAGAAGTACTGCCTCTTTTGATGCATAATTTAGTACCTTAAAAATCCCGTTCTTGTGTATGCATTCGTATAATTCTTCTAGAAACATCTACAAAATTTTTCCAACTCCATTACAGGGACCCAACACACTTCAGCTGATGGAAGTGAATGTGTTTCAGGTAGAGCCTCTTGGCAAGAGATCAAGGTTAAAAAGAATACAGTACCATAGCTGAGGTTAAGAACAATGATGTGAATGAGGAATGAAATATTTCCAAGATAAAGCTAGTATTTCTCAAACCAGCATGTCTTTTGAAATTAAATTAAATGCTGGAAGTTCTCATGGAAGTTCATATGACTTTCTAGGAAGAAATATGCTTCTCCTATTCCAGAAAAAAGTCCAATTTATGCCGCAGATTTCTTTCCTAGTCTTCAGAAATGTGTGCTAATAGGTCTACAGTTGATCAGGAATCATTTTTTCATTAAAAATATTCTTTGACTCTCTGTAAATGTAGATGCTGTCTTTGAAGTACAGGAAATGTCTTTGTTTCTTCTGATGCATTCCTCTTGTATAACTTGACTTGCCTTTTTTCCAATTTTTAGAAAACTGTGGCTCACCTAACGTTCAATATTGTCATCTTAATCAGTGCACGTGGGCATTCTTTGGTGATGTTAAAAATTTACTGCATACATCGAAAGAAAAGAAAAGTAATAGAAATATGGTAAGTACTCATCAATTGCAATTAAGTTCCAGAAAGCTTATGTGTTACCTGAATCAAAGTTTTCATTCTTGCAAGGCTCAATATAAAAAAGATCCTGATGGCTATCTTACTTATTTTCTAGAATTTGTTTGAATGTGATGATGAAATTATCATAAAAACTACTTTCCGGTGAATTTTTAATCAGCTTAACCTGTAGATTAAACCAGTGCTTAATTGTCAAGTAGGTGTTTCTTGTATCTTTTACTTTCTTTTTCTGAAAGAGCTAGGAAGATGTCATTTCTATGATGAGTATTTTATACTAATTACAGTCCTGCTGCAGGTTGGATGTCTGTACAGAATAGATTAACTTGGATTCAACTTGTTTTGTGCCAAAGGACTGCAAAGAAGAGCCAGAATAACTAACTTGTGTTTTACTTTTGTGGTTTTATATTTGGATGGCCATTGAGTATTTGGATGGCATTGGTTTTATATTTGGATGGCCATATTAACAAAAAATGAAAGGTAAAAGACGGAAACTCCAACAGAACTTTGGAAAGAAAAGAGAATAATGTATAAATTTTACTGCATTTATTTGAATTCTTCCGTGCTTATAGTTTATTCCATTCACACTGTTCCCATCTGCAGCACCAGCTTGCTTTTCTTCCCTTAGGACTGCAGGGTGTTTTAATAATAGGCGTTCAAGACCCCCATAGCAACAAGAAGTCTGATAAAATAAAGAGAAAAAGGAGCTGAAGTGATCCCTGGAGAAGGAAAACATATTTTCCACTTTTCGTTTCCATTTCACAACAAAATGATGGGCTGAACTAATAAAAGCCCATTGGCATTCCAACAAACCCAAACAGAGTTTGCCTGTTGGGTAGTAATTATATGTTCCAAGTATTCACATACATAATTAAATAGTGTTCTGTTTCTTTAAATAAACATAATCACACAGAAGCCAAAACAGTCAAATGATCTTCTCATTCTTATTTGGACTAGAGAATAATAAGAAAAGTTTTCCAGTAAAATTTTCTCTCGCTACCTGCTCTCATTTCTAAGCTCAGTTGATTTACAGAAATTAATTCATTTGAAATCAGTAATCCTAGGATATTTTTCAGTTCTGAAGCACAGAGCTATCATTTGCCCATAGCTGAAAACCATGTCAGCTCCTACTAGCATCCCAAATTCTAACCCTAACCAACTCTTCTGAGTTTTACTGTAATCTGTTTAAGTTTTGCTTGCCGTCAAATTGACAGATGTGCAGTGATCAACTCGTAAGAAATGTCCTGCCTAACCCCCTGCCTCCCATCTGCCAGCTGTTCCAGGATTTCCAAATGCTTTCCCTTTCCTGAGCAAAGTTTCTCTGCCAGCCAGTGTTGGGTTGCTTTTTTTTTTTTAGGTCACCTGCGTAGCTAATTGCCTTTCCCGTGACAACACGTTACACGCACAGAAAAGACTGAGTGCCTCTGGCTGAACTGATCCTGATGGTGAGCTACACCTCCACAGCCACCGGACAGCGTCATCACAACAACCAGGGGTAGGTAGAAGATAAATAGCTCTGTAAACAGTCATGGCACACATGAGGGCAAGTTTTCTAATTTCACAAAGTAGCAAATAAATTTTTCATATTTGTGCCATTAATATTGCCATTTCAGGGAAGGGATACAAGGTCGTTTTTTGATCCAGTGAGGATATGCAGAGTTTTGTAAGCCTGTGGCTACAAGTACACTGAGAAGACTAGGGAAGTCTTAAGCCCTGTTATTGATTAGTTATATTGGAACAGTATCTGTGACTCCTGATCATACAGAAGCAATGTTGTGTCATGCACCATTTGCATGTATGAATACCCTCACTCTCCCTTTCTTACGGACCTATTACTTCAGATAGATTTTAATGCAGGTATAAAACAGGATAGGGGAAAAGTTCCGACCCGTACACCCCCACACTCCCACCTCCATCAGTAATTCTGTATTCTGGGCATGTCGTCAATCTAATTATTGTCACTGTTTTTCTTGTACATCATTACAAAGGCACGTTTACCAGTGCGTACAGGAAGCTCTTTCTGGGGCAGCATAAGAAAGCTACTGTTGGGTTTGGAAAGTGTCTGCTTAGAATATGACCACTTGGAAGCTGTAGCTTGGATACTAAATGGATGATAATGTGGTTGCCAAGACACACACATTTATGGCTTTGGATATGTATGTGTAGGGCTAATTTTATTTGTCAAAGCTCCAGAAGAGGACAATACCTTAACCAAGAAATGGTATCTCCATGACCTGTAAAGACATCTGCCATGGTGAACAGGCAGTAAAGAGAGATTACATCTCTAAGATTTTTATGCTGAAAGATCTTCTGTTTCTACTCAGCATCTCTGCAGTGGTATGAGTTCACACATGTTAATAAGATAGGGCTGTCTTAGAATGTGAAGAGCTCCTTGGATGAGCTTGAGAAAGCATAAAATAATCCCAGCAGTAATATAGAAGATAAAATAATTTTATGCCAGTGTTCCTGGGTGTTTCCAGGGAGCTGTGTGTAGCTTTTGGTTTGTGAAGAAATCCTATAATTAAAAACTATTCAGAAGCAGCACTGGGTCATGTTTTTAGCTAAGGAATTATCATCAGACAGACTTTTTAAAAGATTGTAATTGTTACTCGGTGTACTTTGAGAAGCTTTTAATATGACCGTATTTCAGCAAAGGTGTTGTTTGTGAGTTGTTTATTAATGATATTGTGATTTCAGAGTGATTTCAAAGTTCAAATTAATCATCTGGGATTGGTCACCAAGACAATATAGTACTATGTCTTGTCCTGGCTATATGCTTTAAACAGGAAAGAGTAAAACAAAAAATTGAAGACAGTCAGTCAGAAAGTATGTTGTGTGTCTTTATGCAGAGCTGTAATTTTCCCCAAGGGCTTTAGTTTGTGTCTGAAAATACTACCAGGACAGCAGAATTCCTATAAATAATTTGTTGTTAATAGAAACAGAAATACTTTTGAAAATAAAATGCATTTCAGGGTTTTTTTTGTTTTATTTGAACGAGTGGTTAAATACACTGTTCATGCTTCTCATGAAATCCTCTTCTAGTGGCCTCTAGATCCACAGCATTTCTGAAAATTTACAATTAACATTAACCCAAATTAGAAGACCTGTAGTAAATATCCTCTCCCCTTGTGCTTTTCAGAGGTTGTGTCTTTATCACTACCCATTTTGATCAGGAGAGTCTCAGTAGATACTCTTTCAAGAGATCAAAAGATTATTCAGTTTTGGTTCTGTTTTTTCTTTCACGGTTAGAAATATAACACAGATAACATGGAAAAGGGGAGAAGAAGGTTGTTTGCTGTCTTCAAAGCATAGTTTATTTTTTTCTGTATTGTGGGAAACTAAATTGCACATTTAAAAAGAAAAAAACAGTCTGTCAGCATTGCATGACAGTCACATTAAACATTATATGCCTGAGAGAGTATAAAGGACAACAGTCCTACAAGTACTTTGGTTCCCTGTTTTTTACCGGCTCATAATGCTATAGCTCCTTGTAGCTTCAACACTTTTATTTGTAATTATTTCTTTAAAAGAGTCAGGAACAATTCCAGCCAAGAACTCTGGCTAGAACACTTCTAAGAGAATGTTCCCAGGAAAATTAACCCAGGCAGGGATGAAGACATCTTCTGGTGACCGTTTGAAAGAATTGCTGTTGCACAGATGATCTTCAAGAATCAGTGACATTAAGTTCATTATTATAATTTACTGGGGTCACATGCTTGAAAGGGGGCATAAGCTGAAGTTCTGAAACACTGCTCTTGGTGCCTTTGTGAAAGGAGAGTGTTAATATTAGATTTTGGACAAATTCCAAGTCAGGTAATTACATTTTACCTCTCAAGAAATTGTAGGAAATTTTATTAGATACATTATTCCAATTTTTAGAACTCAGCTGTTACATTGTGTTCCTGCAGAACTTAAAGGCAGTTATTTGTACAGCTTTGAAAAACAAAGTATTTTGTTCAGAGAAAGAAGTAACATTTTTCTGAAGAGGTGAAATTGGTTAGTATGAATACATATGATCCACTTGACATAAATTAGCGGACAAAATTGAAACCTCACAATTAAGCCTTGCCAAAATGAATTAATTTGGAGCTGAGGCCATGCAAAACCTTTAAGAATTTCCACAGCTCTTACAAGACCAGAGCCTAAAGAGCAACAAAGCATAGGTAAAAACAACAGCCATTACAGGAGAACTATTAGTGTTATTGTGATACTTTCCTTTATTAATCAGGGATATATATATATTATTATTTTGCTATTTTAATGTATCTTCTGTTTTTCAATTTTTATTCCAAAGCAGAAATAATAATTTTTCATGATAATTAAGATCTGATTTTGCAGACCTAGGAGATGCCATGCGAAATCATATAATTATCTCACCTTTTGGCTGATTACTTGGACTGTCACTACTAAGTGTAAGTGCTCACAGTTCTGGGCGGAGGAAGCCCTATACCTTCCTAAACATACACAAACAGAGGAATTTAATAGGCATTCCTATATTTTTAATTTCTGTCTCTACACAGCAGTTCCATGTGAACACCGAAGTGGAAAGTATACTTCGGGAATAAATGACCCATTCACTCCCTTGAATAGACGAGTGGTTAGAGCATGAAGCTGAAAGTTACGAAGCTTGGCTGCTATTTCCCATTGTGCCATTTACTTACTCATTGACACTGCATGGAAGATGGACTGCTCTGTTTCAGTTTTCACATTATCACAACAGGGCTTATGAACTTTGCTCTCCTCTCAGGTATGCTATGAAACTTAAGAATAGTAAAATGCACTGTATACAAGCCTCAGTACAAATGTAAAGCATGATTTTAAGATGACTTTGGTTTATAGCTGTGTACCTATATTGTTAGGTTTTTATCATTGCTCTGATTACTCTTTCAGTGCTTTTGAGAATGTATGAAGATGCTAACAATCTGCTGAGCTGTTGTGACAGTTCTTGTTACTCCATTCTAAAGAGCATCCTCCTGGCTCTATAATATGTAGTGGGGACAAACACCTCAAGCCAGCTAAGCTGGAGCATTCAAACTGATATGCAGGAGGAGCATACAAAACCAGACAGCTGTTGCTAAAATATCTGCTGTTGGAGTTGGCACTGCTTCTTCTGTCGCTGCTCCCAATCTGTGGCCCCCAAGGTCTGAGTGACACTGATCAGGGTTTGCTGAGCCAGGAAGATGAAGCCAATTTTTATAATGAGAAAATTGAAGTGCTAGTGCAGAAGATTAGTATCTCCCTGCTGCTTACTGTAGGATGATGGGACCTGGGTGAAGGAAAGCTTGGTACAACACAGTGTCAGTAAACGCAGCAGTTTCTGAGTGCAAGTAAAACAATATTTTGGCATCTTGGCCAAGTGGCACCAGAATACTTTCAACATCTAATTAGATTACAGCTTAAATGCACACACACTAAATGTGTGATGTTTTTAATCCAGCATCGGAAAATATAAGCAAGAGTGACCAGATGTTCCATTTTGACAGATTAAACTTTTTTTTTCTCCTCCCTAATAAAATGTCCTGCTGTCTCAGTGATTTTGCTGGCTGAAATGAGACATGCCTCAATAGCTGTTTATGTAAGAGCAGAGACCATGATCTACAGTTCAACTGCCCCAAGAGACTTGCATGTCCATTAAGCTAAAGAGTCATATTATTTCTTGTTGTAGCTTAGTCTCCCTCTTTCCCCCCAAACATCTAATTATTCCACAGAATGTGGACTGTTTTAACAAAAGTTAGATTGCTCCTTGATATCCTTTTTCTCAAACAGCACAGTCTATGCTGTTGATTTAGGAACTTTCTTGAAAAGAGGAAATGGGGAATTAAACCCCCATTCCAGGAAATGGAAAGTGTGACTTCTGATACCTTATGTCTTCATGGAGTATTGTAATCACTGAACTATTAAATACAGGAGGGCAGCTACTCTTATGTTTTCTGTTTCAGATATATTTTGAAAGGGAAAAAAAAAAAAAAAAAGCATCTTCCTCACTTCTACAAGGGAAGACCTAGTTGTCTAATTTTTCAGGAGGATCCAGAATGTTTCCAGGAGTCAGTAGCTCTGGTCAGTCAGTCTCTGCAGCTCTGGTAAGTGCACTTGAGTTAAAAAAGGGATAATATTCATTTCTTTTAGGTTCACAACTCTGTCTGAAGTCCCTTGCTTTACCCACCTCTTTTTTCAGCATTTGGGATGCTGTAAATCCCCACTCTGAAGCCATTAATTCCTTTGTGACACTCTTACAGAACGTTTGTATTTTGCTGAAAACTCTTGAGCATGGTGAGGTGCCCAGATGTCCAAAAGATTACCAGTGTGGTGCCTGAGTTTTAAAGCATAGATACAGCTTCACCAAGTACAACTGCTGTAAACTCCGTCTTTAGCCGATGGTTCGAGCGATGCTCCAGGAGCTCCTGTTTCTCCTTGTTGACACTAACAGCAGCTCTCTCCTACAGAAACCCTCAGGTAGCAATTCAGTTAAATGGGGTTGAAGGTGGACCTTCACTGCTGTACAAGCTCTCTTAGGAAGTTTGTAGCTCAACTGGGACACCGTCTCTGGTGTCCCAGCAGTTTTCTGTTTTCTGCCAACTGATTCCACATACAAAATTTTCACAGCCCCTGAAGAAGAGTAGGACTGCACATCAAAATGTGGAAATACATTACAGAGTAACAGCATTGCAGCCAAGGATTCAGAAATGCCCTTATGCTCTTAAGTGTCAGGCTTTACCTCTACCTGCAGCATGCATCTGTAATTTTTTGGCACTGTGCTTCGTGTTTCATTGCAGGAGGCACATGTTGTGGTAGCAAGGTTTACTTAATGTCTTCCCCTTTTCCTTTTTCCACCTTGTTCAAGCTCTGCTGATAGGATATTGTCTTCTTATAATGTTGTTTAATCTGTCAAAATTCTATTTTCCCCTATATTTGATGTTGCTAAATGCACAAATAAATAAAATTTGGTAGTAAAAAATGAGGCATTAGTATAAAAGAAAGGCTATGCTAAACACTGTCTAGTAATTGCCTAAGTTCTGCTGACATAATGTGGTCTATTTTACATTAGTATGGATTATACACCCTTCATCAAATAAAAGATTAAAACATCTATAGCAAGTGTGCACCCTGACAGATGAAGGGTTACATATCTGCCACATGGATGGACAGTAAGCCAGTATTTTAAAGAACATGAAAGTATAATTTGATTGAAAAGCTACATAATTCAAAGTATCGATTGGCAAGCACTGATTCTTTATCAGTAGAAAATTATCAAAGCTCAATTTCTACAGGCATTAACTAGCAGTTTTATTTTTTAATCACAGTCTCAGCAGTGAAGTGGTTTGTTTTGCAAATGAACTCTGGAATGACACGAAGCCAGCGGTAAAATTTGTGTACAATACTTCCAAAATGTATAAAGCAAAGAAAGCTGACTCAGATTCCAGCATTTTGCACACTTGGGGATGTGCCTGTCCAGTGGACCTCATTAAACACAGAGGACCAATCTCTGTCCTGCCATTTCATAACATTTTAAAAAACATGAATGGGCTCTCTTCAACGCAGCATGTGTCCTTGTTGGCATATGCAAATTTTCGTGTTTTGTTTAAAATGGCTAACAAGAGCAAAGGGGCGAAATATTCTTGTTCTAAAACAAAATGAAAAAAAAAGCCTACATGGTTTTCATTGTCAAATACTTACTTATTTATTTATCTATTGATTGAAATATAATTTTCACACGAGGGTGCAATAGGGAAAACACAGTGAAACTAGTCAAGAATATAGTCGATCTCATTTCATAGAGGGAGAGGGAATTCCAAGATTATACGCCCAAAGGCTGTTTGGCTAGAGTTCAAGAGTTCGGGTCTTGGAGTCCAAACTTTGTTCCCTGAAACACCACTACTTTACTTTTTATTAAAGCAAAGGTTCCACAGAAATGAGGTTTCTGGGCAGAATGTGTGCCAGAAGCTAACAATCTATAGTTTGTTCTAAGTCTTAATTGAAGGCTGCTTCATCATGTAAAAACACACTGTAGAATGAAAGCAGAGTTCAGAAGCATGACATTATTAGTGCAGGCTTTCTTCTGATGAGCAAAAGCTAAGTTGATAACCTCGGAAGGCAGTGCATCTAGTCATTTATGGAAGGTACTTCTATTGTATTCATTCTTTTGAAAGCATCACGTATGAAAAAACCCTTGGACTGTATGCAATTCTGAATTCTGTCTTTTTTTTTTTTACAGAAGGTTTGACTTTGTGTGGAAATTTTCAGGTTTGCAATGTCTTTTTCTTTTCTTTTTTTTTTTTTCCTGAGCAAAGTACTCCATCTGCCCAAGTTATGTAATAGTTTGCACTATGAACTAACCAACTTTGCCTTCTTTACATGTTTTGATATCTTTTTTTCCTTACTGACAAAATCAGGGCATTAACATCTGCAAAGCAGAGATTAGAGTCATACATCATATTGATTTTTTTTTTTTTTTTTTTTTTGACTGCTGGTATTTCTTCAAAAATCTCTCCCTCGTGACACACTGCATGAAGAAACTAACAAGTCTGCAGGCAGCAAACAACCTTGAAGCACTTCCACTGCTGTTCAGAAGTAATTAATGAAAATGTCTTCTACTCTCACCCTGCACTTTCCACAGATGTACATTTTTGCTCTTGTGCTATGGAGACATGAAGTACTTGTTCTACATAGATAATAATCCAGAAAGACATTTTCATTGACAAGTATTTACCGAAGCCTTACAGTCCATATTGATCAAGATTGACACTTCCATGAAATAAGCAGAGCAATAAGACTTTTGCGATAGTCATTGAAACACATGTTCTGAACCATCTTGAGCAAATCTATTATGCAGTGATTATCTACAACTGGAATTTAGCATGATCAGCTGCTGTCTTATTCTAAACATTGGGAATTGGCATCCTTCTTATATTTTAAATATTTTGCCAATATAATATACTGATATTTATCTGAAGATAATTTTTTTTACTGAACATTGGAACTTATTTGATTCTTTGAAAATGAGTTGCCTGTCTTTTATTAGTTCTTTATACTTTTGCTGTGAAATTAAAAGATTACACAGCAACAGTTCATGTTTTTTCAAAATATGCTCATTTTTATGCTATGCTAAATGTATAAAAACAGCAACTCTTTTCAGTGAAAATTTACTACGTAGATGAAAAAGTATATAGGTGCCATTTCAGAAGCTAGTACAGGAACAGGCTGTACATAAATTGTCTGAAACAGATTTAATCACTCATATAGAACATGAGTCAAAGCTATGAGTGATAGAAAGGACAGACAATGTTTGTGTATCCTTTAAGAAAAGTATAATTAAATACTGAGTATCCTAAACAAAAAAGTTCTAAGGCTAAATGCCAGTATTTCTTGATAGGTCACAGTAGTTTCTATATATGAATTGGACATTAAAAAGGGAGAAAAAAGTTAGATTCACATCCCTGGGAGTTATATTATTTGGATTGATTCATGATTTTGCCGCTCTCTCAGGAGAATTAGCTTTGCTTATTGATTGAGTGATTTTGTAAGAAAACTAGTTGTTTACTCCTGTGTGATAAAAGCTGAATTTTGAATCTTATTTTGATAATATTCTGTAAAACTGGGATGGACAAATGACAGCTTGTGCTTTGCATAATTCTGGACAGCTGCTACCCTGTGTTACTTCCCAGATCCCATTCCCATCCAGTGGTGGCTTGGTTTTCCCTTTGGGAATGTTACTATTGTTCAAGCATTCAGGAGGCATGACTGAATTTAATGTTAGTCTGTATACTAACAACAGCAAAGTCACAACAGTCTCAAATCCAGTATTGTATGTACACACTCATTTGGGACATTCAGAACTCAGTGGATGAATTTCTTAACAGAATTATTTCATCTCTTGGTAAAACAAGTAGCTAGATGAAAGCAAGCTTAAGGGATACCTAGAAAAATCTAACAGTGCCGCAGATATACACTCTGGTGCAGATATCTGGTAGTGAGTTTGCTCACAAAGTTATTAAATGTCTTCATCTCATTCCCTGATGATGAATTTCACAAATAGTACTAGAGAACTCCCAGTCAAAAGATACTGTAGACACTAGAAGTTTTTGTTGAACCAAAGGGAGACAGGAGGAACTGAAAGAAAAGAAATCCAGTAAGAGCTGCAGAATAACAATGATGGCTTTGTGTGTCCCTGAGACATGGGAGGAAGGATCACATAAGCTCATCATGTTCTTGTCTTCTTGACTTGGCACCCATTCACAGCCACATCAGGAAAGAAAATATTAGGAGAGAGTGTCCTGGTCTCATCCAGTACAACTGTTCCATGGTTACTATGTTCTTACACCAAGAATTGGTATTTCTTTAGTAAAGTACACAAGAGGCTAATGACCAAATCTGCATTCAAATATCTTCTGGGGGTGGTGGGGCAGAGAAGAATATCAGTGTGGTTCTGCATCTTGAAACTGCACTGAACAGTACTTCTCTACTATGATTTAGATTTATATTCCCATGGGTTGAGCTCTAAACCAGAAAGACAGGTATCTTATGTGTTGTATCAAAATAATGGTTATATAACTCTGACTTTTCCAGAAATTTGAAGTCTTGAAGTGTCATTAAATTGAAGAGTGACATGTAATATGGATCTGATAAAATACTTGTTATAATTCCTTTTCAAAGATCACAAGAACTTTGAGGAGGTTTTTCATATTTATTGGATGTTGACAATGGATGAAGTAATCAGCATTCTCAGCTATAGGCCAAGTCCAAAGTGAGTATAACCACTTTAAACACCATTGATTTGTTAATGACATTTTTCAGATAACTGACAAGTGGAAAAATGCCAAATGAAATGTCATAATGGAGAGAGGTGTTAGTGTGTGGTCACAAGAACAGCTGGAAAGGGGAAGACCCTACGATCGCTAGCAGTACTGATTAAAACAAAAGGGCTTCTGCATCATGAGGGAAAGCAGAGACATGGCTGTGTGCTATAACTGTTTGGATTTACCCTGCAGAGGTATTGCACACAGCGTATGCTATGTCTCTAAGTAACCTGTGTGAAACCAAAATTCCTTTAGAAAAACTGGGTATTACCTTTTTAGCTGTCAAAATCCCCTGTGTGCCAAATTAATTCACTGTATCCATGAATTCAGATAAATTCCCAAAGGGATTGTGGAAGATAGGAGGCAATGAATAGATAATTTGAGACTCAAGGCAGGAAACCAAATACCAAGGCCTAATACTTGACTTCCTTAGATCTGGGCGTAGAAGCCTAGGGGCTTAGACTAGCAAAATACAAGTTCTAATCATAGAAATCCATAGGAATCTAAGTTTTGGAACCAGAGAGAGATATTTGTAGTGCATTGTCAGAAGAGGAATATCAGCTAGGGGTGGATTAATCAATTATATTACCTTATTTGATACAATCTTTTTTTTTTTTTTTTTTTTTTTTAAAACTATTCTCAGGGAAATGGGAGGTAGTTAAAATTTTCTCCATTGAAAAGTTATAGTGAGAAGTTCAGCCCCTGAAATCACAACTACTAATTGCTGATACTGTTTATCTGCTGCGTTAGTCTTTCCAGGAAACTGTATTAAACAAAACTAATAATGGTTGCAATTATAAGAAAGAAAGATATTTTTTCTCATGTATTGATTCTGTCTTAGCAATCAATTTGGATATTGCCATTTACTTGGGGATTTGAGGTTGTCCCTCCCCAGAATAAGAATGTGAGACATCAACACTTGTTTCCTTCTGAACAACCCAGTGAGGCAAACAGTGGTGAAATGAAGGGGATGCAATCATTCCTCACCAGCCATCTACCTATCACCAATTGCTTTGAATGGTTTACATAGTTCATACTACCCACACAAACTCTCTAGGTGACATACTGTAAGAACTTCTAAAAAATATCTTAAGAAACAACTAGCTTCCACAACTAGAACCTAGTTACCTGTCCTGTCAAATTTGTATGTACAGTATGTTCCAACTGAAAATTAACTTCTTCCTCTATTTAGAGAGGAAGCACTGCATAGTACTTCGTGGATCTCTTTGAAAAGATAACGTGCAATGTAAGTGCAAAGAATCATTATCAAGGGAAAGCGGATTAGGTACTTAATAAGATAGGTATATGTTTTCTGTGATGATCCAGACCATGTGAATTCACAGGAGTAAATCACTTTGTATACTTTACTAATTTGGAATGAATGGCAGCTATAAATGGCTAATGGATACTTGGAGCTGAAGTTCAAGTCATATGTTATTGTAAAGCTATGTTCCCTGAGATTTGCAATGAGGGTTGATGCATGGCTTTGATTCTATTTTAATATACCTGTTTCTTTAATGACTACCTGAATTAATTTACTTCATGAAAGGAAGAAATATACTCCAAGTGGTTTTGATGTGCTAATACTTAATCCTGCTAAACTGCCTTCAGCCTTGGTCTATATTAAATGTGTGACTTTTTGCTCAGTGATGCCAAGAAATTCTTGGATGTGAAACTAGCAACCTCCCATGCAGAGAAAGGTGAAAGAGTACTTACCAATGGATGATGCTATAAAAACCATACTTTTTTTGCCAGGTCTCTAATTAAATTACCTTTTATTGCCTTTTTTTTTTTTAATTTATTTCTCTTCTTTAAAGCTTTATCTTACCTCATAAGCAAGATTTAAGATCTAAATGTAGCTGTCCTTCAACTGTTCTCCAGCTAAACACTCCCTACAATCACCACATTTTAAAGTTTGGAAAAATAAAACAGTGCTTAAATAGAATACGGAATTGCCTTGAAATAAAATGAATGACACCATAGATTAAGATTTTCAAAATAACATTGCCTAGAAGCTCAAATCCCTCCCAAAAATCAGATTTGGGGACAACCTCAAAAGCTACTGATGTCTAAAGTATTACTTACATGCATATGTCCAAGTGACACGTAAGGCTAGCTCAAAATCTGCCTCACAGCTTAGTCTTCAGAGCACCCATACACATCAATACTTTAATCTTTTTAATTCTATCAGCATTTATAATACTTACGGAGTACATGTCCAGGTTGCTTGATCTGAGAAACAGTGTCTGACACAGCAGCTTGTGTGTGATCCACTTGTTATGACTGTCTCCCAGCTGCGTCTTCTGTGAAGCTCAATCTGGTGTATGTTCACAACATATTTTATGCAACCCAGCAACATTCAGATTAGCGTAGGACATAGTTGCCATTATTGCTTTAATTTAAAAATATGGGGTGGTATCAGTCATGCTTTTTATCAACAGCTGCTAAACAATTATAGCAGTTTTCCATTGAGCAAAAAACTCACATTCAAAAGCCTTTCTCATTTTATGAAGCTTCTGCTCAGTACATCTAACCTGCTGGGGACTGCTGCATGAGCAAACTAGCATCCATTCTGGATGGAAATATGGAGAACCAGCAGTATTCATAGATAAGAAGAGAGGGAAAGCAGTAAGTAAGAGAATATTTGCCAAAAAGATGAGGGAGATGCTTCCTATTAAAATGTTAAAATCTTTATAACAGAACTGATGCACAGTAGCTGAACATGTCTGATGGTAGTGGCTTTTTAAAGCAAATATTGTCAACATTACTATGGGAGGATGGGTTTAAACACTTCTTAATGTAACGAGGAAAACATTTTAAATTGTATTGAAGAACTGAGTAGTATCTGAGAAGCAAAGGGAAACTCCTAAAATAAGCTTAACATGTTTTCTGCTGGCTTGACAGAGAGGTTCATTTTGCTTCATTTAGTTCAGCAGTTCCCTGCACACCACAAGGGCTCTACCATGATTGATGTTTTAATAATGTGAAGGTGGCACCTAGTGTAGGCCATCTAGTGAGGGACTTCAATATCTGTTAGAATCTGCTCTAATCACTGGCTGCCATGTGGGAGGATGGCAGCATGGGCGGTATTGTCAGCTTTGTGTAATGTCAAGACAAGAAGGAAGTCAGAAATATACCAAATTCCTGGAAGGAAAATGGTTTAGGATGAAAAAAAAAAATAATGAAGGGATATGTTCTAGTGGGTCAGACTGACTAGTCACAGGCTAACCAAAATGGTGTGGATTCAAGTATCAGAAGTAGAAACATGTAACAAGCAAATATGCCCATTATAGGATTATAAATGTCATGTTTTTCTCTGTTTTCTATAAACTAGTTCACAGATTTAGGGTTTGAACCAAACACTGAATATATCTGGTTTCTATACTTTGTATTACCATACTTTCTAGTGATCAGAAAGAGTGATATTCATGACTTATCACAGGTGTGGTGCTAAGATATTTACTAAGGTATTCTCATGCTGCCTAAATAGCTGCACTGTGCCAATATTTGGGGGTCATTAAACAATAAGTCTGCTGAAGTAAAAATCAGTACAGGAAATACTAATGCCTTAATTAAATACAAAAATACTACTTAGTTTGGACTATTAGAGGGATTGGTTGCAAGCAGTATTTTGTGCAATGAAAGTAAGAGCTGGATGTGGACTAATTAATACTTTTTGGGATAGTCAGGCTCATTTTAGAGGGTTGAGCATTCTAGTAAAGAAGTAAAATGCTTCAAAAATTAAATCCATTTCATCTTTTGATATGAAATATACAGAGATTCAGTAAGCGTGACCCTTTACAATAAAATACCGTAATGCAGCAAAGAATAGCCAAACACCGTGGCACCTGGCTTATTAGCTTTAAAACATAAATTAATCCGCTGTAAAATCAGGAACATATTATGGGACATATGAGGGATTGCAAAAACCCAGAAGTTCGAAATACAAATCTAAAACCATTCAGGCTGGTGTATTCCTAGCCTCACTAAATCAGAGAAAATGAGTTTTATGAACAATCCACCAGATGGGAAAATGTTCAAATACCACAAAATGTTGATCAGATTTATTTGAAAAGCAAGCTGTAACCATATGCATATGAGAGGAAGTAAAATAGATTTTCAGATATGCAGTGACTGCTGTCAAGCTTGCAGCTGCATGAATTTAATGCTATATTGCTGTTTCTACAGTAGATTTCCTTGATTTCACTTACCTATTTGCCAGCTAGTATGATTAATACTGATTCAATTTTACAAGCAATTAAATTTGAAAACATAAACAATCTTTCTGCTGGCTTTTCACCAGACAGTACCACATATCTGAATTTTTGACAGTAAGGGTCTCTGAGACATACTAATACTGCAGCATCCAGAATCTTTGTGCACAACCAGATGACACAGATATCATGGCATCTTTACAGAACTGGGATTTCTCATTTATAAATCTTCTGAGATTACAATAATTTACATGTGTTCTATGCAGTGACTTTGCTGGAGTCAGAAGAGGGTATACAAATAGTTATAGCTGCTTGATAATGGGTGTAAATTTCTATTTTAACTTTCTAAATGTTTTATTTGTTAAATTTAAAATGAAATCTGAAATGAATCTGAAAAAGAGAGGAAATGGATTTGAATGTGTGGTTCACTCCTATTGAAACCAATTATGTCTAAGTGATTGCTTATATTTTTGTTTCATACACATTTTTGTCTTTATATCAAATCATCAGATGTAATGTAATTTTTATTTGTAACCTTTTGTAATTTTTTAATTGTATACTCACAGAAGCCACTGTTGATTTTAGGTTAGGAGATTAAACAGCCCTTTTCATAAAGTATTTTTAGTGGTAGAAGTTCAGCCTATTCAAAAAAATCAAGTGATTTGAAAATATGTTCAATTGGGACCAAAATTGCCACTGAGGAAAAGCTGGATATCAAAAAGCATTTGTGTAGGGAGTGCCATTTGAGTGCTCTCACAGCTTTGTCTCCTCTGTTTGACTAAGAGAAGGAAGTATGTATTAGGTCCAGTGAGTATAGTGTACAAAAATCATTCTCCTGAGCTATTATACTACTAGATTTGTGTGTTTTATTAGACCCTCATGAAGTTGCTGTTATTTTCATGACAGCTTTTGTCAATGTTTTGCCTTTTTTCATTTTCAGTTAGCAGGAAGTTTTTACATTTTTAGAAGTTTCCTGCATCCCAGACTGTTGAATCAAGGTTGTGTCGTTGCATTACACTGGACTGAGTTTTTGAAGAACAGAAAGTTGATCTGATGGCTTATTAAAATCACAATTCCTTGTAGGAAGTGATTTCTACGTTGGATCTGCATCAGTTATGTGCTGATTTGTGGATGACATTTCTATGTGGACCTGATGCAGGATCTTGACTCCTTCAGCAGCAATCTCAGCCTTCAGGTAAGTCTTATGTTGCAGCTATTAGCAGCTCTTTTGTGTTATGCGAGGCAGGTGGCAACTGACTATATTTCATATTGGGTTCTCATCCATCATCCATCAGTAATGTCCAAGACAGAGTGCAACAACTATATTCCTCCTCCAGCTTACTAGTAGGGAAGTGAGTTTGATTAGTGATTTGAAACAGATATAAAGAAAAAACAAACGTAAAAAAGACCAAGTAGCCATGTATGAGTGACTGGGTTTTTTTACTTCTTTCTGACTTCCTTCCTTTTTTTTTTTCTTTGGTATTTCTATTTCTTCTATCATTCTCTTTAGATTTAAGTTCATTGGAAAATGACTGTTGTTAAATGCTGTGTAGTGTCTAACAGGGGGTGACGTTTCAATTCATTGGAATATTTTGGAACTGCCAAAATAAGCTTTAAATATGACCATGCTAGGTGGAACAGATCCTGGTGTTTTATACATCGGGGTTTGAACTGAACTTTCAAACGGTCACTGGATGTTGGCATTATTACCTTTTTATGATGAAAAATGCACAGAGTTTAATCAAACCCAGAGGTATGAGAACAAATCAAGGAAAAAAGTGTCAGCTATGCCATTGGTATCTCTGTGATGGGCAAAAAAAAATATTCAGGTAATCTAGTAAAATATGGGTCGTGATAAATTTTATTTTGCCTTGAAGGCAAAAACTTGAAATTTAAAACCAGAAGGTTTCTCTGATTTTTCTCAGCCCATGGTGGCAGCCTAACCAAAGAGCTATATAGCAAGAACTGAGTAGTTTTGCACATTTCCATTGATTCACAGCATTCTCTGTGCAGCCTCTGCTGCAATTACCACTCTGTTGATGAGAATAACTTGACTGGCCATTTGCTTTTGAGAATTGACTCCACGACACAACAAAAACCCTGCTGTAAAACTAGAAGAGCTTCAAGGTGATTTAGTTCCTTGTAGGCTCCCAGCTGGTTTTGGATGCACGCTGATGAGTTATCACAGAGTACCTGAGGTCCTTGGGAAAACATTGCTTTATTTGATGTCAGTTTCTCACTGAGCGCTCGTAACTAAGAGGCCCTGCTGCACCTTTCTGCTCAGACTCTGCTAAGAGAGTCAACTTCTTAAAAGTACATTTCATTTTCCAAGAAAAACACAAGCCCTGGGTGCAATAACCTATACTTTAGGTTTTCAGAGCAGAGATACCTTATTTACTCTGTCAGGACTGCTTGTTACAATTTTATCTCAAGGATTAGTATATTTTCATGTTCTCATAAATAATATTTATTTTTTCTTTATAAGAAGAAACAGAAGAAGGGATAAGCATGAGAACCCAGCAGTCCAGAGTATGCTCTGACTGCTTTTCTGTCACTGTTAAGTAAAGAAAAGGGACATACTGTCATTCTCCAGGTAGAAATGAATATAGCCTGTGACATGGACTTACCACTATTGAAGTGTATGTGAAACCTTGATAGGATTTTTTGGAAGGACACAGGCATATGATGCTCTGGTCATACTGCCAGAAGCCACAGATATTGAGGCACTTTTTTTTTTTTTAACTTTTTCCTGTAAGGTCAATCCTCCTGAAATTACTCTTCCATCTGGTCATATGTCTGCCTCATTCCCTGGCTGTGCACCAAGTCAGCTGTTGGCAATTCTTAACATGACGAAAACCCTCTTAAGTCATCAAAGCCCCAAACTTGCCTTCTGGTACACATAAAAAGCCAGAGATTAGTGGCAGCACCAGCTTCTGTTTTCCAAGGAGGAAAGTAGGTTGACAACAAAGCTCATTCATGTCTGCCTTTAAAGGTTTGAATATTCTTTGCCTTATTAAGTAATCACCATTTCAAGCCTCTGAAATACCGAGCTGAAAGACCGATTAGATATTACCCTGACTGTGCTGTTTGCTCTAATTTAGATTTATGACTATGTCAGTTTAAGGAATGAATCTCTCATATCAAACACTGAAGTATTCGTTTCGTTTTTCCTATGGAATAAAATGTTTCATTCACTGGCAATATTCCCAGACCTTCAATATGATGGGAATAAATTATGTACATTTACATGGCACTTTTGTGAATTCTTAATTAAGGAATGGTAACAGTGATCTGAAGAGAAGCATTTTATGCAGTGAGAAAAAGAATAAATCCATTAGCCACTATAAATTGCAAGATTTAGCAGGAATGATAGATTTATGTTTGCTTTTAATTTTCTTCCATTGTGTTAAAAAGCCCTTTAACCTTTGAGTATTGATTAGGAGTAAAGAGTGAATAAATTCTGCTTGCTTTAGAGATAAACTTTTCATTTTGACAATTTTAGTGCAGCATATCTAAGCTTGTTAAAAACAAACAACCAAACAAAAAAAAAAAATCCATCCAAAAAGCTATATATATAACATTTGTTTACATCAGCAGTGTGGCATAGTTCTGGTCAATGCAAATGTTAAATGTTTTATGGCCTTTTATTCCATTATACTACACAGAGAATTAATTTACCAAACTCTTCTTGTAGTTCTCATGAGTGTTATTTCTGATGTTTCAGAGAGAGAAAAATAATATTTCACTCTACTCTGCTAATACTACAGAGCACCACTTAATTCTCCTAAAATTCCTGTTATATTTATCACCATCAAAAGAAAAAAAGTGCTTCTTAGTTGCAGCTCACTGAACGCATCTGATCTGAGATATGGAAAAAATTAAATACCTACTAGGCAGCTGTAATTTTAATGTATCTTAGCTGGTGCATATCTTGGCAGAAATTTTGGAAGTAGATGTGTGTGCATTCATGTGCATATATGCACTTAAAATATAAAGGAGATATAAAAGAATATAAAGATCAAGACAAATAGAAATTGTTCATAATCAGGTTACTACTAACTAGATGAAACTACCCAGTCACTATATGATGAAAAACAGACTAAAAAAAATTAAATAGTTTTTACCTTTTAAAGGGCCTTGTCACTGCCATCTTGTGGCCCTTTTTCATGGTCAGCCACATGACTGAATCTGAGAGCTTGAGCGCATCAAGTAAAATCTGGGCTGAGCGCTCCTATGCAGGTGCATGAAGACATGAGATATTGTAAGTGGAAAGTTGTTGCACAGTGTACCAAGCTGTAACATTGCCAGTTATTTCCATTTCATTGTATGGCTGTTGCATATTGGGAGAGTTACAAGGGAAGATACAAAAGAGATTATAAAATTTCTGGTGGGGATTGATCCCTTGATCCCCAAGGCAAGAGTCAAACCTGAAACCGATATCCCTCACCCAAGACATGAGCATCAAGCCTTAGATTACTTTGGAAGACTCCTCCCAGCCCCCTCCCAACATAGCTCCAGCCTCTCCATCTCAGCCCTGGCCATAAAGCTTGGCTGAGCCACGGTGCGAGGGACCCTGCTTTCTTCAGAGACTAAGAATTCCTCAGAGGAGAACCTGAATATCAGTCTCGGTTGGCCTGGGAACATGCTTCCCAGAATTCCTATGACAACAGTTATGAAAATTTTATTTTTGTCAGCCTTAAGTCAAACGCTTGGTGGATTCACAGGCAAGGCACCCTAGCCCTTCACCATTAAAAATCCTCAGTACAGAGAGTTTTTTACCCCTTAATTTCCCTTGATAGTCTGTTTCCAGCTCTACGCCAGGTTTTGCCATGAGCTTTTTTGTCTCACAGATCTAGTCCTAGTCAAATCCATGGACAGAGGACTACTTATGTCTTAATTTTTGAAAAATAAATAAAATGGCCACTACCTCATGGAGGACTTTATAACTATGTGTTATCTTTCCCTTTCCATCTTTATCCTAAATTACAGCACAGTTTTTTTCCTGCAAGACTGAGATTATGCAGTGAAAAACCCACTGCAGGCCACCCTGCAGGCCACAAATACACCACAGACCTACAGTTTGTTTAAGTGTTTGAAAAGAAAAAATATATACACAGAAACTTGCTACTTGTAATAAATTTCTACAAGATTAAAGCTGTTGCACTGTACCTTATAGCATAGGCCTATGTCATTGTTAAGATGGAACAAAGAGAAAGATTTTTTCAAAATGTAAATTATGGAAATGAAGCCCACTGTCACCAAGATACAAGCAAACTTTGTTGCTTGATATCTTACAGTATGAACATGTTTCTTGGTAGGAAAAAGTGAGAAGTCTGATAAAATGTGTGGAGCAAATATTTGCCCAAGTGCATGTAATAACTTCCTTAGCCTTTTAGATTAGATATTAGAAAGAAATTCTTTACTGTGAGGGTGATGGGACACTGGAACAGGGTGCCCAGGAAAGTTGCAATGCCCCTTTGCGTGAAGTGTTGGATGGGGCTTGGAGAAACCTGGTCTAGTAGAAAGTGTTTCTGCCCAGGGCAGGGGGGTTAGAACCAGACGATCTTCAAAGTCCCTTCCAACCCAAACCATTCTATGATTCTGTGATATTCAATTATTCTTAATTATTCAATTATACCTTACACCATGCTGTTATGGAAGAACCAGCACAAAATATCAGATTTAGTGTTGATCCTGTTGATCCTGTTTAACCTGTTGTTGATGGAGTATGTAAAGATTATCTTAATCCTGTTGTATTTACAGTTTCACATCTAGTACTTTATCAAATGATAAGAAAATGTATTTTTAATTTTTCTATTTTATTCATGTTATGTTTCATAGAAGTATCAAGTTCTCTTTCCTTTGAACCCTGCAAAATTTTGTTATTGATCTCAAGGAGGACTGACTGACTAACCACATGCATGGAAAAATCTTACATAATTGAAGAGAAGCTATATAAATTCCTTTAAAAACTTATCAAATAGTTAAGGAGACCTTAGTTATAAATGTTTTGAGCATGCTATCAATAAAATGTTCTAATTAATTCCTACTCAAAAGCTTTCTACAGTTCTCCTAGTTCCTTTTTTTTTTTTATTCCAGAAAATTTAAAATGTTGAAGTTCATCAATCCATTTGGTGCCTGATATTAATTATTATTGAATTACTTAGCACTCATTCTTCCATATTTCTTTGCAGCAGACACTTCGCCGGCTAGACATATGAAATCTCAGATGATGGCATATTACAAGTGTCTTCAAAGGTATGTGGTAAAACCTGGCACATTTTAGTGTTTTTAATTTTCCAGGGCTCAGAAATTTGTATTCTTGCAGTAGTCATTAGGAATGGGAAGGCTCATTTCATTGATTGCACTGTAAGAAGGCTGTTCAGGTTCAGACAGAGCAAAAAGGTTAGTGGAATATCAGTTAAATGATTCAGTGGTCTGTGACAAATCTCCAGTCATGCTCTTATCACAACTGATGAATTTAATCTTTAAAAGGTGTTTAAACTGAGTAGATCCTCGTACTTTCCAAGGCTGTAGAAGCAATTGAATATACAAAAAATGGTAATTCAGGTAATGGCAATCTCCTTGCTTTTATATGGAAATTACTATAATGTAGAATTAGTCAGTTGAATTCTCAGATTGTCCCACCAGAAAGTTTGTGATCAAGATTTTTTTGTTTGTTTGTTTGCTTTAATGGATGAAATTCTACCAATAAACATTTCTGTATATATTACTGTGGTAGCCAAGTTAGACACTGTAAATGGTCATCATAAAATAAGAAATTAACATATGAAAACAAGGCAGCAGGTGCAAAACTATGGACAGGAATTCTTGCCTTTTTTATTTCAAATATTTGCACAATAGTTTTAAATCATCTTTCTCCCATACATTAGCATCATTATTTTCACTGGCTTTCAGGAAACAGCTCTTTATTTTCTAATATCAGTTTTACTAATTTTATCTCTATGCAGCTCTTTTGCTTTACAACATCTGGTTCCAATGAGGAACACTTTCAGTCTGCTTCTTTTGGTTTTGTCAGAAATTGCAACATGAAAATGAACCTGTAAGTGGTCAAAAGTATCTAGATTAAAAAATCTGAATTTTGGAAAAAGCATTTCTGTAGCATTGCTTACTTTATGTGAGGGACTACAACCAGTCGTATGCCCCTATGAGGTAAAAAAAAAAATATATATATTCAAAACACGAAGGTCCAAATTTTATTTTAACTAATATTAAAGCCATACTATACACTACAGATGCTGACTGCCTGAAGTCATTGTCTGTTCTACTTCCTGCAGTCAGATTTGGCACAAGAAGTATCTCCAAACTGAAAACTGGATAAGAAATAGGCTTTCTGATTTGCTAGCGTTCAATATATTTTAGGGAAGGGATTGTTTAAAAATCATTTCAGTTCGTAGGCAAATAAAATCCATTAAATAATAGTTACATTCTTTGTCTTTTAAAGTTAAAATTGTTTGCTGAAATATGAAATAGTTTGGTTGCTGCATTTCAATTAAAAAAAACATCAATACAGTGACTCACTGACTAAACAAACAAAAAATAACTAAGTCTAGTATATTGAATTGAGCCATTTTGGGTTTTGAGGTTCATTTTTATTTGACTAAGCTATCAAAATGAACAAATCATTGTATATAAACAAATTTATAAAACTGGTAAATGTTTGAAAACACTATATTTTGTGGGTTTGCCTGCATTTATTAAATATTTTCAGTGAGATCTAGTTCTGGCTGTAAGTTTCATCCTGAAGGAACTGAATTTTCAATATCCCTTAAATATCTAACCGGAATATGTGTTATAAAGTGGATTTGAATTTAGTAGTGAGGAAAGAGCTTAAGCACAATGTAAATCACAAAAGTATTTCACTATTCCCTTTGCACCTCTGAAAGGAAATTAACAGAATGTTGTAAGCTTTATGAAGAGTTTTGTGTTTGTTTAAATGCCAGCAGGAAGTAGATGATTACAGGAGGATTCTATCAGTTTTAAGGTCATCTCAAAGTGTTAAGTACAAATACAAAAGACAGAAATAGCTACAGAACTTCTATAAAATTAATCTAGATTGAATAAAGACTATTTAACATTCTACCAACAAAGTGCAAGTTTCTAGCTATGCAAAGATTTGAGCACACCTCAAATGTGACGTAACACGAAGGAAGACCTGTAAGCTCTGCTAGTGCCAATGAAATTATGACACAGTTATAGAAACTACTGATCTCCCTGGCCTGTTTAAAGATATGCACATCTAAGTTCTCACCTGACCAGGAATTAAAATTGCAATTGAAGATTTGCTATTCAAAGCATTCTCATCTTGTTTAGCATCTCACTGCTTTCGATGACACAAAGTCTTTTTTAGGTACTAAGAGGCGCAACCAGTCTTTGTGTACCTCTGCGTATTAGAATATAACACAAACAAAACTGTTTGCTGATCTAGAGAGAAAGGAGAAGTATCTGCTTGGATGTAATGATTACTTCTATGTAATATTAATCATGGCTAAAATGTTAAAAATTCTTTCATTTCTAATAACATTGAAACACTATTTTTAACCTCAGAAAACATTAATTTTGAAGGAACATTTTTAGTGGTGCCATAGAAAAGAATGTTTGATGGGAATGTTCTTTACTGCATTTTATACAACATTGAGTTCTATAAAGTCTGATGAGCTATCATGAAACCCTTAGACTGGATTCTGGCATTGTGTGCTTGATGACAAATCAATAAAACCCCAAAACATCCAATTGACTAAGCAATTGACATTTTACAAAAGTTCAAGCATATATTTGCTACAACTGTCATTAGTCTTTCATGATATTAAAAAAGTTAGAGACTGAGACCAAACTAGAACAAAATAAAACTTCATATCACACTTCATAAATAGACATAAATCAAATTTCTAAAGAGCAACATGAGAAGTGTTCTGTGATTGTGTGGCTTTGCAAAATGTAAGATCTGGAGAGTTAATGTGACATGGAACAAACAGGAATAAAAATATCAGCTGCAAAACAACTTAAAAAATCCTCAGTAAGGCAGGAAAACATGCCATCAAAGCATTCCAGTTCTTTCCTTTTATTGAAAGTTCTAGGAAATTATTAATTTCATCCAAAAGTTTGATTTAAATCCATGTAATTGTTTAGTTGTTTGGGTTTTTTGTTTCTGTCGAACATTTTGCCAATAATCTTAACAATAAACCTTATTGCTTTGTGAACTTCTTCAGTTCTTTTTTTGATATACAGTAATGGTGATTAAAGGAAAGAGTTGGCCAGGTAATTTCCAGTAAATAAACTTTAATTTTGAATTTTAACTTGCCTTTAAAACTGTGGATTTCCTATCTGAAGGAGTGTTTTCTATACTAAAAAATGAGTTTAGAAAGGCAGTAGAAAATTCTTGGGACACATATTCAAGTGAAAAACAAATAAATACAGACTGAGATAGACATAGAAGGATAGTACTTAAAACAATGAACTCAATCTGATGGTGGTTGACTGGTTATGGTGCTCTTTTCACTATGAAAATCTTCTCTGAACAAAAAATTAAATTCATTTATGATTATTCAATTTCACATGAGTTTACATGAACTTGAATTTTAACAGCCAAAATATTTAGTAAAATTTTAATATAGAGGGAAGTTGAAATACATAATTGAACTGATTTTCTGTTCACAAATACCTGATATATAATCAGGAAATAACATTCTGAAAAGGAAAATAAGTTAATTCTTTTAAAATTAAACAAAAACTGCCCAAACACTTTCTTACTTATTCTTAAAGAATAGACAAAATAGAGGGGTGGGATGGGGGGGGAGGAGGAGGGGAGGGAGTGTATGTATGGGTGTAAGCTAATTGATATCACAGAAGTAATGTAGGCTTAGCAACTCACTATCATTTTATTCTTAAATTTCTGCTTAGAATTCCATAATGCATCAAGCACTGAATCATAAAGGGGTGACTGGTGAAATTCTCTTTTGTGTGGAAAATATGCAGCTTTGCAACACTTATAACCCTATTATTAATATTTTAAAATGTATTTACATTTCCCAGAGAAGCAGACTGGCATGCAAATGGATTTCTAAATGTTTCTGTATCAGTTAGATATATTGATATCCTACCTGATATCTAATTTGCATCAGTAGTTAGCTAAATACCTTTGAAAGTCTGTCCCAATTCCTTTACAGACCTATATTCTCAGCATGGAATTTAAATGAAAGCTAATGTTTTCCTCCAGTGGTGGCTGTTCCCAGAGAAGTTATTTTCATTTAAATTAATAAAATATATTAATTACTAATAAAACAACAGTTAGTATCTTTCAGAATTTCAAAGTTCAGATGTCAACACAGTGTATGTTTAAATTGAATTGACTTTAACAAAATTCCTGCTCTCTTAAAGCTTTTCTGCTTTATTTATGTCAGCGGCACTTATTTTACCAGGGAATAGATTGCTATCCACTGCAGATACTGCAGCCATTTCAATAGGTATTTTCCTGGCTAAAGCTTTTGACATGCATAACATGTACGTTATACAAATCTGCTTAGGGCTCTGGACTGCAGGCAGGGGTTGCAAAGTCATCTTAGAAAAAAACCTAATTATCTTGCTAGGGGCTATTTGCACTGTTAACTTGTATTTACCATTGAATCAGCTTCTGCAATGCTTGTTCCAATGACTCAATGTATCATTTGGACAGAGCTCCCCATAGCAGGCTAAATATACCCAGCTCTTCCACAGGACTTTCTTCTGAAATTTACTGTTCATCCAGCCAGTGCTGTAACAAATTGCCAGCAGTGAGAACAGCATGTGTTACTAGAAGGTTAGCTAGTCTTCGACTTCAGCCTCTGCAGTACGGATGAGATTGGTGAAGTGTGTTAAGGTCATACGTCTTTCTTAAAACCATATTTAAAAATGTTTGCAATGGTGCAGGTCTTTAAGGCATAGCTATACATCTGCGCACTTAGAGCTAGGCAGCATGTTAGCAAAACAGGAACTGAAGTGGCAAGATAAGTGCTACAGCATAAAATAACTGTTAAAACAAGAATGAAAGTCTTCTGTTCACTGCGTTTACTATAAATATGCTCTGACATTCATATTTGTGCTTTGAACGCGTTTGACTAAATCTCTTAGCATTTAAGTGTGCGTGATTTCTTTTTTTAATTTATGAAGAAATGCGGAGTACTATTGTTGTTAATCAACCTGATCTGCTGGAGGAAGACTAATTTGTAAATAGGACCATTATGGCGTATTTCTGTAGCTGGCATTGCAGAGAGGTGGTCTCATAAAGGTCTAGGACAATGTGCGAAGGCAGAAATATCCAAGTCAGTGGTCATCTCAAGTGTCTAAATCTCTTCACTTACAGAAAAAGTGGGGCACTTGTGGCTGATGGCGTTTTCTTTTTCTTACACATAATGTCTCTCTTATCCAGGAAATACTTACTGACCACCCTTTGCTACATCTCTGTTTACTTTTGTTAAGTTTCATATCTGTGTCTGTAAACAAAGTAAATTAACTTTTGGTTGTTCTTTTTTTTTTTTTTTTTTTTTTTTTCTGTTGAAGAAAACCTCAGGATTTGATCCATCCTTCCAGATCCAACATTAACTAAAATCATAGTAAAACGTCTTCACATTTTAAGAAAAGAACAAATCAAGACTATACTGTTCAAAAGTCATGTTTCATTCATATGTAAAAAAAAAAGGAAAAGACAACAGTAACATACAAAATAGCATGTACTATGTCATTTGAGAGGTTTTGTTACTGTCAAAATTCTGAATTTATTACAATTCCGTCAACGATAATTGTAGTGTGCATTGTACATTCTACAAAAGAAATACTGAACGGTGTGTTTCCACTCACTAGATCATGAGCAAGTACCTCAAAATAGCTTGCTTCTGTCACAGACTGTAATATCCAAGTTTTCATTTGTGAAGTATTGTATGCAAGTGTACCGCAGAGGAATTAAATGCTTCAGTGTCTGTGGGAAAGCTGTAAGTTACTGGGAAACGTCCTTCCAAGCACAGATGACAGAATACAAACCACATTGCTCTCATCTTTACATGGAGTAACTGTATGCAGCTCCTGAACACATGTACCTGTGCAACAGCTGACAACACAATGCAGTTATTCTGTCAGAGACAAGTTCAGCTCTCTCAGAGAGCCTGAATGTAGCTGACTCTATGCAGGGCATAATGTGCACAAACAAGTATTTCCTGCTTCCAGTACACTGTTGATACCAGTGATGCTAGAGGGAAAACTCTGCATTTGGAAGGATACACACTGGTATATCTGTTTTGTTCTTTAAAATGAGAAAAGAGTTTGGTCTGCCCATATTCCAAGCTGACCGATAAGGTATATGGTTGTGCCTAACAACGAAGCTTCTGAGAGCTACTGAGTTGCCACCAGCCCAGTCAAGTCACCTTTTAGGGTGATCGGACATTTGTGGATTGATCTGGTCTACATCAGCTGAGAAGTAATTGCAGAATTCAGCTGATTAATAAAGTTGTAAGAAAACTTAACTTCTAAAGGTCAAATTTCAATCTGCCACTACTATTTTGTATGTATATTTCCTCTTTTTAAATATTTGTAAAATCCCATAGAAGTATAAAATGTTGTTAGACTGGCATACATGGAGAAACAGTGTAATATCTATTCTTATACCTATGCACATGTCATTAGATAGCAGAACAGTGGCCTTTGCACACTGTGATAAAATGCACTGAATAATTACATAGTTTTATTATAGCATGACTAGCTCAAATAGAATTGCAGCCAGAATCTGGTATTAATTGCCTTCTGTACCCCATTCTCCAAAATGCTGCTTTTGTCAACTGTACTTCTTCAGATAATGATAATTTAGCTGTTGGTCTTTGACATTTGTTTTCGTTGTAACCATATGAAAACCATAAGGACTTCATTTATTTTCTAGCAGTACAGAATAAAGAGGACTTTCTGACATGTAATTGTGAATTTGTAAGGAATGCATTCATTAGGAAACCACCATTTCCCTATTTACTTCTGTGAACCTTAGAGTATCACAGCTATCATACATTTTTGGTGAGGTCTTCCTGTCTTTTAAGCTCTTTGCAGGTTCAGATTCTGTAAAGCACTCCCTCATTCTTTCAGCATCTTCCAGAAGTTTAGGATTTTATTTGGAAGTTTTCTTTTCAAGTAATAATTTGTCCCTGCCTACTCTGCGTTATAGAAGCTGACATTATCAGAGCCTAAGGTTGTATGACTGCAGGCAGCAGCTATTTTATACTGAAGTCTGAAAGCAAAGATGCCTTTAGATCTTATATTGCTTCATATGTGACGAGGGATAAGGTATTTTTTAGCAGGGATTTGCATTAATAAAAATTAAAGCTTTAGGATTTCACTTCAAAGGGAAATGTCAATGAAAGCATATCCTCTCCTAGTTGCATTGGTAGCAGAATATTAACATCACTAATGTAAAAGTTTATATAGCTAGAGGCTGCAGTCTCTCAGCAGAGAAAAAATAATTCTTAGAACACATGAGAAGACTGCAGAACTTAAAATAGAAAGATAAAGAAATGAGGGGTGTCTTTTTTCAGTAGCAGTAATCACACAGAGCACACTCATTTTCAAATTAGAATATCTATTATTAAAAAGGTTAATTTTTAATGTATGAATTCTAGACAGGCATTGACACAGAAATAAATATATTAGTCATTATGCGCTAGGTTTTGCAAGCTTTACTGGTGCTAAGTACTATTTTGTGGTACAAATACAGTCATTGGTTTCAGCAAAACAATTCTATAGTGCAAGTTGCTGCTTGAGGGACAGAAAAATCTCTATGAAATATAACTTATCAAATACAATTACACAGTAAAATGGATTATTTCATTGATACTAGTCCATAGGAACATCCAATTTGCAAATAGTTAGTGAAGAGATTTTTGAATACAGTAAGTCCTTTTTAGTTGAAAGGATGAAAAATGGATTGTCAGTTTTTTTGGAACAAAGCACAGGGAGAAGATGTGTGCATTTGTTTTCTTACTGTTCCAAATAATCAAGGGATTTTAATTCTTTTATTGTAAGTAATACAAGCAAATATAAATAACATTCACTTATTCAGTGGGAAGTTCAGTAACATAAATTCTCAGCCAGGCATTGTAAACATGTAAAGCATTAGTCTTCCCAAATCCTGAAAATTATTAAAAAACCTGATGTTTTAAAATTATCACCTGGAGATCCTGTATGAGAGCTGGAGGATTTCAGCTTTCCTCTTACCTTAACCAGAATGCCAGCCACTCAGTCTTGAATACAGTCTCAGATTATTGGCTATTAACTTGTGCCAAGTTTTAGTACACAATGAATATACCAAGTGCATTTCTGTACTTGTGAGTGAGGTTAATATTTGGAACACAATAGGAAGATATTGTTTGATTGTTTTTTTTTTTAATTTTGTTGAAATTGAGAAAAAAATACATGGTCTAGGAATCCAAAAAGTAATTTTTTCTAAAGTAGTATAAAACTGTTGCTCATTCTCTCTAGATTCCTCACACATCTAGTTTCATCATCAGTCTGCATCAAGCAGACAGAATAAAGATATAAATTTCTCTTGAATCCCCATAAATCCTATAAAAAGATTTCCTGAATCTGGGATCCATAAATAGTTGATCAGTTTCCCCAGCAAAGAAAAAGCAGCTTTTTTACAACAGACTTTCTGACAAGAGTCTTTAGAGACTAATGAAACCACTTCTCATCATAAATGCAGACCTTTTTACATGATTCCTGTAGTTAAATGAAAAGTATATTTGGAGTTGTTATTTAGGAATATTTAATGAACAAATGATCTTTGTAAAGAAGGCAAGTAACATATACCTATTCAGTATGATGTGATAGAGCTGCTGGTGTGCTTTTTCAGTATTGGCTGGCTTCTGTGCCTGGGTGGATCTGACTGTGATTAAGAATTGCATGAAGAATACATATTATTAAATGAGATGGAAACTGCAAGTTGATGCATTAACCCACTGACCCATAGAAACCACCATTTTACAAAATATTTTTTACATAAGGCTTTCTAGCCTTCTAAGTGGTTTTAAAGAATCACTCCTACAGTTATATTTAAATTAACCAGGAGATGCAGTTGCCTAGTTGCATGATTTTCTTTCACAAAATCTAATGGCGAGGCCCCCAAAAAGAATAAAGTTGGAAGAGGGTTTTTAAAGGAATTCAGTTGCTTGTGTCCAAAATTAAGATTAAAAGGCCTTGCCCAAAAACCATGGAGAAAGGGCTAGATTTTATTTTAATTTTATCACTAAAGTTTCCTAGGCTTCTATGGTCTTTTAGACTCCTGTTACCTTCCAGAATAATTCTTGAATTGAGTAGTTGAAGTATTGCTTCACATCTAAAGTATGTCAATGTTTAAATATTCCTGCAAAGAAGTGCAGAAAGATGATGATACATTTGTGATTTCCCTTACCCTCTTCTGTGTCATGTTTTAGTCACTCTCTCAACTGTTAGGAAAATCCGATTCAATTCTCTTTCTCCCCTGAGAGGATTTGGTCTATTAATTACAGAATATGTGCAATATTTGAACTGGATTGAGGAGAGTGACTGACATCAAAAACTGACCACTTCTAGGAAAGTTTCCTAACCAGCATGACAGATATTCAGAGCCCCTTTTGGCCCTAGATTTTTAATTTATTTTTTTTTTTAATTTTGCACAACTTCAGCAGGAGAGACCCTGACTTCTGAGTAGATTGCTTGCATTTTTTACTTATTATAAAATTAATAAAATTTCTCTGACTTATAAATTACACCTATTTTATTGTGAATACAATCTCATTCTGTTTTCATTTGAGAGAACTATGTGGGAGATTTGAGTCTTTTGCTTCTGTGTGTATATCATTCAATGCTGACCCCAGGTGTAATAACTAGGTGCAACAGATCTAGGTAAACTATGATGGAATAACAACTTCTTCTCAATAAAACCCTTCTTCTTAGTGTGGTTCAGCTCTAAGTCCTGATCAACGGAGACTGAAACTTAGGCCTTCAATGTACCTCTCTTTTAATGGCATCAAGTTGAAAGAATAAACTCACACTGGAGAGTTTGAATGTTCTGGTTCCACAAGTAAAATGCAGTAAATGTCATGTATCCAATTGCGGGTGTGGAATGAGTTTATTGAACTGACAGCCTTGCATTCCACTTAATTCCAAATTTATGAGGTGATGCTTTTCAGAGAGGATTTGATGCTACATGTTTGAACTACTGTACTGTTGTTACTGCTGGAGAAATTGTGACTGGGGAAAAATCTGAGTTGCCATTTTCTCAATGACACATGCAGGAGTTATTAATATATTTCAGGCCAAAAGTCCTGAAACGAAGTCTGAAGTAGAGCTCATTAAAAAAAAAAAGCCAGTGAAGACTTTATTTTTTGCTACCCTATTAAGGAAAAACGTGATTTATCAAAACTGAACTTTCCAATTCCACTTAGATTTTCTTCAGGCTCCTTTTCCATTGCCTTGAATACTTTTGATGCTCTAAATTCATGTTGTTTGAAAACCACTTTTCTACCTCAAATTTTTCAAAAATTCTGTTCTGTAAACCTTTTCATTTTCTTTGTAATACAGAAAGAAAAATAATTTAAAGATTAGAAATTCTTTCAAAATTTACCATTCCATTCAACTTTGCTTTCAATGTGTATATCACTTAAAGTAATGCACCAAAGAACTAGCATATATTGACAAAATCTCACCGAACAGCATTATCAGCCAGAACGTATTATGTCTGTCTGTTCACATCATTCCTTATGCCTATAAATGTATCAGTTATGTCTTAATTATGCATCACACAGTTTGGATGACAATTTCCAGATTACAGGTAAATTGCAATATCTTTGACAATTCAGTGCATGTGAATGGATACATGATAATGTTTCTGTTCCTCAGCTACATGACATTATTTTTAACTAATGAGTAGTAATAGAATGCTAACATGAATTCCTGACACTTAAAAATTACTGATATTTTCATGAATGCTAGCAGCTGTTGAAATATTCCTAATTACAAATATCACTTATCAAGAGTAGCATATTGAAGTCAAGTGGTTTGTATGCAAGCACATTTGCAAAGATGTTATATTCTATTTTTTTCTTTTCACTCTTGAACTAGGTTTACTTTTTCTTAATGCACATAATACTGGACTTGAAATAGTTTGAACTGAAACTAATATGCAGTAATCTAATAAAATATATCTTTATTCCAGAGATTCAGAAGAGCAAAGAAGCTGTAGAATTAAACTTTTGCCTTTACCAAATTAGATACATTGTCTGTCACAGCAGGTATGTCATGTATTATGTGGGAGATACTGGATCAAATAAATTACTTACTACATCAAATAAATCATCTGGTAAAACACACGGTATTAATATTAAATCAAATATGTTTAAGAATTCTGCAGCCTACAGGTAGTTAGAAAGATATTATTTTCTAAGTCTTTATTTAAATTCAGTTCACTAAACATGCAAGGTGTGCACCATCTGGTAAAAGGCTGAAATATTCTTTTGATAGCTTTCTTTTTCTTTTCTATATTAGACTGCTTTATCAGCTCTGATACTGAAATACCAGAATGGCGGTATATTCAGTACTAGTTAGTTTTCTTACGCTTTTTAATTGTGGATGAAGTGGCTTTGTTAATGAGGCATGTTGTGAGACAAACATTTATATGATGACTATGATGTGGATCATTGCCATGCCTGTTTATTATAACTCTTAATAAAACGCAGCTTCCTACTACATATGCGTGGATGTCTGCTTTTTACTGTCACTGACAATTTTCTCACTTAAAGCTGCATAATATCTGCTTAGAATTTATGCTGTTACAGACATAATGTCCAAATTTTAGCAGTCCCAGTCTTTTGCTGTGGCATGCTTAAAACATTGTTCTTGTTTGCTTCTTCATTTAATAAAATGACTTCCCCCCCACCCCGCCTTGTTTTATTTAACCTTTGGACAAGCTATCATCTTTTCTGGACATTGATCTTCCAGAAACTTACATTATTTTGCTTGCTAAAAAGTTACATAAAAGTATCTTAAGATAAATTTTAAATAAACTTAGTGACTCTTTTGTCGGTAAATATCCTTTGATAGGAATAAAAATTTTATCCTTCAGTCTGTGGAGAATTCTGTGAAATTGTATTTTTTTGTACAATTATAAGTGTACAGCATTAGGAAGTAGTTTCAACACAACAGTGTGTTTGTTTTGTCACTTTCTAGGCTGTCTCTCACAAAGCATCCCAGCTACATAAGGAAAACCCAAATACAAACCATTTTGTCAGATAACAAAACTAACTAGCCTAAGATACAGCGGGCAGTACTCAAATAGCAATGGTAAGGTGGTCTCTGACAGATATTATGGCAAGTTTTGAAGCTACGGTGGGGTGACCTACTCATGACATTTCTCCATGGGTTGAATCCTTTCCTTCTCCTACATAATTCAGAGGCAAAAGAGCACCTCTGTATTGACACTGAAGTCAGTGAGACGCCTCTGATGCAAGACAAACCCAGAAAAGCCTCGCTATTGAGCTGACAGAGGTAAGCAGAAGCCCCACTCATACAATTTTTCTGCAGTATATTAAGGAGGAACATTTAACTGGGAGCTGTACAGCCATATTAAGTTGGAAGGAAGGGAGAGAGCCCCTTTAACAGTGCAGTTCAGTACAAAGTATGGGATTAAGCATTACAGTAGTTGTTGCTGTTGGCAGAGTAAATAGTACCAGGTGCTAGAAGTAAGTAGGGCCTCCAACAGCACTGCAAGCATCTATATGTATGACTGCTGATACCCAATTAATGGATGGAGATTTGGCTTCAGTATAGGTAACTGAAAAGTTTTCAAGGTCATTTCTGCATTGACCAGGATGCCTTTATCAGCTGTCTTCAACACCTGGAACTGCTTTGTCTTTCAGGTGACAGCCTTCAGCTCAATTTTCCTTTGGAACATGATAGTACCTACTCTTGTACAGCATTAGGAAGTAGTTTCAACACAACAGTGTGTTTGTTTTGTCACTTTCTAGGCTGTCTCTCACAAAGCATCCCAGCCACATAAGGAAAACCCAAATACAAACCATTTTATGTCAGATAACAGAACTAACTAGCCTAAGATACAGCAGGCAGTACTTGAACAGCAATTGTAAGGCAGTGTCTGACAGATATTATGGCAAGTCAGCCTCACAAAAACAGGATCAATGCTCTGCTCATGTGAATGCCAAGCTGAGTAAACAACAGCAAAAGCGAAATACATATTTTACAATCATGTTGAACAGTTTCTTTTCTCGTGGGCAATTTTGTTTGCTTGTTTGTTTGGTGTTGGTTAGTTCATTTTAGATCAAAATATTTTACAATTTTTGAGAGAGACAGTGAAAACAAAAAGATATATCATTTTATTACCTCCTCTTTAAAATGTAAAAACATACTTCTCCATGGGAAACTGTTCATCTGAATTCTTGTTATGGAGACATATTGCTAAGAGCACGTCAGGATATTTCTTCTGTGCCTTAAATAAATTAAAGTGGCAGCAAGTTGATTTTTAATTCCTGTCCTCAGCCACTGACACAGAAACAAATCAGTATCACTTGAATTTATTTTCATTTGGGGGGGAGGGGAGAGAGAAAGGCTTGATCTCTTAAGACCAATGAATTCAAAGATAATGTTGTCTTACTCAAGTAGCAGAACACCATGAAAAGCTAAGACTAATCTGAGAATAGGATTTGACAAAAACTTCATGTAAATCAAATCATAAGTATGGTTGGTACAAACACTCCATCTGTTTTAGCTCACTGTTAAAACAGATATTGGCAGAAAAGAAAGTGGTATCTTTATAAATTGTGAGACAAGAGATTTGTAGCAGGCAAGGGTTTCACTAATTTCAAATGCAATCAATGGCAGGCATAATTAACATATTTCTCATTTTATTTGAAGAGCACCTCCCTAAAATGATTTTTCAATGTTTTCATATTTTAAAATAATGGTGAAAATGGCTAATGGCTAATATTCATGGCATGATATGAAAATTAAATCTTATGCTTTTGTATAGAAAATGGCAAATTAACAAAACAAAGGAGCATCTGTTTCTGAACTTCCTTGTGCTAGACTGCAGACAAAATCAGTAAGTACTTCCTGTCCAAAATTTGAAACGTTTCTCTCCTCAAGTGCACTTTCATAAGCAGCAGCATGCAACAATATCCACATGTAGTGATTCATGTAATCCTGAAAATTATTTGATTTGTTCAGTGCAAAATAATTAATCATAATTTCTTTTGTTGTACAGACATCATGGTGGTAGTTACAAGGTAAAGCCTCAATAAAATAGATGCAAGAAATAGGCACTAGGTGGTAATCAGATATTTAGGCTCACACTTAACAGTTTTCCGCAAAGTTTGTGATGCAGTTCTGCTTTTTAGGGCCTGATACACATTCTCTTTTTTTTCCCATTTCCTGTAAAAAAAAAAAGTGGGTTCAACAGACTTCACAACATTTCAAAAGTGTTGACTGATTAATATAAAAATGAAAATTAGCCAAATAGAAAAAAAAAAAAAAAAACAAAGGTACTCTTGAATTATAACCTAGAGTCCAAACTATTGAAACTTACTTTGTAGCTGGATGAAAGAAGCTCTTCCAGGAATTTACTGTCTTCTCTCTAAACTAAGCAGAAAAGAAGTTTCACCCTTAGCCTTCGATAATCCAGATGTATGTACCCCTTGCAGTGCTAAAAGTAGAAGCAGGTAAATAACACTGCCAAAACCATAGTCTATACATTTGATCTAATCAAGAGACCCCAAATAATTAATTTTAGGTTAAAATTTTCAAGTGACCAAAAATGATCATTCTCATTTTTAGTATGTGGGATGTTTTGTTTGTTTGCTTGGTTTTTTAAAAATTTAACTTTAACTAGCTGAGTTGCAACACCAGCTTTTGGGTGGCTAAACATTTGTGAGGTGAATACCATCCTAACTAACATATATTTGCCAAAAGCAGATTTGAGAATTACTTCATTAAATTTTTAAAAAACCTATTTCAGAAACTCTTGGTTCTGAAAAGAGTTCTCATATGAAGAGTTTGAAGAGTTCTGTTCCTATGAAGAAAGGATTTAAATTTTAAGAATTTGACATTTGACATCTGAAACAAAACAAAACATTTTGATATGTCAAACATAGACATGGATTAGGTCTTCAGTGGTTATACTGTAGCTACTTCATTCTCAGTGTCATTATAGAACTCTATATCTGCTGAGTAATTAATCTATCATTTTTCCAACAAATACTGTCTTTCAGTCATGGATAATAGGTGGTGTAATTGCTCTCTGATATTAATAGAAGAGATGTTGAAAACTTTCTGTATCTTTTACATCCTGAACAGTCTTTTAGTAACGACTTAAAATAAAAATTCCTAGATCTGTCAGATCATGTTAGGCACTCCAGTGTACTGGATTTATTATATGTGTAAATTAATTTACAGGCATTTTCATTTGTTTCACTGATATCAGTTTTAATAAATATTGTTCTGAAGAATTTAGCATGACACAATGGCTCTATCTGTTATCTTCATATTATATTTTAAGAACTAAATTAAATATCTTTGATGATGAAATATACTCTAGGATCGTGGCACTTGGTATTTTCACTTTAATCAATTCCAGCAGACATATCTTACTATACTAGATCAAGCAAATTGCACTTTTGATTTAGTTTGAATCTAGTGAGGCTGAATAAACTACATTTTTCCCCTCACTGTATGGCTGATAATGAGCAAATGGATAACCAGATGGCATAATTTCTGTGAAATTTCCAAGACACATTCTGTAGCATGTAAGAAGACACATTCATAATGTGTCCTATCTTCTGGCATGCATCTGAATTCATTGAAGTAAAAATTGGCACAGAAGCTACTGTTTTTTCCACATTACTGTTGACTCTTAAAACATATAAATGCCAAATCCCAGGATGAGAAATGGCACCTTTTAACTACAAATGCAACTGGTTTTGTCACTTTTTTTTTTCTGTTCTTCCTAATTATTTTATAGCAGAAGGTTCTTGAGAAGACATAACAAAAATTAGCCACTTCAAGATGCATAAGCTTACAAATGGACATTGTTAACTTCAATCAAAATAAATTAATTCTAAAACAAACATTTATTTCAAAGGAAATTCATGCTTCCACAGTAAGACAGGACAAGGCATTTGAATGATTTAAAACCTTCATAAGGCAGCCGTCAGATTTCAGCCAAGCCTTGTCTACACAGGTGAATGCTTAGTTTTGGTTATACATATCTTATATACTTGTAGCCCAGAAAGCTGGAACAAAATAACACTCACGTACCTTCATTTTCTGGCAATTTTCTTCAACATTTTTGAAGACAAAATCATCAGTTTAAGTGTTCAACAACCAATAGCCATCTCTTGTAGTCCCCAATCATAATAGACAGTTTTTCAAGCTTTATCTACAAAAAAATTCTCCATTGATTTAGGTGGTTTTCTTCTCAAAATCCCCTAGAAGAAATTTAGATATTTGACTAAATATAGAAGAGGACAATTCTGTATCACTTTCTTTACAAGTCTTTTTTTTTTTTTTCCAAGCAGAGTGAAACTCTATTATAAAAATATTTCTATTTCAATTGCTGCTGCAATGTGATGCCTTTTCTTTTTCCCAGCAGAGGGTGGGAAAAGAAAATGTTAAGAATTCCTCATGGTCATTTTTCATTTAAACTACAAGCTTTCCACTAAAGAAAAATCTTTTTCTTTACATAAAGGTCACCACAATCTAGGAGCTATGAACTATAAAGTTCCATGTGTATGTAACTGCTAAAAATATATTTTAAACTTTGCTTGAACTATTGATAATTGTTCTTTAGTTTTTGAATCAGTACTGCACAGGTCTGGTACTCCAAGTCACTGTGAAAACTACTTTATGATCCAGCATTCCACAAAATAACAGAGTTGCTTGGTTACATCTATAGAAACAGGAAATCCAGCAGGATGGCCAAGGTTTCTCAGAAGTAATGCTCCAAACAGAATCACAGTCTCGGCGTGTGAAAGCATATGATACTTTTTCAGCACAAAAAATCTGGTTGGAGCAAGATTTAAGATAATATAACTAACCGAAGTCTCTAATTACCTCTATAATGTATACTTTTCCATTTTTTGGTAGATTTTCTCTGATCTGCACAATTCCTAATGAGCAATAAAGGGGCAGTTCCCTACAGCAAAGCTGACTGATTCAGAATGTAATTACAAAATCTATTTGGTAGTATATACTGGGAAAACAGAGGATAAAACAAGATTCCCCTTTTTTTTTTTTGCCAATTCCTACAGAAATCTATTTTCGTAACTGTCAAATTTCAGCATTATGCACAATGCATACGCGTGTTTCTCTCACGCTGCCCAACTTCAGGGTTTGCAGGTAATACTTTTCCAGTTCAGTTATAATTTCTCTCCCACTCCAGACATAGTAGATTGACCTACTGAGAAATTTAATCTAATGCATGAAGGAGCATATGTGCAGCATCTAGGAGAGAACGTAGTCTCCAGAGAGAACGTGGGCTCATGCCATGCCATGTTTCCTATCATGTGATTTGACCTGTGGGAGCCTGACCTGTGAATCCTTCTTGTCACATGATCCAAGGTGCAGCATCTCTTGTACTTGATCAGAATGTAAGATAACTGACGGATTTTATTATACTATTTTCTTCAACTTAGTTTGAATTCAGTTTTCTGTACTGTCTTCCAATATAAAAGGTACAAAATTTTCTGCCATTTTCTGTCATTTTTCTGTCATTTCACTGCACTTGGTTGATTTCTCAGATGCTGAAAACTTTGTTCTGCCTGAAAGTAAAACTGCAATGGAATCTTTAAACGTGACTTTCACTTATCTGTTCCTGGTATTGCCAGAACCCAAATTCCTTATCTGGTAAAACCAGAAGTATTTTAAAAGACTAGCAATTACAGTATTGTAAATATTTTGATTTCATATCTGATGTTCACATTCTTTCCTTGGTAGTCTAATTTACTTTCTGGCTCAATAAAGTGAGGTCATCAAAAGCAGATGTGTTTCCTCATAAACCAGGTACCTGGTTTAATTAGGATGTAATCTAACATTTCTTAACTTTCTGTTTGAAGAACTATGTAAACTAAAATTCTCCAGCTTCTTCTGGCAGCACACTTTCCCCTCTCTGAATCCATTTTGGTTCCTCCTTGAACCTTCTCTGTTTTTAAGATAGCTTTTAGTTCTGAATATAAAATTCATCTAGACTTGTCTTTCAGTGAGATACAGATGTAATGATAATATGTTACTTCTAGTTAATTACCATCACATGTGTCTCCAAAGATTCATGTTGGCATAGATATCCATAACAGCATCCTCAATGACCCATTTGTTCTGACAAAGCTCCCACTGTGGATGTTCATTAGACTTATTCTCCTGAATCCCATATTATCAGACTGTGGGAGGAATCTGCATACACCTCAGGACTGGTTTTGGCCTCTGTGGCCAAAAGTATATCCTACAAAGAGAATGCGTCTCTGTTACCCTGTCGGGTAACAGGGAAAATCGGACCTTGTGGCCTAATCAGTCCAGTGGCTTTGCCTTAGCTTTATTCCCCCCCACCCCCCATTTCCCTTACACTAGGAAGCTGGGCACTCTGGGAATATACAAAAATGAAAGCAAATAACCATGCTCTTTTAAAATTGCTGTGCACTCAAAATGTCACCTTTGGCAGAGCTCAGATATATGTAGTAAAAAATGGCATGTACATTTTCTTGCTTCACCGCTCTTCCTGCTCAGCAGGATCCTCTTGGCTCAGGTGGATCTCCCCAGGAGCCCAGGGCCCTGGGTCTCCGTACAGGGATGCTTTGCTGGGAGGTGTCCCTCTCATGCCTCTGTAAACAGCTTCCTTCTATTGTTCTGCACCAATGCCCCCTTAGCCTTTAGCAAAAAGCCCTCTGTTTACTGTAAAACTTCTGCTGGATGTTATCTTATGATTCATCACTTGGAGGAGTGGAACTAGTCACCAGGTGAACTGTTGCCTATCTCCAAAAAGCAGCCCCAGAAGGAATTTTCTTCCTTGAGCCACACAGAAAATGTCATTTCACAAACACTTTTTCTGGCATTGAAATCTGGCTTAAGATATCCCTACCATCCTGATCACTCATCTTTGTTCTAATATTTTTTTTTTAAATCACTCCTGTTCCAGTTCACCTCTTATGATAATCGAACTAGTTTTTGTACAGTTAAATTGCACTTTTTTTTTTTTATTTCAAACAGTGCAATAGCATGGGGGATTTCAAAATTGATCTCAATGTGTTAGAGAAAATCTAACTATACACTTACATGTGGAACTACACACTTATTTGATGTCTTGGTTAGAAAAGGCTAGGCTAAAATAATTTTGAATGTTAAAATAATTTTGAATGAGCAAAGATTTCAAAGGATTTATGCCAATCTGTTCTTGTGATGAAGAGTTAACATTGAATTTTTAATAATGACTTTGATATCAGTATGGCAAGGCTGAATTTATTTTCTCCATTTCTGAGGACAGCATTTCAGGTCTGTCCTCCATCTGCCATTGACTATGTGTAACTAATTTCATGTCAAAGACAAGAATTACTCGACTGGAATAACAATAGTTTACAATAGTGGGACTAGCAAAGTTTTGGAGAGTCATATATTCAGTTTTTATTTTTAATTTGATTGTTAATTGAAAACATTGTGTATTCTTTGCACAGCTGTGCTATTGTTATCCTTTACTTTCAAATATTATGACATTTCTCTGCTAAGACCTGAAGTATTTTCACAAAAGGAAAACCAATGAGGTAGTTTGAGTTGAGCAAAATCATATTATCTCCCTTGTTGTTTACACAGACCTAAATAGGCTTTGGCTAAATATTCTGGTACTGGGCAATCATTTGCATTTGATTTGGTATGCATTCAGAATATAAAGGTGTTTTAGGTGTTCTATATTTAGATAAATTGTATTAGATTATCTATCTCAGTTCTACTTATTCCTGCACAATATAAGTTTTACCTACCTTATCTGGTCATGATTCCTTTGGCTACCTACAACTAAGCAGGGAACGATCTTATCTCAAGTGTGAAGATTTTGCCCTGGCCGGGAAAGAGTTCTGCCTTCTCAATGTAACAACATAGTGCAGAGATCAAATCAGACTTTTAAATACTCATCAACAATTTTCACTTGATAGAACTCTGTTCTATGTCTAAGTAAATCTATAGCACTAGTACTGTTATCAGCTGCAGGGGATCAGTTCTTCATACAAGTTCAGCTATTATACACAAATATTTATCTACTATCCTACTTACTTTTCTTCATACACTGAGAAGTTATTTTTCAATACATTTCTTTTTAAGATTGTATTTCTTAGAAAACCTTTATAATTCCATGGTTCTAGGCAGACCTTAATTAGCCCAGCATATACTAAAATACCCATTGCTAGATGTTGGCTGAAATTCTTAAAACTGCTAGTTAAATCAAAGAAAGAAAACCAATCTGGATTTTTTTTCCATACAGTAGTAATAATATTTTCAGTGATATTTTAAAAAATAATTATCAAGTGTGTTAAACCTAAGCAATGCTTAGACCACAGCTTGAAATGAAATGCAAAGATTTATTAACAGTGTTTACATATTTATGCTCATGACATTTAATTTGAATATTAAATATTAATCTGACTTTGACCTTCTTGATTTCTAGGAGATAAATACGTGAGTCAGTAATCTCATTTCTTTAGGCGCTTTCATTTCAGTGTAAATTTAATACTACAAACAGTCGTATTTGGGTAGATGCTAAAAGAACTATGACAATCAATTTGTAGATACTGGTAGCAAAAATGTTAGAACCTTATACAATGAACTGCTGAATGTTTTGCCTAAGTTGAGGTTGTTATTCAATTGCAAATGCTATATCAAGGAGTAAGTTAACTTCTGACCGAAAGGACAAGAATATAGTTTCTACCATAAGCAAGTTGTGCATTCATGACAAGGCTTTTCATATTACCCCTGAAGAATCTTATTCTAGTGCATCAGAGTCCAATAATGGACTGAGTCGGTAGTAACACTTACATTCTTACTGCAGGATAGGAAAAAAACAGTTTTGCAAATCACTTATAGACTAGCCAAATACATTTTCTTGTACCATACAGGGTATTTCTTGGTTTTGTGATACAATAGGGCAATGCTAAGGCTGGAGGTGTCTTGGTAACTGTTCTGTCACGTGCTGTTTCCTTCCTCTCCCTCTTTCTTGTAACCTAACAAATTAGTATTTGTGGGGGATGTTAAGTTTCTGACTAAATTCCATGGAGTAGATCATTTGCTTTTTAAAGATGTTTCATAAACCGTCAGTGCAGCTTTGCAAATCATTACACTGTAACCAAACAGTGTTCCTTTTACAACATAGTTATGTGCTGCCCTGCTTAAATCCCAATGCTGGTAGCTGAGGCCAGTTTTACTGGCTATTTGACTGTTATTTAGGGATGTAAGAAGGGGCACTCCTGACATAAAATCGGTTACAAACACTGTTAGGAGTGGAGGAACCTATCATAGTGACAGACAACATGAAGTGCTACTTCTTAAAGTGCTGTGTGCTGAATCTCTAGTACAAAGTAGTATAGGCCTGACAGAAGAGGCTGTGGTGCAAGACATACAGTGGCTCAGCAGCTGGATATTAATTTTTTTTAAATGTTGCCTGCACTGTTACTCTGAGAACATACTTTTCTGAGAGATGGCTTTATATTTCCAGAAGAATAACCTTCTCCAGACAGTTTACTGTAGAGCCCCACAGGTGTGTAACAGCCCAAACAGAGACAAAATTTAGAGGGTCAAGTTTGGATAGGTGTTAAGCTGCTTACATCCCTTTAGGAAGTAGTAACACCAGTTGCCCGGTTACAGCCTGATTGTGGTACCTATATGACATGAGTATCTTCCATGTACCACCTCTCTAGCAAAACCAAACTATGATGGTAAAATTGTGGTTGTGGAAATAGAATGATTAGCGTGTAAAAAGATTGTGCATGTAAAAAATCAAGCAATTGCCTGTCTTGCAGCTTCCTCGAAGAGCCTGTGGCATCTCTCTATTTCTAGTTCTGAAGTCTATTTTTCATCAGTCCCTACTCAGTAAAGCACATGTTCATACTCTGTCCTGTTTGAACAAGGCTAAATAAAGGTCTCATTTTAGCTTGTAGAGGCAAAGCTATTTTAGCTCTATTTTAACCTAGATAGCCTAGGTGTCAGGAGCAGCCAAGATGTGGCTGACAGACTCCTGTATTTAATGTTTGAAACCATTGATCTGAACGCACAGACACGGGCAAAACATTTTTGTTAGTACTGTTAAGCAGATTGTGTCCTTGCTATAGCTTTCATACAGTAATCTTTTAAATTTTAATCAGCAGCACTTGAGCAGATGCTGATTGTCAAGCATACACTTAACTGTTTTGCTAGGCTAGGGTGTGGAGTTGGGACACAGAGCTGAACTGTGTCAGAATAAGCTCCATAGCTTGGAACAACTGCTGAGGAAAGCAGCTGCTACAGGCAACATTTGTCAATATGTTCCTGCATTAGCATATTACAACAGGGCTTCAAATTAAAAATAATAATAAAAAAGAGCCAACCACAAAACCCCACTGATATACATTAAACATATTAAGTGACTATCCTATAGGGTCTATAAATGCTGAATTCTTTTCAACTTGAACTATCATTACATTTCTGCAGTAGTACAGGTCTGGCAGTATCACTTAGGCAGGATTGAAAAATTGGAATTTTTTCCAATAAGGTCAGAGCACTGAAAATGTGGAGACCAAATATACTTTATTTATAGCATTTGGACAGCTCCAGAATGCTTTCTCCCATAGTCTTTTTGTTGGTGTTCTTGTGTGGTTTCTTTTAGGGGTTTTGTTGTGTTGTTGGGTTTTTAAATTCTTTTTAAATGGAGATTACAATAACACACTATTTTTGCAAATGCATTATGGAACGCAGCTTACCTGAAAGACTCCATCAAATGAGACTCTTGTTTTAGACTGAAGACATCTCACCCCACGCTTGTCTCTTCTTCCCTATTTAGAGAAAACGTCTCAAATGTGTTTGCTCTGTCTTTTTCTAAGAAATAACATATAAAGGGACATCTTACAAGAGAGGGAAAATTTTGAAGGATGAACAAGGAAAGACAGGCTGCAAGACAGGCTGCAAGAACAGATGTTAATGAACCTGTCCATTTCCATGGCATTATCATGTTTGATCTTCAACCAACCACAATGACCTCCAGTACTTTAATTAGTTAGTATTCATCATAGAAACTTACTTTATTCCAGTTTTAAGCTAAACTTACCTCAAATCAGTTAAGCAAAATCTGACAAAATCAATTCTTAGATATTTCCTAGAGAAAGAATGGCTACATTTTATGGGCAATACACATAGTTTTCACTATTTTATTAACAAGTAACTCAAGATTTTTATTTTTTTTAAAAGAAGCTGAATCCAGGTGTTAGTTCTGAAAAGAATTTAGGCAGGGTGTGATCAGAAATTAATTTTTAAAAGTAATTTCTTTAACATATTATAGAATCATACAATCATAGAATCGTCTAGGTTGGAAGAGACCCTTGGGATCATCGAGTCCAACCATAGTGAATATATATTTTCATAGTGAAACTGTTTCCTGATAAACTGGAGCTTGATTGTGGTGGGTTGACCGTGGCTGTCTGCCAGACACTCCCCCAGTCACTCTCTCACTCCTCCTCAACAGAACAGAGAAGAAAATAAAATGGAAAGGCTCATGGGTCAAGATAAAGACAGGGACATCATTTATCAATTACCATTATGGGCAAAACAGACCTGACTTGGGGAAAAATTATGTAACTTTTTTGTCAAATATAAGAAAAAAAAAAGTAGTATGTTGAGTGAAAAAGAGAAAATCTAAAACACCTCCCCCCCCACCCCTTTTCCCAGGCTCACCTTCACCCTCCGTTCCTGACTCCTTTACTTCCTCCGCCTAAAGAGATGCAGGAGGATGGGGAGTGGTGGGCTGTGGTCAGTCCATAACAACTCCTCTCTGCCTCTCCTGCATCCTCATGCTGTTCCTCTTCTCCAGCCCGGGCTTTCCCGTGGGCTGCAGGCCTTCAGCGTAAACCTGCTCCACCATGGGATCCTCTCCAGGGCCTGAAGGAAAATATTTTCCCTGGGGGGTCTCCAGGGGCATCTCCCCTTTCTGACCCAGGCTTTCGCCGCGGTGCCCGCCCGTGGCTGAGGGGCTCAGCTGTGCCCTGCGGTGGGGCCGTTGGAACCGGCTGGAACCGGCTGTGTCCGGCACGGGGCAGCCCCGGGACCTCACCACAGGGGCCGCCCGGCAGCGCCCCATGACCGATACGGGGGCACCCACACCCGGTACACTAGCAACATTGGTGTATATATAAACATATTTTATAGCTTTTCTTTAAATATTACCGCACCTAAATGCTGCCCAAATTAAAGCACAAACGCAAAATACAAAATCTGCAGAACATATTCACCCAGTTAGCTACATCCAAAACCACATCTGTGAATACAAAAATAGTAATTGTAATCTTTAGAAGTTTTATGCCATTTTCCTGCTCTCCAAACATGCTGAATTAGGTTGCTGAGGCCACATCTTCCCCTGCTATGCTGCATCTTGTCACATGAGGGATCATAAACAAGATAATCTTACTGAAAACGCCATCAATGTGATAAAGTACACCAAAACAAGTATTTCAAATTACATATCTGCAGATAAGTGTAGGTCCCTTCCCACAAAGGCCTAATACTTACTGGCTCACTGACTTCTGGGAAGCTGATAGTTTGAACTTCCCTCAGACATTTTCTGTTTTATTTAGATAGGTTGCTTCTAAATCAATCCTCACACATCCATGGTTTTAAGAGCCTACAGAGATGTTATTAAGTCTTTCTATTCCGGATAGTAGTCTGTGGGGTTTTGTTACATCTTATTCAGAGCTTGTTGATTGCTGGGGTGGAAAAGTCAAAAGTCTTGTTTGCTGATGAATAGGCTTCCTTCGCAGCCTACACACAAAATATGTAGAAAACACACCGGAACTTCTGCTATGTTGTTACATCAATGATCATTGCCGTAAGAATGAAATAAACTCTCTACCATGTGTACCACTGGAACTCGATCATAATGTACAGAAGGGAGTAATCCCTTCCAGCTGCCTCCGACAGGTAGGTAGTTATCTTTGTGCCAAAGCTTTTAAAAAACTGTCATGTCCCAGGTTTCACTATGCTGAAAAGCATATTGACTATTCATGAATTATACTAGTAAATGTCTACTTTTCTGAGAAGAACCCAGGTCTATGTACCTACTTCATTTGAAAGGTAGTGAAGCCAAATTTCAATAATACAGTAAAAATGTGTTAGTTTGCAGGCTGCTACAGAATGTTTTGTCTAAAAAAATGGCCTTTGATGTTAAAACTTAAAAATATTTAAAAATACTTTAAAAGATACTTGATTAAAGCCATTTTGACATTTTCACTCAGAATGCTGCTGGAAAGATTTTTTTTCTTGAGCTGTTACTTTGTGCGTGTTAAAACTTTCTCTGGAGCCATTCACTGATTTCTCTTCTATAGTCAATAAAGCTTCAGCTTTATTCTTCCTTGCTTAGTGCCATCTTTTTGCCCACCTCTCACTCCCCTTTCATTCATAGGAAGGAATCCTTTTCCAGTATGCCCGCCTTTATAACCAAGCAAATTCCTGCCTTTTATCATGCATGCCACCCCCCGCTTTTGAATAGACCTCCCCTTCTACGTATTTTTTCAATAATTCTCTTTCATATTATTTCCCAAAAACTCTTTTATCTTCATATAAACAAACAAAAAGTTTGTAATGTTTCAGGCTGCTTTATGTGCTGCAATCAACATGCATTATGGTAAAGAATTATTCTGTATTGTATCTGTATATTTTCCCACCTATCTACATTCATATTGTCTTCTCTTAGATTAGTCTTTCAGCTTTGAACTTTTCATATGCACTGACTAGCATAATATCCAGAACTGGAATTCATGGACATTATGTTAATAGGATATAATAATGAAAAACAATGATTTGTTGCTCATTCATGTGGGCACCAATGCTGACGAAGACCTTGATTGGACCAATGGACTGGGAAGGGGTGTGCTACAATGAAAGACATTGGGGTCCAGGTTGTGTTCTGCTTCATCCTGGTGTGGAAGGTTCAAGTAGAAAGGAATGTGTTCTACACAACAGTATCTGTCTGGTACTGCAGGCTGTCCTTTGGATTTTATGACCACATAACCCTCTTCAAGGAACAAGAACTACTGGATAGCATTGGAATCCTTCTGGCAAAGTGGGGTGAGAACATCTTCAAAACCAAGCTTGCTTATCAGCTGAGGAAGGTTTCGAACTAGGTACCTCAGGGGATGGAGACTATGGGTAGAGGTAGGTCTCAGAACAGGAGATGGGCACATTCTCACAATTCCTCTCAGAAATTCATGACTGGAGCCCCATCTCAAATATCAGTCCACAAAGCATACAGCATGTGAAGTAAAGAGAAAATAGGTGTTGGTGCGCAGCTGTATGGCTGTGGTGCCATAAAATCATATGTGGCAGCACAGCTTGTGGTCTAAAACGTTTCTCTAAGTCTGATTGGGATAGAGTTAATTTTCTCCATAAAAGCCTCTCTGGTGCTATGTTTCGAATGTGTGACTAAAGTAGTGTCAATAATGTGTCAATGTTTTAGCTGTTGCTGAACAGCATTTCCACAGCATTGAGGCCTTTTCTTTTTCTGATGCTGTCCAACCAGTAAGTAGGATGGAGGTGCACAAGAATTTGGGAGAAGATACAGCCAGGACAAGTGACGTGAACTGACCAAAAAGGGTATTCCATACCATATGATGTCATACTCAGGAATAAAAGCTTAGGGAATGGAGAAGAAAAGTTGGACTTTCACAGTTATGTTGTTGGTCTTCCCAGCTAGGAAGTGACTGGACATCTGCCTGCCAAGGGAAGCAGTGAATGAATTCCTTGCTTTGCTTTGCATGCATGTGCAGCTTTGCCTCACTTGTTAACCTGCTTTGATCTTGACCCACAAATTTTTTCCTGCTTTTGCCCTTCCGATTCTGTTCCTCATCCTGCTGGGGGCAAGTGAGTGAGCAACTGAGTGGGGACTTCCCTGCTGGCCATAGTCAATGCAACACAAACACAGAGAAGAACAGGCAACACGAAAGCTGGGGGCTTATGTATCATGATCAGAGGGGAGGCCAAAATGGGCAATCACAGTTGGCATTTGCTACAGACTGCCACAAGAACAACATGGGGACAATGCCTCCTTTAAATAGCCTCATAATAACAGGTCCTGGATCTCATGGAGGACTTTAGTTACCCAACATTTGCTGAAAGGACAACTTGGAGTTGTCCAGAGTTCTGGAGTCTGTCAGGGTCAATTTTTGATGCAGGTGTTGGATGGCCAAACTGGAGGAGATGCTTTGCTGCATCTACTGCTCAAGCATAAGGAAAATGGTCATGGACTTGAAGACTGATGACAGCCTTGGTTGCTGTGACCATGTGATGGTGCAATTTTAAATTCTGAGGGAAAAAGGAAAAGTAAATAGCAGAATAAAGACCCTTCAGGGGAAAATACTTGGCATTGCCCAGGGAAATGGCTAGCAGCTTCCCCTGAGAGGCTGTCTCCTCCCAGGGAATCTGCAGAAAACTGTAGAAATACAGACTGGAAGGAGCTTGGAATTATGTCAAGGCTAAGTGAGTAAAGGGCACACTAAAAGTACCTTTTTTGAAATGTGTGAAGGCTTAGCCAACTAGTAGCTGGAATAATGTTACAATAGCACGTAGTAATGCTCAGGAGAAAAGAAAAGATAAATTTAATCACCGAGTAGGAAGACCTGAAGAAAGATAAATATTCTGCTAGTTACTATGGGAAATGATTAAATTCACCTATATTAGAAGTGAGCATATATTGTAAATAAATGATTAATTGAATTTAAATAACTTTTTAAAAAAATTAGTATTTTGAAAAAGTGGACATAACCTGAGAAAGGTACTAAGAACCTGTGAGCTAAACTGGGGAATGATATATACCATGCAGGGAGAAATAGTTGCAGAAGCACTTCAGAAAATTAATAATATAAAGTATCTGATGCAAATGAAATGCCAAAACCATATTTAAATAATGTGGGGTTTTTATTCCTTTAATCAGGAATTAAAGGAATCAAACAGTCTACAAGGCTATTTAGTAATACTCTTTGGTCAAATATTGGATGAGTAGCATAAAAGGTTCATTGTTCTTATATTAAATATAGAGGAAATATTGAAATGCTTTTCAGTAATTGTAGAGTTACACTAACTCAGCTTCATCCAGAATGCCAATGACAAAATGACCATAAATGTTAAACATAACTGAGTATACTATAGCAAATTCATGACAAATATTAAACTGCATCTGGTACTAGCCTTGAGTCCATTTATATCTCCAAGTGTTACCTTTCTGGTAAATGAGAATGCATGAAAGGAAACACTTTGAAATGCTGTGTTCTCTCATGATTCCATTATCTGCACAGAATAGTCATTCTTCAAGCCAGCTGTGACAGTGGCAACTTGAGCAGGCTGGACTTTGAGTGTTAGTAAGACCAAGGACATAAGCAGTGAAGAAAAATCAGCATGCTTTGCTTCAAAACGGAAATTAAAACTGTAGCACAGTGGAATGACTGGAGGTTGGAGAAATGAAACAAGGCGACATATACCTTCAATTTCTAGAGGGGAGGGGGAGAAAAAAGGGAGGGAAAGTGGGAGAGGACGGGAGGGAAGGAGAAGGGAGAGGAGGGGAGTGAGGGAAGGTGAGGGGAGGCAAGGAAGGGCTGGCTGGCCAAAGGTAAGAGGAATTTGGCTGTGCTCTAAAGACCTGTGGTGGTATTTGTAGAACTAGCCCTTGAAATGAAGGATAAAAAGATAATCTATCAGGACACCAAAGCTCATGTGATACAGGAGTGCAATATTTAGGAACCAAAGAATTCAGCCTACATAATGTGCAGGTTAAAGCAGCAGGTTATGGTTTGAGTAGGATATAGGAAAAAAAGAAAAAAAAAAACACCCTTGGAACCGAGGCTTTATTTTGGTTTGTGTTTTTGTTTTTTTTTTCGCTTTTACTGAACAACCACCAGTTCATAGTGGTTGTTGCTTCTTTCCTGATGGAAACGTAATGCTTTTAATGTGGGCCCTCAGTTTTCTGACTAAATATCATAAATATCAATTTACCTTTTGACAAAGAACAAGTATGAGAAAGGGAAAGAGATTGACAAGGACAGAAGCAGGGACACCTGAAGGAGTGAAAGTCTTGACAAAAGTAACATGCTTTTCTTCATCTTTTACGGTTGGTGGCTTTAAGCATGACTCAAGTGTCATACTCATAAGTATGTAGCACGAACAAGCCAAAGGTACTTTTGTCACCATTGAATGTTTAAGCAATAAAAAGGATCTGCAATAGTCTTTGAATATGTCATTAACACTGCAGAATGATTAGGCGTAAAAAGGATACATGGCACTAAGTGTCCACTAAATGGTGTCAATGGTGGCAACTTTAAGTATTTGAAGACTCACCAACAGTATTTCATGTACTGTCTTCTCTGCACTAATAGAAATAATCAGCTATATTTCTCCCCATATGTGAGAAAAGTGTCACAAGAAGCACTTAAGATTAGTGTAATTTAGATAATACCTTCTATTTAAATGATTAGTGTTAACAGCTGAAACAAAAATAATCCACCAACATCCTGAAGCTCTCTGTAAAAGTAACATATAAATTCATATGAATGATAAAAAAGCATATAGTTTCCTGCAAAATGCAAAGTAAAAGAAAACACTTTCATTTCCCATTCTAGTAATGAGAGCTCAAGCCACCTAGATAATTACATACCTTCAAAATGAACACAAAGAAAAATATATTTTGGGCAAAGTGTAAGTCTGTTCTCTAAACTAAACAGCATATGAGAAAAAATTTATAACACTAAGTTATTTTGTATTTCCTGAACTACTCGTGGCAGTCCTTCATTCCTCATACATAGAGGCCTACTCCATCTAAAATTTACGTGTATGCCAAATTTACTCCAATAAAAATTCCTATGTTCCTAAATACATGCATATTTCCTGGCACAGAAATTATTAGTTTACAATTAGTACTGCATGTGGAAACTTTCATTCAAACATTAATTTTCCTTGCACAGTATAGTCAAGCTGCAAAGTCTTACAAGTGAAAGGAGAAAGCTTGTATTTTCTCACTCCCTTTGAAAATACTTCTGTTTACTTTGCAAATGCAGCTGCAATGACTGAGAAGAAGGAAACTTTTAAACATCTCAAAAAATCCAAACAATATCACACTCTTATAAAGTGTCCTTCAAACTGAATGATTCTGAAATGTTTTACATACTATGTACAAGCTCAGATAATGACCCTTATTGAACACTTCATGGGAAAATTAAGGGACTTATCTGTATCTCCTTGAACAAAGAGGAGGAAGCTTCTGTTGGCTTTTAAAACCATTTTTCTGTTTAGGAGAGGGAGAAAGCAAGTTTCAGTTAATTTTTTTCCACGGAGCATGGAGGATGTGGGAACCATATTGTCTCTACTTGATTCCTATTTTTCCTTTGCACTCAAGGGACATTACTACTGTGTACTGTTTACCATTCACACCAACTTGGAGGCCAATAGTCTAGTTCATGATAGTACATTTAATGCACTTGTTTCTCAAGCTGAATATCACTACCACCATTTCCTTGCATGTAAAGGATTTAGAACACAGATCTATAATACTGTATAATATTATTTTATACAGGGCCTGTACATTACTATAGCTATAAATAATTATTCTATGGCTTTATTGGACTATCTAGAGAAGCAACATTTACAATAAGGTAAATAACCAAGGAGTTTGACCAAAACATGATATGTAAATAAGCACAAAAGAAGTCACAGGTGGCTAAGGCGCAGTTTAAGGCCCACTTAGTCTATTTTAGCGTACTACATGGATTATTTCTGCAAATAGATGAAACTGGAATTAACATTTTAATTTCAACCATTATTGAAGATAAAAAATTTCAGAAACATGCTACGTAATCTTGATTTGCTTTGGGGAAAAGGAAAATTTCAGTACTTTCCTTCATTTAAACTATTATTTTATTAATGTACATGTTATGTTATTATTGTAGAATTATTAGTCATAGAGTTACATGAACTTTATGTTTAAAGTAGTGATAAATTTTTTTATGATATCTTCCTCAAAATTATATCATTTGAACACATGGAGCCTACTGTAAGAATTACAGTATGCATAAAATTAAGCTACTATCCATCGTATTGCATGTCCTATGGACAGTGGCTGACATGCTGTGCTAGCTGTGTTAGCTTTTAATAAGAATGTTGGGTGCCTCCATAAGGCAGGTGGAGACAGTGTGTTCAGCCCTGTTTGTAGTCACTGCATACTAGTATGGGTGGATCTCACCTGAACCTTGTTCTTTTTTATTTGACTCCTCTGAAATGAAAGAATTTGGGAGAAGATGAAAATGGTGAATAAAGCATATTTTATACCAGTTAAGTGTTCTTAATTAGAAAAAGACTTATGAAGCATGCTAAAAGATGCTCATTGAGATTTTGAGCATTATACTGATTAGACAGTAGAAACTAGCGTGCATGTATTAAAGCACACAGAATTTTGAAGACATTGAGGATGCACAGTTAAACATTTTGTAATACCTTCTTATTAAGCCTCAAAGAGCTAGAAGTCCTATTCCTCATAAATTGTAAAGTCAAAAGAACCCTGCAAATGGTTACTAGTTTGTTGATTTTAGACCAGGTAGGATGCAACGTCCATTAGCACATTCTGAACACCTAGACGATGGACAACACTTAGTGACTTAGAGTGAAACTCAGGAGCTAAGAAAATTTAATTTTCAGTAGTGTGTAGGAGAAAGAAGCAGTTATTCTTTAAAAATATGAGACCAGAAACTTGGTGAAGTCGAGGGAGGTAAGATTGCCCCCTGCCCTTCCTCACTAGTTCAGGAGGACAGCTGAGTTGCCAGGCCAGTGGTGGCAGGTGCAGCAGAAGCATGGCAGAAATGTACCTGTCAGGAGCAGGGAGCAACAAGATCGAGAGGCTAAACCTGGAAATGCAGGCTCTGAGGTAAGTTATGGAAACCCAGATGGAGGGTTAGAGTACTGGTGTTAAAAAATTAGATGATGCAATGTTGATAACATCTGTTTTGAAAATTATGTGTATCTGGGTTGTATTTGTGGTATGAAATGATGCCAGGTGTCTGAAGAGCCAACAAAGGACCGGAGGGACACTGATACTGTAGATACTCATGGATTATTAGGATAATTATCTAAGCATCACAGAAACAAATGCATTTTATCAAGTGATTTTTGTTTTGATCCTGTTTGTTCTGACTTAAAACATGATTTGGAGGTTAAAAAAAATAAATATCCATTCGTGTCTAAATTACATCCAAGAAGCTACTTTGTCCTCAGGTAAATTCCATTAATTTCTTAAATTCTCTGTTATTTTCTTTATGAAGTCCAGGCTAAAAAATTATTGAGGGTAGATTTAAAGTTAAGTCTATGAACAACAGCTCATATATAGAATTATGCTAGACATCAATATAGAATTTTTTTTTCTTCTTAATGCATTGCATAGATTGTGCTTCAGTGGTCACCACAGCTTTTTTATTTACTAAATTGGTTTTACCTGTGATTTTACATACCTTCACATCCCTAAACTCGTTTCATACAACTACTTTATAGCTTTATTAATTTTTACTACTTCTGACCATCAAGCTTTCCTTCTGTACTTATTTTTTCCAACAATTTACATGCTTTTTACTGCTGAGTATAGTATCTAATAACATGACTGGAACGCACTTATTCAAAGCTATGTGATATTCAGGAATGAATAACTAAAGCTGGGACAGTAGGATAGCATTGTCGGTTAATGAAGTGATACATTGTAAAGAAATAAAATCCGACAGCATGGAGCAAATAGAAACTTATTTTGATGAAAATTACTTTGGAGAAAGGTGACAGAAGCAGCTTTATTTTGGTGGTCTTATAAGTATTCTCCTCCACAAGCTTCAAGGGTTGAAGATAAATATAGACTTCTGTATTTTACTAGAGAGATTAATTATATTAGAAATTGCAACATTTTTGATAATTATTTCCCCACTATATATTGGTGACAAAAAAGTGCTAGAAATAGTTTTGCCTGGATATTCTTGGTTTTCATAACTGCTTAGTGGGTGAGGGAACGGCTGTGGATATTGTTTACCTGGCCTTTAGTAAAGCCTTTGACACCATTTCTCACAGCATTCTCCTTGAGAAACCAGCTGCTCATGGCTTGGACAGGCATACTCTTTGCTGGGTGATAAAATGGCTGGATGGCTGGGCCCAAAGAGCGGTGGGGAATGGAGTTAAATCCAGTTGGTGGCCAGTCACAAGTGGTGTTCCCCAGGACTTAATATTGAGGCCAGTTCTGCTTAATATCTGTATCAATTATCTGGATGAGGGAATCAAGATGACACCCTACGTAAATTTGCAGACAACACTGTTAGGTGGGAGTGTTGATCTGCGGGGGGGTAGGAAGGCTCTAGAGAGGGACCTGGACAGGCCGAATTGATGAGGTTCAACAAGGTCAAGTGCCGGGTCCTGAACTCGGGTCTCAACAACCCCATGCAATGCTACAGTCTTGAGAAAGTGTGGCTGGAAAGATGCCTGGCAGAAAAGCACCTGCGTGTATTGGTCAACAGCTTTGTGAATATGAACCAACAGTGCGACCAGGTGCCAAGAATGCCAACAGCATCTTGGCTTGTGTCAGAAACAGTGTGGCCAGCAGGACTAGGGAAGTGATATTCCACCTGTACTCAGCACTCATGAGGCTGCACCTCAAATACTGTGATCAGTTTTGAGCCCCTCACTAGAAGACAGACAATGAGGTGCTGGAGTGTGTCCAAAGAAGGGCAACAAAGCTGGTGAGAGGTCTGGAGAACAAGTCTTATGAGGAGCAGCTGAAGGAAGTGGGTTTGTTTAGCCTGGAGGAAAAGAGGCTGAGGGGAGACATTATTACTCTCTGAGAGGAGGTTGTGGTGACGTGGGTGTCACTCTCTTCTCCCAAGTAGTAAGTAATAAGACCAGAGGAAATAGCCTCAAGTTGCCCTGGGGGAGTTAGACTGGATAATATGAAAAATTTCTACACCCAGAAGGTGTAGAAGAATTGGAACAGGCTGCCTAGGGAAGCAGTTGAGTTACCACCCCCTGAAGGTGTTTAGAAGATTTGTAGATGTGGTGCTTAGGGACATGGCTTAGTGATGGACTTGGCAATGTTAGGGTTACAGTCAGACTCCATGATCTTAAAGGTTTTTTCCAACCTAAATGATTCTATTCTATTCTATTCTATTCTATCTTTTAGGGAATTGTGATAATTTGTTATGTTATTATGACTCATATGGAACAAATAGAGGCTTTAAGGGAAAAAAGATATAGTGATATTCAGTAATCGCATTGGTTGAAATGAAAGGAAAGAAAATGACTAAGGCAGCCACAGGACTTTCAGAATGACCTTGGCTATGCAATTAGAATAAATCTTAAAGGAAATAATTATTATAGAAATTGAGTCAAATGAAAAAGCCTTGACGTGTGTGTGATACGCATTAGCAAAATAGTATTAGATTGACCTTACAGCTTTCTCAGATAAGATGGACTGTTTCACAGACATCTTATCTGTTAGAGCTTCCGTGAAGTATTCAACACGATGATGACTAAGAAGTTATTTTTAAACAAGAAGAGGACCAGGAGAAGTTTATAAAGGAGACAGACAAAATAAGGAAGATTGCAACAGGTTTTACTGAATCTGAGCATCTACTCAGAGTCATGTTAATGGAGCAATCTTGAGGAGGTAAGTAATACAAAAGAGACAAAATTCAACTGTACAAATGCAATGTCATGTACATAACAGCAAGGGAAAAATGCTTTGTTAAAAGATAGGTATGCTCAGTTAACGTAGAGCAGGAACTGTATTATTAATTGACCATAGGATAATTACATGAAAATGTCAAAAAAGTAAGAGATGATTTAAGAAAATCTAAGGCTAGTTGTTCCTGTAGAACAAGAAGAAATAGTTCTACTTAAGAAGTCACTACGCTGATTTAATCTATAACATGTGTGATTCTTGTCGCATGCATGTTTCTGCAGGTTACACTTGAAAAATCAATGGGGGACACACTGATCTGCATAGGCCTAGCACTCCAACAAAAAGAACATACAAACCACCCAGCAGGCTACCAAGGAGCAGCCTTTAGTTTAACAAATCTAACACAATCCTAAGAGAATGGTTCTGACTGTTCTTAATTAAAATAGCTCATTTTCCTACTTCATGCTTATCATTTCACCTTATTTACCAGTATACAATGTTGGGCAAGAGATCAATTGGTAAAAACTGTCTGTGAATTAAATAAGCATGAGAAATAAAAGATGATTTCTAACAAAAAGAGCAGTGATGGTTTTGAGCAAAATAGCAATAGCAGGATCAAGAGGCCTAAATACTTTTTAAATAGTGCTTGATAAGTTTATGAAAGGGATTATATGACATGGTTGTCTGTGATGGCAGGTGCTGCGTCCAGGCGGTTCATCATAGGAACAAAGGAAACAGGATTAGGAAGAAATTATTGCAATAATCTTATCTGCGCTTCTCAGATATGTGTCCTATGGTTAGGAGGTGTGGAGCAATGAAGCAGTCTGCTCAGTCTAGCGGCAAGAAGAAATCAGCTGTAGTCAGCTTCATTCCCTTTGTTATTATCTCTAGCTCTGCTGATTCGATTTGATGATTTGTCTGGATTTTGTCTGCCCTTAAGGACAAGGTTGACAGTTATTTGGAGGGTATTTAAGAAAAAATATCAATAGATTAGCAAAGACAGAGAACTGAGGGGTCAATATAACGGGAGCAGAAATAGTAAGGTGCTGATGATGTTTGCCTGCAGGGACAAAAAAAGACAAAGCTTAAAAAAAATTGAAATCCAAGGAACAGTAACTCTTTGGAGGTCTCACATACCCCTAGGTTCCAAACTTAATTTTTTTGTGACTTGGAGGAGGAATAATCTCTGTTGTCCCACGCTGTCAAAATTTTATGTTTGAGTACTGCTACTGTTGATGTATCCCCTTTGCTCTAGTGTTTAAAAGATGCTCCTGGGCTGCAATACCAATCAGCAGTATTCTTTAGAAATGTCAATAGCTGGCATATTAGCACTTCAAATCTATATCCCTTATAAATGGGGAGCACTTGACATTCATTCTGTACCACATAGCAATACTTAGATGGTGATACTATATAAAAGGGTGAAGAGAGAACAAGTCTAAACTTTGAATTTTAGAAAGTGCAGAAGGACTTTGGGAGTCGATAGTTTCCAAAACCAAAGGGAAAATAGTGTCAGGACAAAGTTCTGGACCCACTGAAACCTGAAGCTTTGCTCCTGAATTCAAAGGGATCCAGATTTAATAATTAACATGTATAGTTAAGAAAGTACTTGTTCTAGAATATGTACTTCAGGAATATGAATCTTTCCGCAGCTGTGGTCTTTAAAGTAGGAATAAGTCACAAAATGTAAGGATAATATATTTTCATAACTATTTAGACTGTAAATTCTTTGGATTAAAGATCTGTTACTGTGTTTGTACTCCAAACCAACAGGTTCCATCTTTTATTAGTTGCTTTAGTGTTATTGTATACTCTTGACTCAGAACATTAATGATAACAGTAATTAAAGAATTGTTCCCTATAGTTAGTATTATATGGATATTGGTCAAGGCAATGTGGGTCCAACCTAGTAATACTACTGCTAGTAAAGCACAATTTCTCACCTCAAAGCAAGAACATTGCTTAAAACAATGGAACATTCCCCTGCATCTGTCGATCACAGTAATGAATCTCCCTTTGGTAAGTTAGTATCTAACATCAATTTCACATCTTCTAACTATATCAAAGCCACTCCATAAGACAACACTCTTAAAGAAAACCCCATCAAAATACCAACAAACTGTGGAATGAAAAAAACCCACATGAAAACCACCTCACAGTTCTTATAACAATAAATTTCTTCAGTAGTGTGATTGTGCAAGGAACTTTGCAAATACAACACGCTTGCTACTACTACCATCACTGGATAAATCAGGGTATGTCCACATCACAGTTCAAAGGCTTAATCTATATAGAAACAGTTAAACTGCATTTATGCTAGCTAGATTATGTATGGATTAGTTTGCCCTTGTCAGTACCCTGATAGCACTGGAAGCAGTTCTGTCAGGCTTGGTAGACCTAGTTCAGCAAGCAGCATCTCAAGTAAGATATGATTCCAAATAGTGCTGTTACTCTCAGGAGCGGTGCCCTCTGTGCTTATGTCATGAAGTGCTATGTCTTCTGTCACTCAGGCTCAAGTATGAAGAAAGATAGAGACATTGCTTAATGGTTTCATGCTCCCATCCCAAACTCCAGTATCCCTGGCTTTGTGCAGTGTGACTACATGCACTTGATATCACTGTAGTTTAGCTACACAATTTTTAGTCAGTTGCTTCAATGACTTTGTGGTCCATCCTGAGCTGATATACAGGGATGTTTTCATTGGTATTCAAGCTACCTAAAGGCAATTTTCACAATGTCTTCATAAACTAGAGGCCAGACTGTAGCAAGTTAAAAAACAATTACTAGATTATCTCAGTACAGTGGTCTTACACGACCATTTAAGACCAATGGTCTTAAAACAGTCTCACTGCTTAAATTGACCTTTCGCGTCAACTCTTATCTTACTCTTATTTCTTCAGTAGTTTTGATTTGCCTATCTTACGTATTTTCACCCATTTGACATCCTTAGCAAGATATCTAAATGAACTGCATTTTAATGAACCATGCTGGAAAATCCATTTGTCATCAGTTCTGCCATTTTTGCTCACATCTATTATCAGCTAATATAATTAAAAAGACTAGCCCAAGAATGAAGTGCTGCTTAATGTAATGGTTATCCTGATGGTCCCTAAGGGATGAAGCTGAAACTAACACAGTGATTCCGTAACATGACCATCACTAGAGTTCAGGGAACCTGCCTCTCTGTCTGATTCAAACAAATAAACTTGGCTGTCTAGGCTGTAGGAGAAGCTGAAATGGGTGGATTCATCAATGATTTCATCAGTGCACTGACGAAAACAAAGAAGGATGTGGATCTGTTGCAAGACGGTCATGAAGGGCCGTGAAGACCATGGGATCTGGAGCACCTCTCCTATGAAGATAAACTGAGAGAGCCTGGAGAAGAGAAGACTCCGAGGAGACCTTATAGCAGCTTTCCAGAATCTGAAAGGGGCCTACAAGAAAGCTGGAGAGGGATTTTTTACAAAGGCATGTAGAGATAGGGCAAGGGGTAACGGTTTCTAACTGGAAGAGGGCAGATTTAGATTAGGTAGCAGGAAGAAGTTTTTCACTCTGAGGGTGGTGAGGGTGCCCAGGGAAGTTGTGGATGCCCCATCGCTGTAAGTGTTCAAGGCCAGGCTGAACAACCTGATCGAGTGGGAAGTGTCCCTGCCCATGGCAGGGGGGGTGAAACTAGACAATCTTTAAGGTCCCTTCCAACCTAAACCGTTCTATGATTCTATGACTTTCTATTAAAGGATTTGGGTGAAGGCACCATTGTTAAGACATCAAAATCAATCAATCAATCAATCAATCAATCACCCTCATGACCTCATTATAACTTCTGTTCTTAGATGTCACCCCTTAATCCACAAGAACAAAGCATCAATGTTCAAGGCCCTTACATGTGTTTTTTAAGTTTCTCTAAACTCTATTCATCAGCTTGTGGATACAGGTCATACAAAATATGAAACCGAGATTGACAGAAGGACACAGAAGCAGCAAATATGGGGAAAGATTCAGACAGTCTAAGGAAAAAAACAAAATGTTAACAGAATGAAGTAGGTAATGAAAGTAGATCAAGAGTAATTATTTATGAAATGCTGCAAGGAATATAGAAGACTCACAAAGGCAGAATTTCATGTCAGAGAGATGAAATTTTGAGGATTAACCCCTGTGACTGTTAGAAGAACTATGTGCCAATTTTCTCTCAACATGCATATGAGCTACTGTTGATCATTTCAAAGCACAAGTTCAGCTAAATGTCACCAGTATCTTGGAGAAGGCTCTTATTTTCAGAAACTGAGCATCCTCCTAATAAAACATGCCTAATAATCAGACCTACTAAAAGATTGTATTTTGAAATATTAGTTCAGGGTTAATGACTCAGACAAATGAAATATGCATATTTAAAAGGGCCTCACTTACTAAATTAAGTACAAATCACATGTTCATAATTTTGTTTTAATGGTGTGTTTTTTTTTTCTTTTGAGTGCCACTATTATAAGTGTACTAGTGGACCTGGGCATAGATTGTACGTCCTCAGGAATATTGCTTCTGTTTGGCATGGTGTGTTGTTTCAAACCACCTGCAATCTCAGCTTTGCTGGAGGGCTGAAGCCAGGATCTCAAATTAACAAAACAAGCTGCCAGCATAGTTCTTTACAATATTTCTTAACACAAGTGTTGTTTCTGCCATTTTCAGCACCCTTCAAGGGGAAGGGGTGACAAGTTCTTTTTGAATTTCCTCTGTAGCATAGCATTTTTCATGGATTCCAGGTAAAGGAACTGTCTGCCACCAGTCCCAGGAGTGATATCTGACTTGGTTACTTGTCAAACCAGTTAGTGGCTAGCTAGAAATACAGACAGTGAGCATCTCAAAATCCGATGAAGGCAATTTCTCTCATAGGTAGTGGTGGTGGTGTGTCTTGGTCTATAGCTAAGTAGGCTAAGAAAATGTTCCTACGACAAGGGTTCTGTGGCTGGTTCAGTAAAATGGGGCTTAATGAGGACCCACACACATCACAGGTGCAAATGTATGGGATCTGTGTTCTGCGCTGAGATAAGCTGAAGCCAGTTGCTGTTATCAAACACATCCTAATGTTTATAAATTCTGGCAATTATAGGCTGTCAAGGGCACCACCTGTCTGAAATACCCAGAAACATTCATGGATCTTGACTAAGATGAGATACATATTTCTGCTTTTAAACCTGAATAAAAGCATTTCTATCATGAGAAGTTTATTTGTTCCGGTATTTCTCTGAACTTTCCATAAATAATTGTCCTAGGTCAACAACATATAAACGACTCATCTCCCAGTCCGATAGCCCTCCTCTGCTTTTTAACTACCTCCATTGCAGACACCAAAGCACCACATTAGCTACAGTCAACAATAATCAGCATACCTCCTTTGGCTTTTCCAAAGCAACGTCTGTTTTCGTTTGGCCGGCACTGAAAGCTCAGACCTCCCGTCCTCCTTAGAAAGAGCAGGATCCACCGGGCGCCGGTCCCCTGCTTTTGGCGGCGCGCGCTGCCGGGCGGCCCCTGTGGTGAGGGCCCGGGGCTGCCCCGTGCCGGACACAGCCGGTTCCAGCCGGCTCCAACGGCCCCACCGCAGGGCACAGCTGAGCCCCTCAGCCACGGGCGGGGAAAGCCTGGGGCAGAAAGGGCAAAACGCTGCCCGGCAGCCAGGGCTGAGGGAAACCGGGTGAGAAACAGCCCTGCCGGCCCCGAGGGGAGAGCAGGAGGAGGGAGCGGCAGAGAGGAGCTGCCCTGGGCTCACCGCAGACACCCATTCCCCTGCTCTCTCAGGGAGAAGAGGTCAAGGATGGACGAGTGAAGTTGAACCTGTAAAAAAAGAGGTATATGGAGGAACATGTTTTAGTTTTTGTCTTTTTTTTTTTCTCACTATGCAGCTCTCTTTTACTTGGCAATAGTTCAAAATGGTTTTCCCCACATTGAGTCTTTTTTTTTTCCCATGATAGTAACTCATAAGTGTCTTTGTCTTTATCTTGACTCATGAGCTTTTCTGTAATATTTTTCCCCCTGCCCTACTTGAGGAGGGGGGTGAGAAGCAGCTGGGGGTGTCTGGCAGCGAGCCAAGGCCAGCTCACCCCACGGAGTTATGTGATCGGGCCTTGCTGCATTGTGTAAGGTGCAGGCCAATGGAAAACTTTTGTTGTCCATAAAGGTTTTGTGCTCATAAACTAGAAAAAGGTATTGGTACATTTTTCCACAGCGATCCCCTTCTTTTCTTTCTTTTCCTCTCAGATTAGCATTGTCTAAACTGAGGTATAACAGAGACAGTTGAAAGCTTCCAGATTTATCTTTGATATGAAACTAACGTCATGGAATATGGTGCAGTTTCTCCATGAAAAAGAGGTAGCTATAGGAGACATTGCTCATATTTTGGTGTTCAGAGTATCAGGCTGGAACATCTTCAATTAGGTGTACAGTCTACCTGTATGAATGTGTATTTTATAGAGGGTCGGTTGCTTAAAGTTGTTGTAATCTGGTAGCTGTGACCTTGTAAAGACACAGCTGGGCTTGCCTTGGCCAAAGAAGATACAAATTCGAGGACCTTGCACATTTTACATCTCTGCAAGGATGTCAGGCATCTTTCAAACCATACTTTAAAGAGATTGGAATCGGGTTTGTGAATTGGTGTCGTTTTAGCTGATCTAAAGGTGAATCTGTAAGCTAAGCCAAATCAAACTTAATTGACCTTAGCTTTTTTGTGCTGCCTTTCCTGAGAGGCAAGTTCTGCGATCCAGCACCTAATTTGCTACAGAGCTGAAAGGAACTTTACTGTGTAGGTACTTAAGCACTCTATAAGGACAGGGTAATAAACCTTGCTGCTGGAATTAATTGAAGGTGGGCATCTGGATATGCACACATCTCCGAAGAAGGGTTCTGATTTTATCTGTCAGGAATTACCCAGCTCATCTGAGAGCAGAATAACAATTTCCTCTTGGCTGGTGAATAAATACCCTATAAAATGACTAATGGTCTATTTAATTGTCCTATCGAAAAGAGCATGGTTGTGACTAATGTGCAAAATAAACCAACTTTGGAAACCTCATACAATACTTGCTATCCTTAAAGTAATGATGCATGATGATGAGATCTGTACTTGATCCTAACTACGCTCTGTCATTCATGTCAAAGTTTTCTTCTCAAGAAATTAAATGTTCTTGCAAGAATTTTCAGAACACGAGTGAGCTTGACTCTTTCAATACAAATCACTGATTTTGCCCTGAATCATGAAGTTATTTGTTTGAGTCTTAAATACTATCATTTCCCAATGTGTCAGCAGTGAGGGAAATACAGCTGCAGAATGACATATTTAATTCCAACATTAGTAAGCCTAAGGTAAATAATAATTCTTTGTTTGTGTTTCAACGGTGCATAAAATTGCAGAGTTCAGATGGTTTTGGTTTCCTTTGCTTGTTCGTGTATCTGTTAAAATCAGTCTCTGCTAATGGAGAAATATATAGCTTAGCTGTCAGTTCAAATCCAGTCCATTGATTGGAGACTGTTTAATGCAAAACAGTAAGGACATCACTGGCAGTATTTGTGAAAGTGCAGAATCAGGCTACAAGAACAAAAGAAACTAAAAGTTATTGCTGCCTGGTGTCTGTCTGGCATCCTAAGAGTATGTGAATTAAGAAGCAGTTTTCAGGAACTACATTGCCAAAATTAGAACTAATTCATGCTTTTATTAGCAGCTTTATTAGTAAGACTGTTCTTTTAGGTCCTAATTTAAGGAAACTTTAAAAGGTATGTTAAAATTTCATCCAAGAATATTTATAACTGAGTAAGATGTTAGTATTTACTTAGCTACTCGCTGCTTTTCTCTGTATCTGCTAAATTCAGGAGCAGGACCTGCAGTACAGGGAAGACATATGATGCTGAAATCTGTCCTCTGTGTGCTCTGTGAGCAAAAGTTCGTGTGCAGGGTTTTACGGGTCTTATGGAGCCTGAATTCAAATGAAACACTTGAAGGAGAAATAACAAAAAAATCCGGCATCAAGAAATATGGTCAGTAAACATTAGTTATCACAATGTTCAAAAGCATACAATGTCATCTACAAAAAAAATTTTCATTTCCCAGAAAAAAAACAAACCAACCAAGCAAAAAAAAAAAAAACCACTCAAACAACAAAGAATAAAAATCATAAATGTGCTTGTGGTACATTTTTAGATACTGGAAAACATCAAGTGAAAACATAATTTTTATATAAACCTCGTAGTGAGCCATGTTTTGCACACACATTAAATTATTTGAGCTATTTTGACTAGTTGTTATTTGCTCTAATAATCATCAAATAGAAGAATAGAGAGACATCTAATCAAATTGTTGTAGTCTCTTTTATCAGGTATGGTATTCTGAATACACTTCCCAACATACTCTTCAGGTATCAAAGTACTTAGGCAGTTTGGATGCTATCCTATCACCCCTAAGGAATGTGGTTAAAGTTCACAGCTATGGCAGCTGACAGGGCCATATCTGTTGTGTACAGTAATAGCAGATTGGTAGCCCTGGTGACATTAATCTGTCACTTTTCATAGGTGTGAAACTGACTGAAAATCATTTTCAAAAAGCAGCAAATAGAAAAAAGTTTTATTTCAAACAAAATTCAAACATTTGCATGGTCAGTGTTGTTATGCAGTGCCATCAATGTCACTGTTAACTGCAGAATATCAATCACCACCCTCAGAAAGTGCCATATGCTGTAGTAGTTCCGAATATTTTGCTCATGGTTTGTGGTGTCTGAGGAAAAGACTAAATTATAGAGGAGAACAAATCATGACTTTCACGGAAGGGCTCTAGTAATCAAATTCAGTTTAGGTAATGATATATCATTTCTTGCTTTCTGGCTTGGATTCTTTAAGCTTCTGACATTGGTTCCAGCAATTTGATTTCTTTTCTATTTATCTCTACCTCTTCTATGATATATAGAAGCCTTCATTTAAACAGGTGGTATACACTTTTCAGTCTTTCCCTCCCACCTCCACCTACCCGCAGCTATCACCCCCATCAGATTTACAGGTTAAACCTTTAAACTTTCATGCATCCAGCCACAGCGGAGCTGCAGTGCAACCATCACACAACGGTTTCTTTCATAACACTGCTAACAAAATGTATGCTTTGGCAGTGGGGATCATAAGTTTAATTCAGATATCATGATTGTTAATCTCCCTTCAAACCACAAGAAGATGGTCAGTCTTCAGAGAGCTTGTATCAAGCAGAAGAGGACAGGGGAGATCCCAAGCCCCATAAAGAGAGTTGAGGAGGAGACACGGAAGAATTTAGAGAGACTTTGCTCAGTAAGGTAGGGCACATTTCTGGATTAATGGTCATAGGAAAGGCTTTGCAGTAGGGATATCTCATGTCTGTCCTCCTTCTTTTTGCCAGATGTATTTCCTCAAGGCTTCCAAATGCATTACAGTTGCACAGAAAGCTTGACCAACATATTCATCATCATTGATCAAACTGACTTTGAGGGTGTCCTTCAGGTGCTTCTGACAGTGATTTGAAACAAGTGCTACTTCCTGGCTGTCTTGTGTTTTTTATGGCTCCTGGTGAACATCAATAATATGAATTTCATTTTAATTCTTCTGTAAGGGATCTTATTTATAGAGCAATTTCTTGTGCAGTGTCTTGTCTCTATGAAATGATTACCAACTCAGGCAGCCGTTAAAGTTTACTGCTTAGGCCTTCCTTCAAGGTACAATATGGATATTACTTTCTAAAAGTAATTTAGACTACAAAGCACTAAGAATGTGTTAACTCCTTGTGAGCTGCACATCCCGTATTGGAATGTCAGATGATTTTATGAACTGATCTTACTTAATTCAACAGTCCAGCAACTTTTCCATTCTCCTCTCTCTTCAAACATGTGGCTAACAATTAACTCTGATCATTAAAATAGTGTCAAATACTATTTAGCATCAACATTTTTGTAACTTGAACTATGATGTTATGTTTTGCCAGTATGGTAGAATTTATTTTTTTTTCCAAACCTACAATTCAGTGTTCATGCACAAATTTATGCTTTTCTGTCCTATTGATGGAATATTTTGCATTTGCCAACATTTTGCTGGAGCAGAGAAAGTTCAGAATAAAACGAAAATTATTTATGCAGGCAAGTAAATTAAATTGGGGAAATCTTGCCGATGCTATCATATGGATGTACATTTGCCCCTGATTGCATAATACATTGATGGTTGGGGCTGGGAGGAAAGCAAGGAAAGTAAGCCTTAGAGCTTTTCTTGGCAAATGTCATATGAAATACAGGAATGGATGTAAAGGATGTTACCTTATAGAGAAACAGACTAATGTTCTCAAGAACAAATTAAGAGTATGGCACACGCTTGGGAGCAAGGTCCAACTTTAGCACGTTTGCACATAATCTGTTCACAGACAATACTGGAGGGCTGATGTTTGTGTTTCAGTAGGAAAAAATGCTATCTATGTAAGATCTTGAAACTGCGTGCTCCTTTCTTAGTGTGTCTACTTCAAAGCTTTTTACCTAAACAAGTGAAGGATTCTTTTTTTCTCATTTTCCTCGTGTTTCCTTATATCTTTATGTATGCTTTGCAAAGTAGTCAGTGGGTAATGGATGCGGATCCTGAGTTTTCAAGATTCTTGAGTCGTGGCTTAAAATCTGCCCTGTATCTGTTATAGACCTCCAGGTAAATTACTTTCATTTTAAGTCCCCTGTGTGCTACTGGCATGGTATAAAGGAAGATGTGTAAACAGTTTCTTGAAAAACTAACATGCTTGAGGGAAACTTCTGACCAACTGTATAAAACAGTTTTCAAAAAATGAAAGCCTCTCAAAGCCAGTGGGTTTTTTTAAGTCACAAATAGTTCTAATAACACAATGTCAAATTCAGTCCTCAGAAAACTCACAGAATCTGTAGTATTCTGTTAATTCCTTTTACTTTTACTCTTGGATATGAAAACAAAACAAAATGAAATCACCATTTTTCCTCCTTTTTTTTTCTGCCAGTGTAATTCAATAAATTAAGTAGAGGAGAGAGGTAAAGGCTTTCAGACACATTGTACTCAGTACCTTGTATCAACAAGATGCATTTGTGAAATATTTAACACTTTCCATGATAAGTCTCCTTCTATGGAGTAAGCCAGTTGCCTTTTCATTGCTTATTGCTGTTATTCTGGGTAAAAACCAAGATTAGAGATTTTTTTTTTTCCCCAATTGTCAAATACCTTATTTTCCAGTGATGAGCCTCTAGGTCAGCTTGCTTCCACTCTGCCATTTTGTGACTTTCTTCCCTCCTGCTGCCTGGAAAAAGGAGATTTTGGTAGCTTCTACTGTGCATATAAACAAGTGATTTACATGAATTTACATATCATTTCTGTGTTTATAAACATTATATGAAAGTTTAGAATCCTTTAAGATTGATTTTACATAATTTGCAGGAACAGGCTAAAAAGGGCACTAAAAAGTACTCCAGGTTCAGTAGGGCAGAGCCAAGACAATACAATGAAGTTTTCTGCAGAACATGAAAATGGTACCACATTGTGGTCGGAGTTCTCATTTTCACTCAAAAAGGACCAGGTTTTGCCACCTTCATCTTGGAAACAATACTCTGCATTGAAGTTGTTGAAACTGCCCATAGTGCAAAATATTGCTTAATACGAATTCCCAAATTATAAAAAGATGTTTGTGCTACCATACAGATTATAATGTTTAAATGCCAGTCGTAGAGATGTGCAGACAAGAAGAACTTCTTGTGATTTTGGCATTTCATTTAATGAGGTTTCAACGTCAGTTAATGAATAGACCCATCATACAAATTCTTTTTTGGGGGAATATAATATGTGATTTCTGGTTAGAGCACCTTCAAAGTACCTTGAGCAGGCTGTATAGTGGTAGATCTGAAAGCACAGTGTAGCATCTTTACTCCCCTGCCATCAAGGTAATTCGAGGTGCAGTTTTCCTACAGGGAACTTAGTGGGAGTTTTGCCATTTGCTGTGGTTTTTGGTGAGTTAAGGTTATCATCAAAGGAAGACCGATAGTCTCCAATAGATCATTGTGTTCAGTTGTCAGGTTATCCAGAAACATCCTAAGGGGTGGGTTGAAGGATGATGGAGCCGGACTCTTTTCAGTGGTTTCCAGCGATAGGACGAGGGGCAACGGGCACAAGCTGGAACATAGGAAGTTCCACTCAAATATGACGAAGAACTTCTTTATGGTGAGGGTGACAGAGCACTGGAACAGGCTGCCGAGAGAGGTCATTGAGTCCCCTTCTCTGGAGATTTTCAAGACCCACCTTGATGCAGTCCTGAGTGATGTGCTCTAGGCAATCCTGCTTTAGCAGGGGAGTTGGACTAGATGATCTCTAGAGGTCCCTTCCAACTCTGTCAAATCCGTGAATCCGTGAATATATTTGCCTGAAAACATACTTAAAATACTTCTCCTGAAATTACCTGTTTAACCAGTGAATAGAATAAAAACAGTTTGTGTAAGTTATATGATATGAAGGTCTTTTGTATTAGAAAAGAATTATTGATTAAAGAATACTGAATTAGGTAATGATTTAATTCACAGGAAAGATAAAATTATGAACTTGAAATAGTTTAATAAAAAAAGAAATTAGTGGAAAACATGAACTTCAAAAACGTTTTAGATTATTAAATTGTGACTTATTTGCTTTTAAGGACATCATTTTAATACATTTGGGAGGAGAGTGCATCTCAAAAACATCATATTTTTAATGTATTCTCTAATCTTCTAATTATTAGTAGTCTGTTTTGTGGGAAAATATATAAATGCATAGACCTTGTTTGTAGCTCTCATTAAATATTTTGCTAACTTTCTGGAGAATTTGTTGATAAACATTAGAGATTGTTTGGGTTTCTGTGGCAAGGTTTTGGTAGCAGGGAGTGACAGGTGTGGCTTCTGTGAGAAGATGCCAGAAGCTTCCACTACGCCTCATAGAGCCAATGCCAGCCAGCTCCAAGACTGCTGGCCAAGGCTGAGCCAATCAGCAACAGTTGTAGCACTTCTATGGTAATAGAAGGGGAAAAAAACTGCTGCACAACAGCAGCTGGAAGAGACGAGTGAGAATAGGTGAGAGAAACAACTCTACAGACACCAAGGTCAGTGAAGAAGGAAGGGGAGAAGGTGCTCCAGGCACTGGAGCAGAGATTCCCCTGCAGCCCATGGAGGTTCACGGTGGAGCAGATGTCTGCTTGCAGCCAGTGGAGGACCCCATGCTGGAGCAGGTGTATGCACCTGAAGGAGGTTGTGACCCTGTGGACAAGAGCCCATGCTGGAGTAGGTCTTCTGGCAGGACTTTCCTGATGGACTGCACCCTGTGGAAAAGACCCATGCTGGAACAGTTCATAAAGAATTGCAGCCCATGGGAAGGACCTGTGCTGAAGAAGCTGATGGAGGGCTGTCTCCTGTAAGTGGAATCCCACTCTGGAACAGGGGAAGAGTGTGAGGAGGAAAGAGCGACAACGTGTGATAAACAGACCACAACACCTATTCCCAGTCCCCCTGCATTGTGCGGGGGAAGGAGATAGAGAATTTGAGAGTGAAGTTGAGCCTGGGAAGAAGGGAGGGTGTGGGGGAAGGTGCTTTAAGATTTGTTTTTATTTCTCATTATGCTACTCTGACTTTTGATTGGCAATAAATTAATTTCCCCAAGTCAAGTTTGTTTTGCCTGTGACGGCAATTGGTGAGTGATCTGCCTGTCCTTATCTCGACCCACAAGCCTTTTGTGATATTTTCTCTCCTCTGTCCTGCTGAGAAGGGGAGTGATAGAATGGCTCGGTGGGCACCTGGAGGCCATCCAAGGTCAAGCCGCAACAGACATCCTTTCCATTCTTTTCTAAAGTAAAATGAACTTTTAGGATACTTTAACAGTCTACATCTCAAAATGGTTGTTTGGAAATATACAAATCTTTGCAGCCTAGCGGTGCTTCCTTTGCATTTTACTTACCTGACTTCTCCCACATATTTTTCAAGAGAAGTAATCTACACACCAGAAGTATAAAACAAATATTGCTGTTACCTTCTAATGGAAAACTTTATGCTTATTGCAAGAATATGACATTTTCAGAACAAAGGCATATCTTTCTGGTATGGTATCTGAATTAGTGATGTCGTCATTGCATGTAACAGTGGAGTAACTTAAGGATGATCCATCCTAAAGCTTTCCCTTTGAAAAGGAAATGAGAAAGGATGGTGTGTTGCATCTGTTCCTTTCCTCCTTGCAAAAGTCATGTCCATTATGACCTCCACCAAAAGATGGCAATCCAAGTCCACAAAAGATTTTGTTTTCTGTACGGATGGTAGCATCTTGGATGCTACACATTTCCTTTAATCACTTCATTGTTTTGATCTCTTTTTGGCCAGGCTTTGTTGGTGGACGGTTGATGAAAATTTTCATCAGTGGATCTGTTAGCAAAAGATGGCAGTAATGAATTTGTTCAGCTTTGACTTCAGTACCACTTGTTACTACCATAGAAATTTTTATAAATACGAAAAGGAGAGCCCTTACATTCTTGCCAAAGTCAAGTATGACTCTGCTCTAAACGGATTTCCTCAGTCTGTCTCTCCCTCTGTTATAGTTGCATCTGCCTTTTCCTTTAATCATCTCTAATGGAGTCTCTGGAGGAGATGCTCTTGGTGGAGGAGGAGGGAGTTGTTTAGGCAGACACATAAATATTGATTTGCCTCAGCTAAAGCAGGAGGTGTGTGCTCAACAAGAATGTCAGTCTGGTTCCTCTTAATTACCTTACTCTAGATTACCCATCTTCTTCCTCTCTTTGGAGATTTGTCCCATTAGTAACCATTTCTGATACACATTACACGATGCTATCTGTGTCCTCTTTCTCTCTCACTTAGGCTTGACTATTTTTTCTAGCTATTGACTGCTATAGTAAATATTTTCTCTGAGGCATTTTTCTCCTCGTATCACTAGCATTGGCCAGCAAAGCGTCGGTTTTAATCTCGTTTGTCATAACAATTGAACAAATATTGAACAAATATCGAATGGTGTTTCAGTCATGTTCAACGCCTCTAGTCTTCAAACTTCATTCTCATTCCTCTTTCTGTTTTTATCTTTACCTAGTTCTTATTAAATCAGGTATCTGGGAACATCCTGGCCAACTGTATTGCAATTGACACCCTAAAGGTATAAGCTGAGTTTATCTCCAGTGCAATAAGTGCCTAAAAACAGACACCACCATAAACCTTCCCAAAACTCATTGGTATGTTGCTGTTCTCAACTGTTTGTGCCTTGTCTACTAACTCTCTGAAAAAGCCATACAACAATATGGTAGAAAGTTTTTCTGTGGTAGGAATTATTGCATTGAGAAGTTAGGTTCAAACACATTTTTCCAAAATATAGTAGCATGTACTTTCTTTTCTCACCAAATGAGTGTTTTATTTATGCATACAAAGTCCTACATATGTGAAACTATATATTTTGAACTTCATTTTTGCATTACTGAACCTTACTTTGTAGACCAAAATAATATGCAGATGTTTCACATATGGCCTGAAATATAAATAATGAACACTCCTGGCGGTATTTTAATTCAAAATGAGAAAAGGTGTCAGTTTTGGATAAAAATGTCATGCAATCTATGTTTAATTAAAATCTTCCTTTTATGATGTTTTAGTGAACTTTTAAGATAAATTAAGTCAGGGGTTTTTTTACTAGATTATATTTCTATTTTAAATTTGTCTTTCTTTTTTTTATGAAGTTCTTTCTTTAACAGATAGTCTGAAACATTTAATATGTGTTCCAATTTTGAGTTAGGTAAATGAAAGCCACAGTTTTCAGTGGCCTTACTGTGTTGCAATTCACAGTGAATACACAGTCCCTTATATCTGTGAATATCATCTTTAACTGGCTAGTCCTAAACCTACTTAATAAATTCTTATAACAAAAATGGTTTACTGTTTTTCTGTTTAGTACATGCTTCAATATAAACCCTAGAATATACTTCAGAATACATGGACTAACATATCTAAAACTGTAGGAGTGAAAGTTTATATGACTTACAGCCCTAAGTTAGCCTTGGTAAGTTCCTTCTCAACAAAAGAGAATTGTCACCAGATGATTGTGTACAAGAATCAATATGATTCTTGTATAACACTTAGCAGTGACAATCCTTCATTTCCATTGCCTGTCTCTGCACCATGTAAACTCAGACTCTTCATAAAGTATGTCCTGAGTTTATAGCTCGGCAGTATTTTCCCTTTTACATTCCAATTGCTGTTCTGCATGTACAAACCAATCCTCTTATAAGCATCAGTTGTTTGACGAAGTCAATGTGAGCAAAAGTTTCCTGATCACAGCTTTACCTCTTTGGGGTGTCGTACAATTCATTTACACAGGCAGCTCACCTTTGGTAACAGCAAAAGCTCTGTGCTGGGGGATGTTACAAGTTCAGTCCTCTCATCTCCTTGCTCTTTTACCAGTATCCTTTCTCTGTCCCTTCAGTTAGATAGGCAATAGCCTTCCTTCTGTGTTTTGAGATACCACATCCTCCTCAATTAATACGTCCAAGCTCCATTTCTCTGTTTATCTCTAAGTCCTGTTGTCTACCCTGATTCAGTTCACCGTTACTATCCTAACCATTTTCTCTGTATTGAATGTAAATCAAAGGGAGTTTACAGAATCTCAGTGGTAAGAGGATTTTTTTTGGTTAGTTTTATATACTTATTGTAGTACCTAAACATAAAAAAACTATAAATTGGAAGTCCAGATTGTGCTCAACACTTGTCTTCCTCCACAGAGAAAATTTATGCTGAATAGGAAGTGAGTGGACATGCAGCTTTCCCCTGTATATGGAGGTGATTTACTCTGGGACAGAGAAGGACTGATCTGCATTGTAGAGAAAATATATGATTCCCAAACAGGAATTATGAAGCTCTTTGAGGAATGTCATTTTGGTACTACTGTCGCAAAGTTCCAGAAGGAGTTAGGAGACTGACATGGCAGCAGGGAGATGATTTAGTTTCATTTATTCAGGGATAATTTATTTTCTTTACGAGAAAGAATGAAGACTTGTCATTACTTGACTAAGAGGCTCCATCCACCAGCTGAGCATCTTGGAACTTCAAATGAATAATTAAAGAAGCTGGCAATATTGAAGGAAGAAGCATAGGAGAAGGAAGAAAGACTACTTAACCTTTATAGTTAGCCTCAGGACTTTTTTTTGGTTTTGTTTAAATGGACCGGTTTCATATCTCTCACGGTCTATTTCTGAATTCCAGTCAGTTTAATAGATGTTCAGCATTCAGTGAAAAACTATGAAAGCACAATGTTCACAAGTTCATCCGTGGTAAATCTTCACTTGGTCTTTCCCCTTGATCCTCCTCTAAAATAGTTTCCAATTTCTCTGAAAATATGGAATGTGATTTTAAGAAATCTGAGTTGAGTTACTAATATCTTTTCAAAATAGTCCCTCCATTGAGCTTTGCTTCTAAGATGGAGTTGGGAAAAGAGAAAAAAAAAGAGAGGGAGGAAGAAAACATACCTTTAGCTTGTGCACTCATTTGCAGGGTTTATACACCAGGTCTAGATACCTCTTCTCATACATGTAACAATCAATGACAACAATCATAATTACATCTGCAAATTTTGAAATTCCACATAAAAGTTTTTGAGAAAGCTGCAAGGCAGCAATATGCTTTATAATTCCACTCTAAGAATGTGAAGAGAATAAAAATGAAAACTCTTGACACTCTGGAGAAAAATCTTCTGATTACTGGCTACAGCACTTCTAGTTCAAGGTTTTTCCTCTCAGGGTATTTATACAATAAATTTGGGTCATTTCAAGTTGCAGCTCTGACAATTTTCTAGTAAGAAACATAGGTTTGGATAAAAGAAATAACCATAAGAAGTCATATCACAAAGGTAATGTGGCACTGAAGTTCTTCACTGGCTATAGAGTCATAAATGCCAGAGCTATCAGATAAATTAGCAGCAAAATCCAGCAAACAAATAACTAGATAAAATTATCTGACAAAAGTTACAGTGCTAGCAAAAACTTTATGTAAAAGTTGTAGCAGGTGAACCGAAAATGACGATAAGGCAGGTCAGAAGATCTCTCTGTCACAATGTCAGCATTTGAATAATCCTTCATTAGTACCATAATTAGAAAATTCATGGCATGAGTAGCTCTCAAAATTCTAGCTCTCATTCTCCTCTATAGTTTCCCTTCACATTTTCTTCTGGAATTATGGAATTTACAGAACCAGATAATCTTGTTATACACTTAGATCATAAACCTCAGAAAATACTCTTTAAAATGTTATAAAATGAGATACTTTCTAAATGACAAAAATGGAAATCACCTTTTTTAATAACCTCTGTAGTTCACTGGTATACTACAAACAGGAACATGAAGGGGTTCATTTATTATAACTCTTTTTTTTTTTTTTTCTGAAGCAGTGCAATGAACATTTTTCTCTTCACTTTGATTGTGTTCAATATTAATTAAAATGTTTTGCATAGTTTCTCTTAGAAGTGACACTCAGAAAATTGGACAAAAGGCACAGTCTCTGATAGTGAATAATGTCATTGCAACCATCAAGGTGAGACAAAAGCAATATCAACTATAAATCATCATAATTAAATAAATTAACATGGAGAGATAATGTATTGAAACAAATGCTACTTCCTAACCAGACAGCTTATTGTGAGCGTGAAGCAGGTTCAGTCTTCACAGCTACACTAGAATTCATTTTACTGTTGATAGAAACACAGAATATGAATTTAAGTCTGATCTTAGAGTCTTTCTTCTTACTGCCCACGGTGCTATTGAAAGTATATGTGAAATACTAAAATTTTTAATGTGAATTGCAGCTCCCCTCAGAAGCAGAACCAGTGTAGTGCTGTAACAGTAGCTCAATGAGAACAGAAATAGCAAAACAACCCATTACATGGCTGTTGTATGAGCATCTTGTCTGACTGTCTTCGCATTCTTATGGAAACAGAGATGATTTTGAATTCACTTTTAAACTTCACAGGCTGCTGGATGTGGGGTTTGTGACTGGACTGGAGTAGGATAGATATATGTTCTGCACAAAACTGAATTTGATTTCCTTTTCCTTTCAAAATTGAAGCTTTTTATATGCTCATAAAGGGAAAGAATTAGAATAGAAATATAAGGGGGTGGTGTGGGGGGGTGTGTCTGTGTGCACACATATATGTATGCATAGTAAAGTGAGAAACATAATTCTCCTTTTTGCCATTTGCATGTCAAACATGCATGCCTGGTGTCTGAGAATAAACAAAATTATACATAATAAAATATAAATTGTTCAAGTATCTCCAATTCCAAATCAAGGATATGAGAGTATGGAGTATATAGTCAATTTTTACCATTACTTGTTCTGTAACAAAAATAAAACTGTAGGTATAATACAATACATTTGTACTTACTAACTTTAACAGGGTATTTGTGCATAGCAAGTAACAGGAAAAATTCTGTCTTAAGGACTCGTATACATTGCCATCAAAAGACATTTTGTTTGTGGCTGTTTATTTTTCAGCATGTGTTTCTGTTCCAGATTAAAAAGGTGAAATATTTATTAGAGTGTACAAGATTTTAACAAATTGATTCTACTCCACTTTGCAACAAAACTTCCAAATGCTGTAGTTCTTTGTGAGAGAGAATTAATCACACTGTATCGCTTTTTCCCAGGAGCCAGGGTTTCTTGTAATCTCTGGAAGCCCAGACAGATGAGAAACTGCAAGGCAGGGAGGGAGGGAGACGACGGCTGCTTCAGGCTTCCAGGGCAGTCGGCCTCCTGAGTAGCTTGCAAGCAGAGCCAGCAACCCGGGACCTCACGTAGGCACGTTGAAAGGCAGCCTCCCCGATGTCCAGTACAACCCATTCTATCGGGGTCTGTTTTCCAGCAGAGGGCTACTAAGAGATACGTGACCCCACAGAAGGCTTTCATTTTCGCAAATTATGAAATTCAGGAAAGGAACTGCTTCATATAAAGTATTCCTTTCTTCTCAGTTTCTGGTCTCTTTGGCGTCTTGGCATACATATGCATATTCTCACACCTCCAGATTTCTACTAAATCCAGCAACTGAAGTTAAACTTTGAGATAACAATGTGACTTTGGCGGTAACTATAAATATCATAAATTCTGTCTTTAATTTACACAATTGGCCTAGCATTGTTTAAATATGCTTGAAATCTCAAGGGAAATTAAATTATTAAGGATTTCCTAGCATTTTAGTAATAAGAATATTGCTTTAAGTCCTTAATGTTGTTAAAGGTTTTTAATAATAGTCATTGAAACTAGAGATAATGATGATTCCTCTAGTTTCGATTGTAAGACAAAATCCAGAGTTGTGCTGAAAGCCGTCTGTCTACTCTGCTTTCCTGCATACTGGGAAAAAGTAGCCTGTACAAAGTTCAGGCGAAACTCAACTCTTGTCTTCAAGAGGCAGGAAAGAGGTTGGGAAGAAGTTAGCTTTCTCATGACAAGTGTAGAGGAAGGAGTGGGAATAACCCTGTGCTGCTGGATGTGCTGTAGGTGGGAGGGTGCTGCTCTTACCTGCCTGCACCAGCATTCTGGGATCAGAATTTGACATGCAGATGTCTTGGACTTCTGGAGAAAAATGGACTGACCTGACATTTTGCAGAACTGCTATCCTCAGATTACTGTTCCACATTTGCAACTGAAGTCATTGCCGCAATGATGCTACAGAATTGCAAATAAGAAGCAAAGTCCATGTGGTCATGAATAACAAAAAAGATCAGTTCATGAAGTTATTTCTTGTATAATGTGGTCTACTGTCCCAAAATGTTGTAGATTTTTTTAATGCAGAATTTTCCTAAACCAAGTTAATGTTGTTAAGATGTTTTACTGAGCTCTAGTGGCAAATGATTTCTGCTTGAAATGATTTTATCTGAGTTCTTGCTTTGCAAAGACTATTGTATGGAAAGGCCAATAAGCAGAACATCGATCTCAGAAGTATGTCAAAGGCAGATGTTTAAATTAATGTACAATTCATTTTACTGCATATCTAATTTCTTACAAATCATGAAAAATCTCTTCTCTATGCAGGCATTTATACAGACTATTAGAGCTAGTTCTAAATCATTAACCCCTCCAAGTTGCAGTTATTCATAATGTATAATGCAGCTTCCCTCTACATTTCCCTTTCATGGTGGGTTCATAAATGTTCATTTTACTTTTTAAAAATTCAGTAAAATAAAACAGAAGTCATTAGTACACCCCAAACCTCAGGTCATGCATTTACATATGCAGGAGAACTTGTCTCTTAGTGTACTACCTCTTATAACATTCTTTTTCAGAGTTCTTGCAATATAAGCTGAACGAAATAAAGAAATTCTGCCTTTCATAAGTCAGTCAATGACCTTTTGCAGAAAATAGGCCAATCTTCAGGCAACTCAAGTATTTTCCTATGTACATAACTTACTCTTGTATGTTATGTTACAGAGAAACTCAAACTTGCATTTTACCTGAAAGACTGCTTTACTTTGTGTTATTGCCACCAGCTGTGAAGCATTGTGCAGTACAGAGTTGAAAATGAGATATGATATATTGCATATATTCTGTACATGTGTATTTACATGTATTTGGTATTTGTCATACAACCAGCCATGTTTATCAAATTCTTTTTTTATTGAAGAGGATCCTCTTTTTTTTTTTTTTATTTCCTTAAGACATCACCTAAGTAAGTCCTCAATCCTCTCTGTTCCCCTAAATGTAACTAGTATGCTCTGCAGTTGCAAACCAATTTATTGATTCCATAGCTCTTCAGTAAGCATCTCCTGCACCTCCCCTCATGAGAGAGGCATGCCCCCATTTTGAGAAATTCCTAAGGGCAAAATCTTTGTAATTAGTATGATTGCAGCCTTAAGCACAACCTCAAGGATAAAGCACATAGTAACACTCTAGCTGGGAAAGCACTGTCACTGATTTGCTTCAGATCTTTGTGATAAAGGGCATCTTAGAGAATGATCCTCAAGCTCACTGTTTTTCTTGTTTATTTCCATACCCAGTTAGAAAAAAGGAAACTTACTTGGAAATCCTACTGTGATCCTGGGGAGTGTCAGACACGTAATCCTGCCATTCATGTCAGTGAAGCACTAGAAATACAGCTCCAGCTGTATACCATGACTTTTCTGAGCTTAGCATATACAGGGAGACTGAGATGGCTGCATTGTATACGGGATGCTATTATAGGTCAATGCAAATTTCACTACAGGTTAATAAAATAGCATAATATGACTGTAATGTGTGCAAGAACATGTTTCTTTCTGTTTTATCTAACAATAATTAACAATATGAAGCATTCACAGAACTGCAGTGCTTTAAGAAACTTGCCAGTGAAACTCTAGATTTTGTGTCATTATTATTAACATCCTGTGCCCTATAATTTTTATGTTTCTATAGAGAAGGAGGAAGAGGAACTGTTGTGTTGTGTGCTGCTGACAGCAAGGTTTTAGTAATTCATCTTTTTCTCCAAAACGGAGATAAAGTAAGCCAGAAAAGACTCCTTTTGTTCAAAGGATAAAAATATGAGAATGATCTCATTATTACATCATACCTCTAAACAACAGCAAACCTTGGCTCAGCGTGAGCTCTGCCTTGTAGTTTTCTTTACAGTTTTAAACACCTTGCATCTGCGTCCCTCTATTTTTCTCCAGTGAAAGGCAAATTATTGTTATAGCCTACTTCTTTTTAATGAATTTGGATTTTATAGTTGTTTAGGGCACTGACTGAATCCTTGTTTTCTTTTTCAGCAACAATTGATAAATTGATAAATGAGACCTTGGTTTACCTCTCATTTTACAAGTTTTCATGTGCTTTTCCAGATCTGCTGAAGCTAGTTCCTATTTTCATTATTTCCCTCTACCCCTCTTTTATCTGCACTGGTTGAAACTTCAGAATGAAGGCTTATAGCCTCCTGAAATTTCTTCACAGTAAATAGATTTTTTTTAAGTGCGTAACAGCCCCCACCAGCCGGAGCCCATCCCGCTACATCAGCCAGTAGCAGGGGCAGCAAGGGGGAACCAAGGCAGCCCCAGCCACAGGCATTGGGCATCTCCCTGGAGACATCAGCCCGCAGGTGGGTATGCAGACATAGTCTTGTGTTAGGACCATCTCACACAGAGACGACCCAGTGGCTCACTGAAGGGAGAAGAGGAGCTTCACCCTTCCATTGGGACGAGGAGCAGGTAGTCAAGTAGAGGAAAGAAAACTTAGCCTTGCTAATTTTAAGCCAGAGGTGGCTGTGGGATCACCCTTTTTTGGTTATTACCAAACTGCGAGCCTAAGCTATAAATAACATGAAACAGCACCTTTAGGATGCAGTTCCTCGCTACAGTTTGAGGGGAATTGGAGCTGTATGTGCTCGCTGCCCACCTTTAACAGCAGCCTTCATGAACTGCAGCTTTAACTCTTTTAGCAAGAAAGTAATTTGTGAGCAGGGAGCGAATTACTTGCCTCCTCTAGCAGTGGCCTGTTATGTTGTTCATTTAACCATAGAACAAGGTCTCAGCCTTGAAAGGGCAGGTTCTTGCTTTCGTTACTTGACAAACATCATATTTTGAATTGCAGGAATACTATGACCCAGCTTGAGTTAAATGTGATTCTTAAGGAAACAGGAAAGGAATACAACACTCCCTATACGAAGGTGCAGCACATTTATCCCGCTTTCAGAATATAATAATAAGGACTCTTACTCCCCTGTGCATTCTCTACAGTGTTCAAAGGGTGAAAGAGCGTGGCTTCTTGTAATCTCTATAAAGCAAGGAAAGACTTTTCCCTCTCTGTGATTCTGGCCCTTCACCTGGCTTTTGATACTTAAACTGAGCTACATTTGAATGCTGTGGGTGAATATAGACATGGTTTTGTGGTTAAGGGTTTTTTTTAGGGGGGAGGGGGAGTTAATGCCATCTCTTCACAGCATACTAAATAACTCACTGAAATAGAACTGTAGATCTCAAATACTATTTTTGTTTTCTCTGTGATAGTATATATGGCATCTTGGAAATTTAGGAATGGATGGACTGAAAGAAAAAAGTTGGTAGGCAACAGATATGTTATATTGCAGCATAGTAAGAACGCTCATGAGAACCACGTGAAACTTTGAGTTTAAGCTCTAGTACCAGGATATACTCAAAACCAATGGCACTGTAGGATCTGTTATTCAAGCAAACCTTAATAACAGTAAAGATTGCCAAAGTCTTCAAGTCCAAATGCCGCCTGAGCAAACCTGAAACCTATGAGCTGACTCAAACCACATTGGGAATTGTATCTCAAGGTAAATAACATGTACAGCTTAAATAAGCTGTAATTGGGTAATTAAATAATTTGAAAAACATTTCAAAGGCTAAGGCTACATTATTTAATTTTACCTACTGAATCTAAATTCTCCCTGCAGTATCAAATAATGTCATATTCTAATTAAATTCCTTCCCTGAACTAATAGAAATCCTTAAAAATTATGATGATAAAAACAGTTAGGTAATTAGAACTAGCAAATATAATTCAAAAAATTTAATAAACTAAAAATGCCCCTGGTTAATATTAGTGATGGCATCTTTCTTCTGATACTTAAACTAAAATGCCCTGCTCAAAATAAATAAATAAATAAGGTTACACTATCAGCTTTCTTGAGTAGCATATTATAGTAATTGGCTCCGCACAGATGATTGCTGCATTACAATCCTAGCTATGAATGCATGCAGAGAGACAGATAAATGGTTATCATTCAAATGCTCAATGGACAGTCAGAGGAGCAGACATTGACATTTTGTATGTGGAGAAGGATGTGAGGCTCCTGGTGACTGAGGAAAAATAACAAAAACGAAAGATCATCAGAAGTGAATTTAAGTCACTGATAAATTCATTGTTTTGCAGTAAGGAAGTGTTTGTGTCACTTTCTGCCCTCCTCTTTTCAAAACCTGTAACACTGTATTGAATCTCTACCTCAATTCTTCAAAAGCAGAGAGAGCACAGGCTTCTTTAGGCAAGGCATGCAACTCGAAGACAAATAATCTTTTTAACTACACTTAGAGGCCAACCCAGTGCCCACCAAAATAAATGAAAACTTTCCTAGTATCAGTAGATAGAAGTAAAAATATCACTAATTGTCAAAGCCAAGTGTATATGATGCAGTCCTTTCTCCCAGCTGAATCAATTATTCTGGATGCAAAAGAGCCAAGTTCAATCTTACATTTCGCTGTTCACCTGTTCCAAGGAGGCAGTTATGTAGGGCTCAAGATGTCTCCGTGCTAAAAGCAAAATTGATTGATGCTACTACAAATGTGAAGGGTGCAGATTGGGTTGTCCTGATATCAGAAAGTTGGAGAAACAAAAGTGTGTAAAAGCGAGTCTGAGAATTTTGAAGACATGGATTTGTCTTAACCCAGTAGTAGCATCTGCTTCTTCTGGCTGCTCCTGAATCGTCCTGCCCTGAACAAAAGCTTTTTCTGTTTTTTTTTTTTGGTTTTTTGTTTTTCCCCAATGCTCCCTGGTTTCTGTCTGTGTGGCAAAAGTAACCCTGGCTTTACAGACCTCTGATATATACAAACCAGTCAGCGGGACCATAGCTATCTTGTCACTTGGCTCAATCTAATGTTTGGGACCCTTAAGTGGAAAAGCTAATAACCCCTTCCCTCCCTCCTGGCTGTTTCATCTGATGTGACAGTTACTCTGCCAGAGCTGACCTGAAGGCAGTTTTGCTTGTTTGTAGACCCTGCCCGAAGCTGTCCATACTGTGCCTGTATGCTTCAGTATTTAGTCCAAACTACATGTTGGTTGGTACCATATCTTGGTTGGTTATCTTCAAAGCAAGAAAGGGTTTTTATTACTATCTTTGGTGGACACTGAACAGTTTTGATGAACTCACATATAGATATTTTACTTTTGGTCTGTGTATAATTTAGAATTAACGAGAATTTTACATATATTTTCTGTTGTACTTTAATTTGACTGGCACCTATCCCTCAGTTTCTACCCTGTGTTATTAAAACATAGTGTGAGATGATAAAGTAAAATTAGCTCTGAGCTGAAAAATTGTAAAAGTAATTATAGGCCAATACTGGAAAGTTTTGATGGCTCTAGCTTAGAATGTTTTTGGAAGCTAAGTTTGTTTTAAAATGGAAAATTATTTTTCAACTAGTGTACTGGTTTCAGCTGGGATAGAACTAATTTTCTTTCTAGTAGCTGCTGTGCTTTGGACTTAAGTATGAGAATAATGGTGATAACACATATTATTTTAGATGTTGATAAGTAATGCTTATATTAAGTCAAGAACTTTTTCCATGGAAGTTGAGAGGAAGCATCGATGGAACAAACCGGCCAAAGGAATATTCCATAACATAGATATCATGCTCAGTATATGAATAGAGGTTGGCCAGGGGGCAGGAATCTGCAATCACCACTCGGAAAGGGCTGGGCAATTGATCATCAGGTGGTGAGTAATTATATTGCATCACTCATTTTATATTTTCTTTTATCATTATTGTTATTGTTATTGTTATTGTTATCTTCTCTTCCGTTACTGTTCTATTAAACTGTCTTTCTCTGAACCCATGAGATTTCCTTTTTTTCCCCAATTCTCGCCCCCTGTCCCACTTGCTCTTAACCATGTGTGCTTTTAACTGTCTTCTACTGGACTATTTCTGAATCAATGTGATAGGACTGATGAATCTAGCAGACAATTCCTATCATCTACTGAATAAAATATAACCTTCAGTTGAAAGTGAATTGTGTTGGGTGTGCAGTCATGAGAAATAAAATACATTTACTTAAAAAAAATGCACGTAACTCCACATGCACAGAAGTAATACATGTGTTTTGAGCAAGAAGTCATTTTCCACAGAAGACTTATCTTTTACAACATAATAAATAAATGTTGGTGATTATATAAAGCAATATTTTACAAACCATAAAATACCAAGGCAAAGTATCACCGAGGAACTCTATGATGATAATTTTTTTCAGAGCTGGCAAGACAAACTTTTTGTACAACGATGTAAACACGACTGTTTCAGAGCAATGTCTACATTTAGTATTTTACCACTTTAAAGATGACTTTCTTATGGATTCTTTCACATTAGGTCAAATTATTTATCAGTTTACCCAAATCAGTTTGAAGTAACTTCAGCAAATAATCCTACATTGGAAACAAAATTCTGAAATATATGTTCATCCTTTTTCAGAGCTTATTTATTGCAGTTTATGTGAGTTGAGCAAGAATGCAAGTTGGGCAAAAACTTAATAAATGCTGTTGGTTTTGGTTCCATAATAAAAACAAGACTGATAGAACCTTCTTTCTCTATTTTTAACAGACTGAAAGGAGATTGCAAAAAAAGGAATAAACAAAATTATTTGTTTAATAAACATCACAAAAAGCTATTAGCAGGAATAAACATGAAAAATCAATGGGAGTTAGGAGGCTTTAAGACTCCAGAGAGCAGAGGTCATGCATTTATGCCAATTTGGTGGATGTTGTGTTCCACCAAAGGAGTTTTTAATTCAGTCATCCCTGGTAGTTTTGCAAAGCGCTACAATTCAAAAATGCTGATTTGCCTTGCTCACTGCCATAGTTCAGCTTTTCAGTTTAACAAAAATACTTTAGAAACATTCATATGAAAATGAAAATACAAATATTTTTTCTCAGCTCTTAATTAGTCTTCTGTTTCCCTCAACAAAACCAGCTTCTGGAATGTGAATACAATATAAATAACTGAACTAATAAGTATGACAATACCTATTTTTTAAGGCCAGAAAGCACCATCTTATCTAATTTCATTGTATGAGGGTATGCAGTGTGAGTCCCCCTGCTTAGTTAACAGGCACTAATTTGGATGTGAAGGGTAATATTTAAAATGTCGCTATTAATATTCATCAATTCGTTGAAGTTTGAAAGAAGGAAGTGTGCTATACAAGCACTGGCTGAAATAACGATGATGTTGAGGGAGGATGAATGCAGAAGAGATAAATGCAGAGGGATAGGTCTTCACAGAGATGGAACGATGACATGATTGATGTAACTCCCCTCCAGAGGTTGGACTCAGCTTTTATAAGTTTGAGACACTTGTCTAGACTGTAAAATACATCACCGGCAAAGTTCATCAGGGCCACGACTGAATTCTGCCATCAAACAGTACTGATATTTGTTGTTAGGTCTAAGGGCATTTTATAGTTCCCTGCTTTAACATTTACCCAGTGAACCTCCAGCTGAACATCTATATTACTAAACTTTACTGTGTGTCCAGATGAAACGAAGAATCACATGCTCATTTCTTTGGGCAGGTGAAATCCCACTGAAGCATATTTTGTCTTTAAGACAACACTCCCTTCTGCTCTGGAGAATTCTGAAGACACATCAGTCAAGAAACTTGCCAAAACATTATTACTTTGAAAGGCTTTCTGAGCCAGTCAAGTAACTCTGTCTGCGTGCGTGTGTATTTTAAAGAAAACACCTCTAAAACTGAACAATGTTATGGTTGATCCACATCACTGCAGAGGTTTGTCTAGTCTTCAAAGTGAGAAAGGTCTGCTTATAAACCTGCTTCTTCTGTGATGAATTGTTCCTGTCAAAAACAAGTATCTGTTGACAATACCGTATGCGTAGCTATGAAGTTGTCAGTTTTGCCCTCAAAAGTTACAGTGGTTACTCCTGTGGTATTTAGGAAGGTAGAACATTGCACACAGAGTAATTTCATTGCTATAGCTTTTATTTCTGTGGGGTTGGGAAATACATTCTTTTTTTCAGGAGCTGCAGTCTGTAGGACTGCTTAGAAATGTAATGTTCCAGTGCACGTTGGATGTCTCCAGGAAGTTGTTATGGGCAAAATCCATGGCTGTACTTTCCACTTCTCAATGCTTGCCCATTGTTATTTTCATTGCTCAGTTTTTATTTAACAGATTTATTTGGTTTGTACATCTTAAACTGGAGACTAAAGATAAAAGGTTTTAAAGAGAATAGGTGTGATGTTTTTTGTTTCCATGCCCTCTGCTTACTCCATTTGCTTTTTTTCTTTTCCTTCTTTTCATCTTTCTTTTTGTTTTCTCCCCAGAAGAATTCAAATAATGGTACAAGATTATAGTTAATAATAATATTCTTAATAAAAAGTAAATTTTAAAGTGAAGTTTATTTTAAATTGCTTCAATAATAAATAGTATATCACAATCTATGAAGTAGCTACATTTAATTAGGATGCAATTAGGTTTTTACACCATTAAAGATGCTAATGGCAAAACTTCATTGAGAACCTTTAAAGAAACAAAAAACTGTCTAAGCCATAGTTTACAGGAGAGGTTCACTTAATTTGAAAAGGCTTTTAGCAGTTCTTCCTTGGAGAAGTAAGGAGGATATACATTGAAACATTTTATTGTTGTGTAATAATAGCCACATTCAATTTTTTGGCATGAAAAAACACAAGTCTGAACAAAAGGAAAGGAGGATTTTGCTTAACTTAGTGAGCTCAAGGTAGATCAAGACCCTAATGTATTTGGACAGTAGATGCTGCATAAATCTCTTACGACACAAGCATCTAGAGGTAGCTGTATATTTTACAATGTTAATAATTATCTCAAGCAGTAAATAAGAGAATTTCAGGAGTGGTACTTTAATCTTTGTGCTGCCTGGTTTATGATGATGCCAGTACTGTCTCTCTATGGACTTTAAAAGCAGGTTTGTATGGAAAAGGAGAGAAAAATACTGGAAAATCAGGTCTTTGGGAAGTGGACTATATGGCAAAAGAGAAGGAAAGAAACGGAAAATTTGATGGAACCAGTACAAAATATGCTGGAAGTTCTTGCCCAAAAATCTTCACAGAGCAATTAGGATTTTATTTACCTGGGAAATAGTTGGGTGGATTCTGTTGACAAACTGAGCATGGTAGTTCATAAAAAGCTGAGGAGATGTTTTTAAAAAGGCAGAAGATCAAGGGTAGAAGCCATCAGTCCTGTCATTGCAAACATTGAAGTACTCAAACCTACAGAAAAAGTCTGATTTGAACATATTTGTGTTTTAGATTTTTTTCTTTATGTGAGTAATACTCTAGAAAACAAGGGAATTTTTTCTTCTGCCTGTCTTTAGAGCCAATGGTTCAGATAGGTTATGTTTTAATGGCACTGTAGGGAAAACTAGACACAATTTAAAATCTTTTGTTTGATTTCTTAAAACTTACAAACTGGATTTATTTGTGCAAATCCTCTCTCCTAAACCTACAAAAAAAGTATATATGTGTTAATAGCTGGTAATTACTACTGTCTTTCTCCTGTAGTCAGTAAGTTAATTTACAGGGAAACATTACTTTTTTTGTTTTTTTACTTACCCTTCCAAATGTTGCACCACACTTGCTTAACTCAACATTATCTCTGCATCCATAATCTGGATTGCTCTTTAGAAACCCATCTGAAGAGATAAGAACATGGAAAAATGTTATAGAAAGGTAGAAAGCATCCCTTAGCATGAATGTCTAAATGCTTTAATACACCTGAAAAAACAGTAGCCCCCTGATAAGGTATAGAATATACTTTATTTATTTATTTAGCTACTTCATGTAAATCCTTCAGCAGTTTTTGCCAAAGTACATAGCTGGCAATGATAGTGCGTTCTGTTCAAAGGGAAGATTCTAATTCGACACAAATGTGTGACATCTTCCTCAGCTGATTGTTTGTAGGAGAAAAATGTTGTAGGCTTTGTTACAATTCAGTTCCTTTGCAAAATCTTTTTTTTTTGTAATTAATTGAAATTTAATCTGTTTGCAATTATGATTGTTCTAGTTGTGATGGTCTTGTTGAGAGACTGCCAATGCTTCAGAGACCCTAGTTCTGTGAATGCCCTCCTGTGTGACTTTGGAAAAATAATTTTGGCCAGTGTTTTCAAAAGTATCTACATCCCTTCCTAGAAGTCAATGGAAACTCAGACTCCTTTTCTATCTAATTACAGTTGTACTTTTGTCCACAATGTTTTCTTTATTCTGAGAATAAAACAGTACTAAAAAAGTAAAAATACAAACTTTTTTTCAGAAATTTCAGGATGTTTAAGTTGGCTGAAATAAATGCTGCAGTAGCCAAGACATATGAAGGTAATTTTTACCCTTTAGTGAATACCTAGAAGTGGGACAACTATTGTCATTCTTTTCTAACTTTGGAAAAGTCCTTATTTTACTGTAGCACCACATTCATTTTTTGGAATTATTAGGTAGTTTACATGATTGGTAGTAATGTGGGTCTCTACATATGATAGTACTAATGGTAGTAAAATTTACAAGACAGGGAGAGATGAAAGTAACTGTTCGATTTTGGAACCTAGGAAATAAACTCAAATACAAACATGGAGCATTTCTATACGAAAAAGGATCACAGGAAAGTGAAAAGCTCTCTGACATGCCTGCCCAAGGGACATGCAAGTTTGCTTTTTTCACTACCCCCTTGTACCTATTCTCAGCAGCTGAATGGCTGCCACTGAATTGAGTGCATGCCTCCTTTGCCGCTAGGGAATGTGCCCCACTAACCTCTTTGCCACAGGGATTTTACTCTGAAGGCAAGTTGACAGGTAAAAGACCTACTCTTCCTCGCCTTCACAGAAAAGCAAAGTGACATAGTGCCTTGCCCCTCCAAACCACAATATTTTACCCTGCAGAAATTTAGGTAATGTGGGAAACAGCCACCTGGTTAAGACCATGAAACATGCATGATCATAATAAAAATGTTTACAAATATGAACTGTAACTTCTTGACTCTATAGCATTGCTTAGTTCTGTTCTTAAAAAAGTAGGAAAATGAATTAAATTTAGAGTTCCTTATACTAGAACAAGAAGTAGCAACATACGCAGCATGGCAATGCCCTGAAAGGAGCATGCATTGCAAATTTCTAAATTAAGGATGGACTAAGTGGAAGATTTTAATTCTTGGACAAGCACAGATCAGTGTTGCAGGTGATAATACAGTGTAATGTCATATTAGAGGTAGCACTGTTCCATATATATTAGTTTCTAGTGGCTACAGTGATAGAAGGAGGAAAATTTCCACAAAAGGGATGTGTGCAATCCCGGCATGAGACAACACAGATCTGTCTATGCTTCTGTAATTGTTTGTATCAATGATGCAATTCAGGAACATATGTATTCAAACCAAGTTTGCCTGTTTTTTATACACAGAGAGGGGAGTTTACTCATTCTTCATCGAGGTATCCCCGATCTTACGTTTTACTTTCTGGATGAGTTATTCTAAATATTGTAAACCCCTTTTCTCTCAGGGTGCTGCGGCACAAATTTTGATCACATAGTATAGCCATTGCTGTTAATAAAAAAAAAGTTTATTAGGGAAATAGAGAATTAAAAGCTTTTTTTCTTCTTCATATTGCCTAGTGCAGCAGGGCCTTGATCCTTTACTCATACCAATTACAGTAAAAATAACCAATATCCAAACTCCCTATAGATATAAGAAATATTTTAGGTCACAGTCCATTGTTGGTGATCTACAATTCTAACCACTGGCTGCAAGTAAAATGCACAATTTGAAATGTATGATTTTTAAAACTGGAAGAGCTGTAACTAAGATCGTACTCCTAGAATCAGGCCCTGATCATGTGGCTATCTCGTGTGTTCAAAGAGTGGAGCTCCCTGGTGAACGTCACAGGGTGTATTTAGTCTCTTATTGTCAGTAGGAGGACATGAGGAAGGACAGGGTCGCGGCTGGACTCTGCCTCCAAGCCCGCTGAATGCATCCTGCATACATTCACAGGCTACCAGGTTGACTGTATTGGGTTTTATATTCAGCAGAGGCACTCTCTTAAAAAGTGAGGACCTTTCTAGCTCTAATTGCAATATGACCCTCCCCACTTTGTTGTGCTACACTGAAATTTTGCAGCTTTGACAGGTTCATTGTGCAACTCTGTTCTGTTTCTGTGAAACAGCAGCTAAAATTAATAATTATCAGAGTTCAAAGATTTAGAGCTAAAAAAATAGAAACAGTCATGGATACAGAATTTGTATTTTATTGGATGTTGTCTATTGATTTCACTACCCAAATCTTCTTGTTGTCCAAAGCAATTGAATTTTTTGCCCACTATCCTCCTGTTATGATTTTTTTTCCCCAATAAATTGTATCAGTGAGGGGGGAGACAGACTAATCTCTGAGATCTATGGTCAATCGCTTATATTCATATGTCAGTCATAAAAATCAGGTAACACCATACCAAAGCAGCTGTAATAAACATTCAGGGAAACTGTCCCCACTCAGCTACTTTTTCACCTCAGGAGCACAGAAGTTGAATATCTGTTGAACAGTTGTGACCTAATGAAAGCAGGGACATTAATTTACATACAAACATATTAAGTGGCCTTGTGACAGCTGGCAATGAAGATGCTCTCCAAAACACACCTGTTTCTCCCATTATCCCCAAAAGTATTTCTTCAGTATTTTTATTTATTTGTGTTAAGTATTGTGCTCTGCTTTAGCAAAAACCCAGATATAATACTGAATCTGTTAAAATAAGATACAAAAATTACACTAGATGGTATCTACTAGATAGTAGATTTGTTTCCCCTATGTGTTCTCTAAAAGTATTTGTTAAACAGGTGTCTAAATAACTCTCCAAAAAAGGAAGTAATTCTAGCATTGTTGTATGAAGTGTTATTTATATTTATAGCTATGTTATATATATGAGCTTTGTGCCTTATTATTTTATAAATATTAAGTTGCCGGTCCAATGTAACTTAAACATTTACGCTGTAATTGATACTGTTATTGCAAACACAGCAATGAACTAGCTTTCTTATTCCTCAATCAAAAATCTGTAACTTTCATTTAATGGAACTCTTTAGAATGAGAAACACATAGCTGCTGTTCTTTTCTTTGAAAGCAGAAGCTTATATTCCTCTCTTTCTTACACTCTTTTTCAATAAAAAATTAACATAACATTTTTAATGAAGAAATTATCCTTGTGGTTTGGTTGCTTTGCAAACCTTTACCTCTGTTGAACCTTGTGGTGTTTTAGGCCCAATTGGCCAATGATGAGATGACAGATGCTCTCCTCCACCGCTTGCTCCAAGGGGAGGAGGAGGAGAAATAAAGATATTTACAAGTTTAGAAGGAACTAAACTACTTTAATGAGAAATTTAAAATGAAATGAAAAGGAATAATGAAAAAGATACAACATATACAAAACCGAATCAAGCTCCCAGGATGATGTCACCGGGAGGCACTGGGGAAGTCCCAGACTGCATTCAGCAACAGATGGGAACTGGATTCTGTTTCTGGAGTCAGGAACACATGGATCAGGATCAATGGCAGACAAACAAACAGGGTCCTCCTCGGACATCGGCCATTGAAGAAAAAGGGCTGACCCTTTGATCCCTCAGTTTATATACTGAGCATGGGGCAGATGGGCTGGAACAACCTGTTGGCCAGTTTTGGGTCACCTGTCCTGTCCGCTCCTCCCTGCAGGTGTGACCCCTTTACGCTTTTCAGTTTCCAACCCTCCAACAGGGCAAATAACAAAAGTAGCTAACCTTGGTTAGCAAAAAGCATAAGCAAGAGCATCTCTGTATACCATTTCTTGGCATTAACTATAAACACAGGTCTTGTTACTCTGAGAATGAACAGTTTTCTGCACAATATGCTGTTAATTTCAGAGAGTTAGGAGAGGCTTACCTAAGAAGTAAAATTACTGAACAGAAATCTGGTTGTGTTCTACCTCAAGCCAGGACAACCTTTACTTAGTTATGGGCATGGGAATTGTAAGGTTACAGTACCATAGTATTGTTACAGGCTTCACGGGCTGCACTTTATGCTTGAAAGAATTTCAAGGTAACATTTGCACAACAGTAAAATTGCAAACACATCAGAAACCAGAGTGGAATGAACGGAGGAAGGAGACCCTAACATCCCAGAGAGCAACAGACTGTCTTAGTATAAGGGAAAATGAGATTGTACTGTCAAAGACATCAGGAAAGGAATATCACATGTGTTTTCTTGGCTTGGCAAGTGCTCATCAGATGATTGTCTGAGTGAAGTGAGTTTACAGAAATGTGCAGGTAACCTTCAGTTTTAGGTAGGTTTTCTTTAGTCCTCACAGAAAATGCAATATTCTAAACCCGCTATTTTTTTTTTACTCTGTAATTTCTGCTCTGGATGTCTTAGGTTGAATGGTTCTTGTCACTGCCAGGCAGATACAAAATAATTCTTTGTGTCTCATGTAACACCAGCTGAAGTCTGAGCGAAAAGCTTTGTGAAAACAGAAGGTGAAGTGGGTATCGCTGATACAATGTGAGTTTTAGAGCGTATGCTAAAACTGATGGAAAAGAAATACTTGCTCAGAAGGAAATTCAGAGTCTGTTGTTTTTCTTTTCCTCCTTTAGTAAGTGTATTATTTGAGTCAGTTAAAAGCAATACTAAGCTTCCAGTGTCTTCAGCTCTCACAATTTTTCTAGAAGCTTCCTGATGTTATATGTTTATCTTTAATTCACAAGTACTGTGATGTGGAATAATCTTAACCTCTTTTTACTTTGTTTTTTTCTTTAATTCTTAATGAAAGCTTTTAGGCCTAATATCTAATATCAAAAGCAAAGTTTGACCTCTATGTGCACTGAATCCTGAGAATGAGAATTCTTCAGGGAAGAGAAGGGGGGGTGGGAGAAGCAGAAGGAAAGCAAAAACTATAGTACTGTGTTAGAATCATATGGCTTGTAAGATGATGAAACGACTTTTGAGGCGGCTGCCACTGTATGGTGTTTGAATACCAGGGTCTGATTTCTTACAATTTCAGTTTGAATGTATACATGTAAGGCTCAGGATTCAAGAAGCAAACGTGGGTCCTGCATGTACCCTGCTGCAATTTCATAATGCCCCTAATGGAAGCGGTCAGCATAATGCATGCTGGGCCTAATCATGTAGGTTCGCAAGTATTCTGCTCAACACATTATTTCTGATTGGGCACAGAAATTGCATTTACATATTGATTGCAGGCGGTAGTATCACTGTTCCTAATATATCTATTGTTTTTGTTGATGGTTGTATAATTTTCTTTTTCAAGCAGAGATATTTTCCCCACAACGTTGTTTATTTACAAATTTTATGATGAGTCTGTTTTATTGATCTCCTCTTTCATGTGGACTCTTCATTGCCTTTGTTATCTTACAGTGAAAATACTGTAATATAATGAAACAATAGTAATAAATAATAAGAATTATTACCTATAAAAGAAAGAAAGCATGACTAGAGCTATGTAATTCTGAATACAGCAAGTTTGTTTACAGATTTTATCAATAGGTCTAAGATGTTACTTCTTCTGAGGAGCTGGATACCAGAGTCATCATCTACCTGCCTCCCGAGACACCTGCCTCCTGCACAGCAGAATAATAAATGTGTCCTTATTTCTTGCTTTTGAATCAGTGCTGGGTGCAGGTGCCCCTGGTTTTGGCGGCAGGCGCTGCCGGGCGGCCCCTGTGGTGAGGGCCCGGGGCTGCCCCGTGCCGGACACAGCCGGTTCCAGCCGGCTCCAACGGCCCCACCGCAGGGCACAGCTGAGCCCCTCAGCCACGGGCGGGGAAAGCCTGGGGCAGAAAGGGCAAAACGCTGCCCGGCAGCCAGGGCTGAGGGAAACCGGGTGAGAAACAGCCCTGCCGGCCCCGAGGGGAGAGCAGGAGGAGGGGAGGAGGGGCTCCAGGCGCCCCCGCAGAGATGCCCCTGCGGCCCCGGGAGAGACCCCGGTGGGGCAGGGGTTTGCCGGCAGCCCCTGGGAAGGGCCCGGGCTGGAGCAGGGAGAAGGGTGAGGAGGCGAGAGCGGCAGAGAGGAGCTGCCCTGGGCTCACCGCAGACACCCATTCCACATCCCCCTGTGCTGCTTGGAAGGAGGAGGTAGAGGAGTCGAGAGCGAAGGAATGAAGGTGAGCCTGGGAAGAAGGGTGGATGGATGGAGGGAAAGTGTTTTAGGTTTTTTTGTCTTTGTTTCTTACCATCCAACTCTATTTTCAATGGGCAATAAATTAAATTAACTTTGCCCAAGTTGAGTTTGTTTGGCCTGTGACAGTAATTGGTAATTGTCCCAGTTTTATCTCGACCCACAAGCTTTTCCATCTTCTTTAGTCCTCCTGTTCAGTTGAGGAGAGGGAGTGAGAGAGCAGCCGGGTGGGCATATGACAGCCAGCCAAAGCCAACCTGCTACAGTTAGAATTCTCAGGATGATGGTGAGGATTACCCTTTTGAGAACACAAGGGTAGGCAAGACAGGAATAGGGTTTGAAATGACATAATGACTTCAGGACTACACCTTTTTAATAATTAAAGTATTTTTTTTAATTCACAATGAAAACACATTTTCTTCCATGAGTGTTGAGCTTTGCCAATTTGCAGTTCATGGATTAGCAGTTAATATTTCAGGAACTTAATGAAGACTAGAGTATATAAATACTCCTGAAATTTTCTCTTGAGATATGCAACACAGCAACAGGCACAGAAATCTCTGGAAATGTAAAAACTGTCCTGTGAAAGGTGACTATCCCTTCAGACTACAGGGCTCCAATGTATTCACTTTTATCTGTGGCAATGGTGCTTTCCACTTGTTCTTTGCCTCAAATATACAGACTTGAGGCAAAACAGAGGTTGTTACACTTGCTGTTTGCAAACCAGCACCATTAGTCTGTGCTTCCCTACCCATTCCATCCCATGTTTCAGACCAAAACTTTAAGGGCAGTCCTGCAGGTTCTCCTGGGGGACTCAGGGCTGCTTCCCTCTTGTGAGGAAACATCATCATCCTACTGGCAGAAAGGGTACCCAGATGTCATTTGCCAGGTGGTTTTAATCCTTTTTTTGATTATTCTTCTTTAGTATTCAGCTCACATTAATTAAATGCTGCTTATATATTTGGGTCAAAATCTTCCTTTAACCTTGAATTCTTTGCCATGTATCAGTTCAGTATATTTTCTCTACGTTCTGCCGGGTACTTTGTTATATTTTCTGCAGATATAATCCTTGCACATATAAGTGCAAGGCATAGCCTGATAGGTGCTATCTCTCTGCATACACAACTATTTTGCAGTACTCTACAATCTTATGGTTGAACATGTCCTTCAAAAACTTGCAGAAAGATCTGCCACTCCAGGGCAACCTCTCGTCCTTACGATGTTGGCTGGGGAGCTATTTCCTCCTGGGGCTTGGAGAGGAAAATCTGTGAGGATAGGATTACACATTTTTTTTCTTGCTGTGTATTCATATAACCACTATGTACTTTCTAAATTTTTTTCATAGGGGCGGGGGGTGAACTGGCTCTGTTTTGAGGATTCATTTCAGCACAATAGTTGATGTTCCTTAATTTAAAAAGAAAAACAAAACAAAACACCTTTCTATATGACTTACAGAAAATCATTACAATAAACAAGTTCCTTATGGTATCAGAAACACTGCAATCCAAGCTTCTAAGAGAAAAGGAAGATGATTTTATTTATTATAGAATAAAAATTATGCAGTGGTTTGCACGTAAGTTTCTTCTGCATAACCAACCCAGATTAGTGTTTCACCTGTTGTTTTGTTTTGTTTTAATATATGAAAAAGAGGAAAAAAGCTTTCTTATTCCTACTGCTGGTTGAAATAACCACTGTGGGTCAGATGTGGCCAGAGGTTTAATTCAGGTTGCTGTTTAAGCCACTTATTAAGGTTTTTCACAGGTAAAATGGAAATTCTGTTGAACGTGATCACTAACAGTGTCCATTCCTTTTGTATAAAAGTACAAATGTTGTGTCTCGGTGTGTAAGGATGAGAAGGAATCAAAGAAACATACTGTTTGGTGAAAGAGGAGAATGCCCGAATGAGGAAAGTAGGATTTATTTAAGAGACAAAAAAGGTGGCACAGAAAATTCTTTGATTTGAATCCTTGAACGTCTACACCTGAAAGCCTTTGCAATGTCACTTTGGTGTAACAAAGCAGGAGAACTCAGGAGGAAGGTATTGTTTTGGGTTGGGGTTTGCGTGCTTGTTTCTTCCCTCTGAGGCAATGGTGACTGCTATGGATACAAATTGGGTGCTGTAATTAGATGAGTACTTCCAGATTTCTGTTTATAATCATTGCTTTCCATGCATATCATTACAACTTCTGGCATGTCATGGTAAATATGGTTGCTTCCCTGCCAGTGGTCCTTTCCAATCAGAGCTTAAGACTGTTCTTTGAATAAGGAAGAATTTCTGTTTCTACTATATTTGGCACTATTTGTATAAAACATGCATTCTTTTATGAAATACAAGGTATTATTCCAAATGTAGTTATAGGCACTTTATTTAAAATAGGACTAAAATTCTGCCATGTTGGAAGATGTGTTGTAATCCTAAATAGGAATGAACTGGAGAAAACTCAGTCCTCTAGCTGTGTGGGAGCTTTTCCCCTTTCACATGATTTTTAAAAATTAAATATGAAGCATGATGTTATTTTTTTTTTCCCCTGTTTCAGTCTTGGGAATGTTAGGTGCTGTAGTAGTAATCAGGAGACTGAAAACAATCATCAGCTTTCTGTACTCATCTTCTTTGATGTAGATCATCAAGTACATCATAGTGACTCAGTTCAATGTGAAGGGCAAAGGTACTTTTTCCCAGTGTTGCTCTGAGAATCTCAGGTTCATCTAAGTCTGCAAGTTCACACTCAGATTCTTTTCTTGTCTATTAATATTTTCTACCTGGATAATATTTTATCATAGATTAAAAATCTACCATAGGGTTGAATTTGAATGATAATGTTAGAGAAAAAATATCAGAGAGATATTTAGTAGTATATATTTTGGAATGACAAAAGAAATAAGCAAAAAGTCTAAAAATAAGAGTGAAAGGATTTCTAAAGAAACTGTATGATCTATCTCATAAGACATACATAAACTCTCTTTAACATTAAATCCACAGGAATTTACTCAGGAATGATAAAGAGACTTCCTTTAAAATCTGGGCAATATATGTCACGTTAACTGCATTTCAATGTCACATTTTATTGACATCAACTGAGGGGAAGAGTGCACATACTAGGTAGAATAAATGAATACTTAATTGCAAGGGACCTAATGGCTGCTGCTGCTGCTGCTTCTTCATGATCATCATCATCATCATTAAGTTTTATTGTTGTTGTTGTTATTATTAGTATTATTACTACTACTATTATTATTCCAAGTTTTGCCCAGGCATCTTAGTTTACTTACGATTTATGGTGCACTCTCTTTTCTTTTTCTTTTCTTCAATAGTAAGGAGGACATACATAATATAGGAGGCTATTACTAGAATTTTATACTGACAGCATATCATGAATGGCAGATGTAACATTGGCAGAGAATTACCGTTGCTACAATGTTGATTTCCATATTTTAGGATTACAGATATGAGCATTCAAGGTACTGTATATTATGCTCTTAATCTTTTAACAAATCTCCTACACCTACTGTTTAAAATAAAAAAATATGTTGTGGCTGATCAAGTTGTTTTGATTCTCTGTAGCCAGACATTGTTGCTGGTTTATAGCTAGATTCTATAGAAGATACCATATTTTATTTGGCATACAGGCTCAAGCTACACTCACCAGATAGATAGCACTGTTGTTAGGTTTTCCTCTCATAAAAAGTTATTTCCTTTTAGTGCTATCCACTGAGTATGCTGGTTTTGGAGAAGCTTCCAAAGGGGACCTCAGGGATTGTCTTCTCTACTATTAACCATTGTGGAATAGCTTCAACATCCACGTTTGCTTTGCATCTATCTTCATGCCTTTCATGTTAACATAGTTTCACAAATCTCTGTGGAGCTACTCCAGGTCTGCCCCAATATGGTTAAAGAAAAATGGGTCAACTACTTCATACATGGTTTTGTTTACTTAGAGGTATCTGATAAGCCCACGATAATCATGCTTATTTCTTATTTCTGACTGTAAGGTGATCTCAGTCTGCAGTATTACAAACACAAATGAACAAAGAAAATCCTTAATTTGTATTACACTCTAAAAATAGTAGATGCTAGGAAACTGCAGTAAAAGTTGAGGAAAGAGGCCAGTTGCTTTTAATATGTGTTTGTAGGAAGAAGCCAACATGAATAAAATATATCTACAGTTCAACTTAAGAAGGGATGTCAAAGACATTCCCACAAAAACATGTCAAGGAGCCTACTGAAATGAAGTTTTTTAATAAAAATAGGGTGGCAGAAAGAAGTGGTCCTAAAGTCACAGAAAACATAACTTCATTGAGGCTTAAAATTGCCCTGAAAGCAAATGTACAGCATCTGATGAATAAAATAAAATCTGATTCAAAGAGCTGTTTATGTGGCTTATTCTCAGCAGTTTTCAGTCCTAAATAATGCCAGTAAGTTTTCTGGAAAGTAATAACGACACAAGTTTTCCACATGACAGTGTGATAGAGTTAAGATGCTTGTTTATTCTCTTAGTGCTTGTTCTTCCATGGTTGTAGTCAACAGCAGATCAGACATGTTTGCTATAGCCATGTCAATTTAAGTGGCAGTAGTGGAGATTTAAAATCTCAAGAGAGTATCTTCTTGGTCTGGGGATTTCTTGCATTTTCAGCAGCTGTTGGTGTATTTGACCGAAGGAAGCCAAGGCTCTTTGTAAGCAAAAATAGGGACATGAAGGTAGAGAATATTGCCATAACTTGGGCTGTTCTTGCCTCTCCTAGTCTGTGGTGATGTCACACTCAGTATCCCTTTTGCATGTTTTTAAAAGGAGTATCTTTCTGCTACACTGATTTTCCAAATCATTGATTTTCCAAAATTCATCTAAACTCTGAAATTTTGAGCTTGTCATTAAACTCCTTTTAACTAATTCTGTATTGTCAAAAAGCATGTGCCAATAATGTTCTCTTTTTAGTTTTAGAATATCATGCAATATAAACATATATCAGCTAAAATGGATTTAGCTGCTAAACTCCTGTTGGATGCACAGCCTAATGAAGTATTGTTGACTTGTTGTCACTTCAGTGCTTCCTGGCACAGGTTACCCACTTATAAAATAGGAAAAATGATAGTGATATTGTGAAACATACATAAGAACAGGTTAGTATTATTGTTATTTTCCATAAGGCCCTGGATCACATAATATGATATGTGATCATATTCCTATAAGGCCGACTTCCTTGCTGTTTTTTTTTTTTTTAACTCATTGTGTCACATTCAACCTACACTTTGGAAGCCTAGGATCACCCAGCATGGCATAATATTTAATGGCAAATAGGCAATACCGATTTTACTTTACTGCTTCTGTTGCTCACTGTCTGCCATCATACTCTTTATATGACTTAACAAAGCAAGTTTTAATTTATGGTATACTGAAGACATACAACGGTTTTGTTTATTTCTTACATACACTGAATACAAGCTGTATGCCATCAATAATGTTTTTTGCAGACACTCTGAATTCCCTCTTTATTTGCACTACCCAAGCTGCTTAGTAGAGTTTTAACCAGCCAGCAGATGGAGAGATGACAAACTAAGTCATATGATGCCTCTGCATATAAAGAGTTTGCTGACTCACAGGCTTAATTGATTTCATCCCAGTCAGGTGCAAGAACAGCTGAAATGTTTCTATTGCAGAAAGTTTCGGTCTTGCAACATATTATCTGGAAGTAATAATATTTTTTTTCTGGATATGGGATTTGTTTGTTTTAAAAATAAAGTTGCTGACAGCTTTTGATGTCCACAGATCAGTATACCGAGGTAAAAAGAAACCCAAACCTCTCTACCCATCTTGACCCGTAGTAACCTGGTTATGTAAAGCAACTGAGAGACAATTAAAAATAAACAAACAAATAAAACATGTTTCACCTTTTTTCCTATATGTATGTACTCTCATACAAATCAAATCAAGAGTCTACTGATGGAGTTTAGCGAGTCTGCTATTTACTCAGGGAATTTTCCTGACAGGACTTATTGCCCACATCCCTCATCAGCTAGAAATAGAAATGTATGATTTGTCTATTATACCAGACTTCAGTCCATCAAGAATACAATTTAATTTCTGACAGGAGTTAGTGCTAGATAATCCTGAAAGCTTCTTCCCTCTTGGTCAATACCCCTTTTTGTAAATCAATAGTACATGAATTAATAACCTAAAATCATTCTTTAAGTAGAGCTTGGAGTGAAGCCTAACCTCACTCTTGAAGTCTAAGACTGGGTTACATTCAGAAACAGGGAAATGACGTATTTCCAGAATGTCAATTATAAACCAATAATATAAACCAATTCATTGTAGTTGAAACCAAGAGTATGTTGTCTATTTTAGTATACATTTTAGCATAGAAGCCGAGCCAAGTAAAAAGCTAGCTGTCAAAAGTATATACATTCATCCCTGGTCTCTTAAAACACAGCCCAAAAAAATGTTTTGCATTGGTACAACAGCATGGAAAAGTACTCGGTGTCCCCTAATGGGGTGGCTGGTCTCAGGGCCCGGATAGCTACTAGCCACACTAGCAGCATGTCTGGCATAGGTGACACGCTCCCAGTCATAGGCTGTCATGCTGGGGCTTACAAACGTAAGAAGCTGGGAAGGTCCCTACTCCTGTAGCATTCTGAAAACAGCAGGTACTTGCAGCCCGCTAATGAAAAAGAGGAGACAGGACCATTTAGCTCTTAAAAATGTTTTATTTATAGGGAAACTGGAAAGCACAAGTTAACTGCCTCTCAACTTGGCTGTAAAGAGCACATCAGAGTTTACTCTCTGAGATGTCTACTGAGCAGCCAGCAGCAATGATGGCTTTTAATGAAACTGTAAAGCAATTTAAGTTAGTGGCATCTGAAAATAAGTGACATTTCCACATAAAAGTGTTCCCTAAGACAACATACGGGAATGAATAATGGTGATAATAAATCTGCTTCAGAGGAGGAGAGGCAGAGGTAGTTATTTCTGGCAAAGTAAGCAGCACTTAATTTTCTTTCCGATACAAACCGTCTTCCATTCATATGTATGAGCAACCCTCTATTCTGAGTGATACATTATTGAAAATTTTTAATTCAGGGAGGTAGTTTTTAAAGAGAAGGAGAGGCGTGGCTACAAGACAGAAATGTCTGTGGAGCATTTGGAAGTTACTAGTATCAAACCAATTGATTTTCTGGTTTGAATTAATTTTTTATCAGCTTAACGTAAATATATGCTACTGGGAAACTTATGCCAACCCCCCTTTTTTTTTCTTAATGTTTGTTCAGTCACAACCTATGTAGAAGCTGTTTGAGGAAAGTGGAAAATTAAAGCACAAAAGATTTTCTTCTTTCTCTTTTCCTTTTCAGAGCACCAAAATAGGTTGCTCTTAACTCCTGACTCTCCCACCAAACTATTTTTGTGAGCATGTTCTCCACCATGTGAATTTACTGAGTTCTGTAAAAAGGGAGGAGGTAATTATTTTCTAAGATGCATTAACTGAGGAAGAGTTTTAAACTATGTACAAATCAAAAAATAATGTGTCACATAGAGCAAGGTATTTAATTTATGGTTTGTAATATTTTTATTTATTAGGGAGAAGGTAAAAAATATTTCGAAACATGTATGAAGACTGGAAAATATCTATCAGAAATATGTAACTGTAGTTAATCGTTCTTTGGGGACATGGAGAAGCTAGGTAATTTTTTAGTTCCACTCTATTTCTCTGTGATTTTAGGAACCTGGAATGAAGCTTCAAGGGCTGTGACATTGTGTTACTTCTCCATTATTTGCCCTTCTAAGTTTTGTGGAACTAAGTGGATGATGCCTATGTGTCCTAGTCCTTATGTCTTTATAAAGACAGAGAACAGACAGGAAAAGTTATAGCAGGTCACAAAAATACTGCCATAATCTATTTTAATCATTCAAAACACTGAAGCTTGCAGGGAAATAGCTGCAGCATTTTAAACTACTCTGGTAGAATAGTGTATGCTTTCTAAATAAAGTGATATAAACCACAACCATATCTTTCCCTAGAGTAGATTTTCCAGTGCTTTGCCCAATCTTGTTTTAATGACTAACGTTAATGAGAATACCAAAGGGAAATGTTAAAATTGACAGGAAAGATTCATTAAACAGTACAGAGAAAATGAGATGAGAGCTTACAGGCAACAACAGTCTTGGTTTATCACTATTAAACAAGCAATTCAAAAACTTTGTGTGAGTTTTTGACTTTTGAAGGCCAAAAGTCTTCAAAAAACTCACTCCTTTGAGTGACAAAAGACAAAAGACTCACTCTGTGGGTGAGTTTGGACTATTGAAGACCAAAGTACTTCCAGACTTACTTTCCTGAGAATCATATTTAGAGTTAAATAGTTTGGGAATTCTATGGCAATATTTTTTGGGGGGGAAATTGACATGAAACCTCATCCTGTATACGTATGAAGATTCAGAAACTGCCATTTATAACTTTTTGCCTACAAAAAAAAAGCCCCCAAGGTATAGCATCTACCAAAAGATCAAAAGAGAAACATAGAAATGTGAGGAAGTTAAAATGATCTAAATTTGATAAAACTTCTATTAAAGGAAGAGTTTTAAACTGTTCCCATAATACAGCAATAAAAGTAATAAAAATGGAATAATCTGAGAGAAATGGATCTTGTAAGTCTAGCTCTGTGTGTATTTCTTGACTGAAAAGATGAAGCCACATTTATAGGAGGAACGTAATCGTTTCATGCTAATAAGTCACAATTCTGAGTCCTTATGCTCATAATTGAAGCCAATAGTTTAATGGCCATATGTCAGCTTACACATCAAAGCTAGTTGTTGCATGGTGTAGTGGTGGTGCTGGGATACAGAAGAAAGCTGAAGCAAAAATTGATGCTAAGTAGCCAACATTTCCCTAGACAGAACACCAAATGGCAGGGTGATGCAGATGTAATTATAATAAATAAGCCCTACTCAAACACAGTTTCTTTGACCAGGATGTGCAAGTCTTGTTCCTCCTCCTACTTTTATAGTTACACAAGTGGAGATCTACAAAAATAAATTAGTAAACTGGGATGAAAATATAATGTAATGCCTACATACAGAATTCTGACATCCTTTTCCAGCTGCTCAAATCCCCATTCACATACTCAGCATTATCCTATAGATGTGTGAAAACAATGAGTACCTCTTGGGTTTTTTATGTCAAATAACCTCCAGCATCAGCGTTTCAGCTCCCACACATCCTGGGTTGCCTCGGTCTTGACAGTATTATATAGCTTCCTACCTATTTTATTTCTAGACAATAACGAGACCTGAAAACAATGTATTCTTCCAGCTCTCTCCATTGATTTGGTACTTTCAAAACGTACAAAGATACCTGATATGCACCTCTGTATACTTGTCCTAAGTACTTGTGCAGGTCAAAGTTTCAGACTCCTAATCAGCTCTTTCCTCTTTCCATTTTGATGTGGGCTTTCCAGGCAGTATTAATTTTACAAGGATCAGAGGAGCATGACTATGCTTTCATGAATATTCATGGTACAACTACATGCCCACTTTTCAGCTTTTGAAGTGCCTATGTTTTAAGAGTACAAATAGAAGCTATAGTTCTGACCTTTGTTGAGCTCTGCTATGATGCCTGTTTCTTAGGTTTTTCTTCCTCAGTGTAAATGTAAACAGTCAACTGAGAGAAGGTATAAGCAAAGGTAGGGAATGGGAATGTTTTCTGTGGCCTTTCTTACCATTTCTGTGGCCACTGAATACTTAAAAATTAATATCTTTTCTTATTATTGTACAAACAGCACAAAGAATAATTTGACTAGAGGAAAATACTTTGCAGAAAAAAATTACAATGATTTTGAAATGATCATTTGACCATAGACACTTATAGATGTGATTTAAAAAAATAATAATGGACTGAGACATCTCCCTCAGGACTGCCCTTAATGCTTTTCCAGTATATGAAATAGTATAGGCTCCATTTCTCCCTGCATTCAGTTTGTTCTCTGTCCACCCTGTCTGTCTAAAATGTTTTCATTTTGAAGCAGAAATTTCACGCAGGCCAGGCTTTCACTGAATTTCACTGAATTTCACTGAATTTTAGAGTTGGAAGGGACCATAGAGATCATCTAGTCCAACTCTCCTGCCAAAGCAGGACCACCCAGAGCATGTCAGATCATGCTACTCAGGACGGCATCCAGGCGGGTCTTGAAAATCTCCAAAGAAGGGGACTCCACGACCTCCCTGGGCAGCCTGTTCCAGGGCTCCGTCACCCTCACTGTGAAAAAGTTCCTCCTCATATTCAAGTGGAACGTCTTATGTTCCAACTTGTACCCATTACCCCTTGTCCTCTCACTGGCAACTACTGAAAAGAGTCTGGTTTTGGACAGTTTTTCTACTGTCCTGAAACTTTGTTTCAGGACAGTAGCCTTTGGTTTACTGTTTTCCTCTGCACTTTCTGTGCCTACCCCGTCTGTTTTCTCTTGACGCAGCCAGTAGAGAACAAGGAAATGTGGGGATACAAGAAACTTTTCTGCCTTCAATGAAAAATTAGATTTTTTCAAAAAATAATACAGTCTGCACATGGTTCAGTTTTGAGTCTAAGTGCTCAAGATCTCATTTTTATCCAAATGAGTTTCTCTGTGTAGTTTATATTCTTGCTGCATTTCCTATTACTCAAGTGCATGAGTACTAAATTACAGGAAATACTGACACAAATGTTTTCCATGAGTACTTGGTCTTGTAATTGATACAGAAGTTACTGTTATATTTAATGTTACCTCTTCTATCTTTTGTTAGTAGCAGGCGTAACCCAATGACAAGTTGTCTAAGAATTGTTCGACAGCGTAATCAAAACTTTTTTCTCCTTTTTTTAACAGCATGTTTCAGCATAGGGTCATCAAAGGTCTGAATTATTTCTTCTCTGATGGACTAAAAGTTTACCTGCTTTCTTAAAACCCTTTCTCACTACCTGCTGTGATGGTGGGTGAAAGGAGAAATTTGATAAATTTCTGGACAAAGAATAATGCTTTACTCAAGTCATTAGAGACTCATTTATATGAATCTAATTGTTTTGTTATAGCCTTGTCCTTATGCTCTGCTGTGTGAATGCTTCAAAATGTAATCTCATTGTCTGGAAAACCAAAATCAATAAAAAAGGAAGTGAAGCAGCTAAGATGTGAAAGGAAGAATTTTTCAAGTTAGAAATTAGCATGTCATCTTTCCCTTTGCCATATTAGAACTAAATGATTTTTATGTAAACTATATTTACCATCTCTTTAGTTCATTAATATCCATTTAATAATAAAATTATATTCATTGCAGTAGTTCAGTAGGACTTTTTAATCTGTCCTACCTGAAGTTTTTTAAATAATGTAGCATTTAGAATGATGTACAGATTATACATACAAATGTCTTTGAGTTATATTTTAAAATTAGACTTCTCTTCACAAAGAGGCAAAAGACCCTAGAGTGCTATCCTCTTGACCAAAATACTTATAGTATTAGATGATTCACCACAAGAAATCTCATGGTGGACCAGTAGCATATAATCTGTCCCTAAAGAACATGATGAAAGTTGTTATTTTTACCTGCAAAGAAAATTTAAATCTCCTAAGTTGGAAATCTGGATTGCCAGCCTTAGATTTCAGAAACCTGCACTTACATTCCTGCTATGTCAGAGATTCATAAACTTTGCAAACAAAAAAGCAGGTAAAAAGGATCTGACCATATAGCATCATTTCCTCTCTTGATTAAGTGGATGCAACTACAGAAGAGGTTGCAGGAAGGTGATGTGCTGTGTATGGTGTGGTACATAGGTAGCTGGAAATGCCATATTGATGGTTCTTACACATCGTGTCTTTCTTAGACTCTGGGGGCTTCATCCCACACACAATGCCTGTCCCTCAACTCTTTCAGATACAGGCACCCACACATTGCTTTTCTCTCAAAACATGCCTCATCCTTCAGCATTATACATCTGTTCGATAGCTGAGCTTTTAATGGCATTTGAGGTGGATAAGGGAGTTGGTTTTCCCCTGTTTGTGTGGTCATACAGATGCATCATATAATTAACCCATCTGAGGAATGAATTCCCGCACTACACACAGCACTCCCCAGCCCTTTAGTGAGAGGTGGACTCGCTACCTCTACGTCTGTGTCTCTACTGTCTACCAGACAAAAGAAGCGAGGAGCTAAAGCACATGTTCTTTATCCTACAGTCCATGCGTCAACATTGCTGGCTGTAGGATGCCTGCAGCCGAGATGAGACACTTTTGCTGTTTTCTAAAGACAATTATACTCAGCCAGCACTAGCGCTTGACGATTGCAGTTTTTGGCTTCTCAGTCCCTGTGGCTGAATTTCTTGCCCAGTTGTCAGATGCATGACACTGTTGACACCTTGACAGATGCTTACGGGTGTCCCTTGACAAAGGCCACAGTCAGGTGCTGAAATCCTTGGGATGTCTAATTTTGTGCCTCTTTGCACGTGAGTCCCCACCTGCAGAATGGGAGATAACAGGTCTAGCCTAACCCCTGAGATGTTGTATAGATAAGTATGATGCTCCAGCTCCACAGTAACAGTGATATATTTAGCCTATGTAAATTTAGTAACATAGAACTTTAAGCAAATTAAACCCCTCCCTTCTGAAAATCTAAATAAGGAAAATGGACATAATATCTAATGCTTTTAAACATTGTGGTCTCTTTGCTATCTGTGAGGGGTGAGTTGTCTTTTTAATTTCTAATAACTCTAAGAAATGAAATTATCTGTGGTTTTCCTCTTCACTGTATATCCTTTTATTTTCATACTAAGAGAGAATATAAGCAGTATAAACTCATATTGGCTTGTTTGTATCCCTGATTCTTTTTTTAAACTGTATCGTGTCTTGCTTGCAGCAATGAAAATCCTAAATTGAAATCTAATTTTTACTTGTATTGAAATTTCATAATGCATCTAATTATTAATGTCACTGTACCACATAAACTTTTCAATTGAAGCTTTCTGACACAGTGTCTTATTGTTTTACTACAGATGAGGAAAGAACAATTTTGTGCTACGTAAAAGCTCCTATATTGTCCAAGGTAATTGTTCTCAAAGACAATGTGAGTTTAAGCACAAGGGAGAGGGGCAGTTGCTTTCCTTCTCTTGATTTACAGCTATATCGGCCTTAACTTGTAATCAGCAAAACTTTGCAACTGGCAAGTTGGACTCTGTACTTCTTCAAACTTCATGGTAGGAGCCCAGTTAATGCACAATCTTTCAGCCCCAGTTGCTAAAATTACTAATTTCTACTTGTTATGAATGCCTGATTTGCATAACATTTAAAGCTTTTTTACATCACCCTAAAAGTGTTGAGAGGAATTGAATATGATTACATTTCTGCCTAGTTTAAAGTATCTTTACACTGTTAGTGAGGCTGTAAAGTGGTCTAGAGTAAATTCAGATGGTGAAATCCTGATTCCAGTCAGTGACCAAATTCACATTGATTTTAATGGAACTAAAGTTTACCCAACTTTTAAGGCTGGAATAATCATCTAGTCAGAACTACAGCATAATACAAGACAGAATTCCTTCAAGTGTTTCCTACATAAAGTCTGTAATTTCTGCTTGAGCTATTACATACCTTTCAGGAACACACAATTTTCATTTATAGTTCTCAGTGATGAAGAACCAAGTATTTCCCTCGGTAAATAGTCCAAATAGTTGATTAGATTCGCTGATAAAAATATGCACCTAGTCTGATATCAATCATCTAGCTTCCACCTTCAAATATTGGATCTCGTTATGCTTCATTTGTTAAATTAAAGGGCTATTTGCAATCAGAAATCTTCTCATTGTAAGTAATTGTAGGCAGTAATCAAGTCACCTCTTACCCTTTCCGTGGATATACTAGAAACTCTGCAAACCACCTTTTTCAAACCTCAGGTTATTCAAGTAGGTTTTTTTATGAAGCATTATGTTTGTCTGTAGCTTTATTAAGGCATGGACACCAACAAAAAGATGTACCATTCTAAAAGATGATCTTTAATGCCAGGATTTGGGAAGAGGCGGGGGGCTGGGAGGGGGAAAGGAGAGTAATACAGTAGTCTCTAAATGTATCTATTTTATATTAATCTGACTGCCAGGAGTTAAATCAATGGTGGCTGTTCAGAGATAAGGAGCAAACAATAGCAAAACCACAATGTATGGAGTAAGCATCTGCAAACTGCTCAAGATAAGAGTGTCTATGCCCATAGTACGGAAAATAGTTATATACAGCTCAGCATATTTTTCATTTGGCTAGTAATTTCCAAAGCTCAGAGTCTAAAATCAAAGAGGACGCAAATGTTAAAAATGTTGGTTGGGAAAGATGGCGTGTTGTCAGCACACTGTGAGTAAAGCACAGAGTGAGCAGGAGATTCAAGTTCTGCAGCCATTATTCTCATTCCCTACATGGAGAGAGGGAAGCAGCCATAGCTGAGTTATATAAGATAAAAGTACAAAAATATGCAGCTGGGACTTTGTAATGTGCTTCATATACACTATGTAGTATGCCGTGTACCCTTTGAGAATTGAAAGCTAGTATCCTGTATGCAGTTTCTGTATCACTTAAATCACTTTTTTTTGGAGATGCTTGTTGTACAAGGCTGCGTACGTGCCAAACACAGTGGGTTCTGCTGGTTTGGCACAGTCGGTCAACAAGGGAATTATCTGAGATGCCATTTCTTGGAGTAGCCGTAAGGACAGGAAAGGAGCTGTGTTATACAAAGGCAGCCAAAGCACTCTTGGGAGCCATCAGATGTGTCCTATATGCATGTCCTCTGTGACCTATGTGAGAAGTCTAGTCCTCATTTTCATTGAGTGTTTCCTCTTTTATACACCTCTGTGTTTTCACAGCACTCTTTGTAAGCTTAGTATTATACTGTACCAGGAGTTCATCTTGCGTCAATTACATATCATTTTCCAAAAAGAACTGGACACAGTACTCCAGGTGGGGTCTTACCAGAGTGAGGTAGAGGAGGAGAATCACCTCCCTTGACCTGCTGGCCACACGATGAAGCCCAGGATACAGTAGGCTTTTTGGGCTGTAAGCGCATATTACAGCTCATGCCATCTGGAGGGACCTGGACACGGGCCTGTTGGAGTGAGTCTAGAGGAGGGCCACAAACATGATCAGAGGTCTGGAGCACCTCTCCTGTGAAGACAAACTCCGAGAGTTGGGGTTGGTCAGCCTGGAGAAGAGAAGGCTCTAGGGAGACCTTACAGTGGCCTTGCAGAATCTGAAGGGGGCCTACAGGAAAGCTGGCTGGGGGACTTTTTACAAGGACATGAAGTGATAGGACAAGAGGTAAGGTTTCAAGCTGGAAGAGGGTAGATTTACATTAGATATCAGGAAGAAATTTTTCAATCTGAGGGTGGTGAGGTGCTCGAACAGGTTACCTAGAGAAGTTACAGAGGCCCCATCCCTGAAAGCATTCAAAGCCAGGCTGGATGGGGCTTTGAGCAACCTGGTCTAGTGGGGGGTATCCCTGCCTATGACGGGGGAACTAGAGGATCTCTATCTTTATCTTTTATCTTCAAAACTAAACCATTCTATGATTCTATGACTTCTTGCTTTCCAAAATACAGATTAACGTAGCTGGTGAGTATAATTTTCATTTTTACTTTTCAAATGTAATTGTAACCTGTTCATATAAGATCAATTGAGGGTCTGTTACAAAGTAAGGCATATTCTCTGCAAACTTTACAAGACTGCTTTGTTCTTAGCATTATTTACTATAGATCTGCACAATCTAATGGCATTGCTCTTCTACATTGTTTATCCAGATATCAATAGGAATTGAGGCAAAACTTTTCCTCTTTTAAGAAAGGCTCCCTCTTCGGCTCTTCAACCTTGCAACTAATCATTCCTGTCACCTTTTCTTTTTTTTAAAAAAAAAGGTGACCAAACATGTACAGAGTACTTCAAACATCTTGCTAGTTCCTTATTCACTGGTAGGACTATATTTGTAATGTCAGATAAAATACAAGACAACCATGTCCTTCTTATGACTGCATTACACTGTTGGATCATTCTGTAATCGGCCACATTAATTTCCATTTTGGTGGTCTTCATATGTAAGCATCAACTCTATCAATCTTAATCACTCTTTTAAAGAAATAAAGCTCATGTATCTTTCTCTCTCATTTGTCTGCAGAACCATGGTTGGCTGATTCCACAGGAACCTTCTGTGACGGCCTGCTGTGAGAGAAGGCATACGGGTGTGAGTGTGGTTTACATTGCAAAATGGAGAAAATTGAAAATGGAAATGGGGAAACAACCTATAGAGCAGATAGTCTTCCTGTGTCTGAGGTTCTTCAGACTGGAATTAAACTGCTAGATTGAAAATGTGTGCCAGCTTTCTAAATAGGTAATAATAAAACTGTATATTTGAGCTGAAATGCAATTACAGGTAGAACTCCTACATGTTCAGTAGGTAATCTCACCCACGGGCTCCCTAGCCCCTCTGATGTTCTTGGTAATGATACATACAAGACCAAGTCTCGTGTTGGATCCTGCTTCTGACACAGTTAACTCTCTGCAAAACGTTAGGGTCAAGTCAAACTAATAAGGTCTTTTGTAGTTGTTGTTCAAACAGGATCTACTTTATTATTCATGCTCTGTCTTAGCTGCATGATCTTGATCTCCTCTTGCATCAATCCCTTTATGCTTTTCAGAATAGGAGCGACTATAGTGTTTCTTCCAGCACTGTACAGGAAGAAGAATAAATATCAAGCTTGTTTGTGTTCATGTGTGTTGGTGGTGCTGAGGTAGGAAAGATACGGACTGAATGCTGGAAAGCTGGCATCACTGGAAGATCAGAGCTAGTGTTAGGAGTTACAGCACTTTTTCTAGAATGGTTTACTCTAACCGCAAGGGTATATAATCTGGACATAGAAAACAAAATGGTATCAAACATCCACTTATTAGAGTGCATTTTTTAAGGTAATGTTAGATTCACTTTAAGTTTTACATTCACACATTATACATATGCAACAAGATAGCATATATTTACTAAGTACCGTAAGATAATATATGGAGTTAATAGATTTAAATATTTGTCTTATTAAAATTTCAGGCAAAATTATTTTAGGAGGAGAAAAACTGGTAGGCTTTTCTCTGGAATTCTCTGGGCCATTGACTTTTTGATGTTAGAAGATAACATTCAATAACACAGACTGAATATTTAAAGTATAAGCTCCATTCCTAAATGAAAGAAGTAGAAGTCTGTATATACTGTTGGGAGTTTTGTGTGTCTGTCTTAGGTTTCAGTTATCTCTATCAGATAATCATAGATTTATTCAGGTTGAGAAGGGATTTTGTGAGGCTGTCACTTTGTCTCTCACTCAATTCTGGGTCAATGCTGAATTCACCCCAGATTCCTCAGGGCTGTATCCAGTTGGGTCTTAGAAATCTCCAAGGATGGAGACTGCATAGTCTGGAACAGGGCAGCCTGTTCCGCTACTGGACTCAGTACATGATGATTTTACATGTCAGAACCTGTACACATTTCCAAACACATATTTCATCTTAATGGATTTTTCTGTGAACATAGCAGCCCAGTACTCTCACTGGATACTTGAAACACTCCATGTGCTTCTTTGTAGCTGGATACAGGAGAGTGCATTTCATTTTAATAAAATCAAACATTTCAGATGTAATAAAATGTTATGTGGTTTGGTTCTTTGGGGTTTTTTTGTGGGTTTTTTTTTTTGGGGGGGGGGGATCTCTTACCCCCGCCACAGGAAAATCCAAGCTCTAGAATGTTTCCTCTGGAAAAGAAGAAATATCAGTGTGTGAAAAGTCTGATTTTTCGTGAATACTAATTCTCACTTTGGATTTTCACTACTGGTTTGACATACTTTCCAGAAAATAATAGTTTTGCCGTAACTAATTGTTTTCTAAGTCTTGCAAGTGCAAACATGGCTTCCTAAGAGGTAGTAAAGATGTACCATAGTTAAAGATGCAGAATAGATTTCTTTCAACAGGTGGTTAAAGAACGAGAAGAAATATTTGAATGAGTGTAATATGCCAAAAACATTGCTAGAAAACAACATAGAATAAAATAAGGCACAAGAGTGTCAGGAAAGAAAGATCTTATATCTTGAACATGTCTGTTGTATTATCAAGTTTCATCCAAGATAATGGTAGTAACAGCATCATCTCAAATAGCTTCACTGTTCCTTTAAGATCATATTTTATTTCTGCCCCAACTAGCACAGATGTTTATATGTAAAAAGGAAAGTAAAAGAAAGGTAAGTGCAGTACAGCTCACCAGGTCAAGATGAAGATGCAGTAAGACTTATTAAAACCTTGGGGATTATTCCCATAATCACAATGCAGCATGTGCAAAGAATTAGTGAAAGCAAGACTGACTTTTATATAGATGACCATCAATAATTTTGAGTGAAAATATAAAATAACATAAGTCCATGTAATTATAATAGTACCAGCAATACAGGAATGAATAAGGAGGTGCTTTGAAATGAAAGTCAATCTTGTAGTCAGACTAACACTAACATGGTTTGTTGCCAACATATTCACTTTTATATTTATTGTCATATTTGATTATACTCAAATTCCCCTAAGTCGTTTATCTGAATTACAAATTATGTCTATATTTGGAAATGAATATGCCCACAAAGGCATTGTGTACCTTCTTATGTGCTGTGTCTAGTGTTACTTACTACAGAGATAGAGTAAAATACTTTGGACATTTCTCCTTACAGTCAAGTAATTGCATGTGATAGTTTTCATACAGTTGTCATTGCAAAACAGTGAAAAATCATTGAATGTACTTTAGATCATCATAAAGGAATATGAAACAAATTCCTTCTGGGACAAGAAGAGAGAATGTATGTGTATATATATTCTGTGTAAGCTATGTGGAGTATTCAAGTATTTCCAGTCTATAGTAAGTACAGTTATATTTCTACCTACTGATAAATAATTCACAGCATGTGATTTATTACAATATTTCTTCTACTCCTTAATACTTTGGAACCCAGGCAAGGGTTGCAAATAATGGAATTTTTTTTCTCAAATTTTCTTTTGCAAAATTTGTGCTGGAAGCTAGAGGTCATTCCCATTCTTTCTTTCATTTCAAATATATTTTTCTATTTGAAGTTAGTTAAAAAGAATAGTCAGCTGATGTACATGAGCACTTTTACTGTGACTATGGGATACCTGCTGATTTACACAGCACTGGATGGTTTCTTAAAAGAACTTTGAGATGGGAAACATATGCTCAACCTCATGGTTGTGTAATTGGAATCTAGGTCATAAGCAGTGAGTAACCACTATGACTGAAAGGTTTGAATAGTGAGCTGGAAAAATCCTGTGAAATGATGCCGCATTAATTTTCTGAGTATCTCATATGCACATCGCTGACGTCACTGGGACATTGCCATTAAAAAGCCAAGTGATTGTTTTGTATTGATTTGTACTGATTTGACCTTTGCTATTCATTTGCTAGCTGTCTGCTTTCTGACTTGCTAAATGACATTTCATAAAAATGCTAGGTGAGAATTCACTGTTTTATCAAGCATTCCTATCTGAACATATTCACTAAAAAAAATGTAATTGAACAAAAAGTAATTTCCATTAAATAATAATCCTATTTGGTCAAGATTTTTGTCAAGCTCTACATATTTCCTTGATAAACTCCCCCCCCCCATTACAAAACAGGAAAATTTATTTCTTACTGCAATAACTTAATTTTTTGTCTTATTTACAAAAAATTACAATTCAAGATCTGACGTTACCCTGTATCACTGCCAAAATGCATTTGAGAGCAAGAATAGTGAATATCTGTGTTTTGAAACTAAGAAGCATACTTGATACATTTTGAAGCAGATGGATATAGCACAAATAGTAGAAATGCTTGTCCCTTTGGAAGCTGAGGTTTCCTTCAAATCCTCAGCAGCTTTTTTTTTTTTTCCTAAGCAGGGAGTAATTATTCCAGTCCATTCTGCCTTTAAATCATGCTCCTGTGACTTCATCTTGCATCAGGCACAATATGCCAGTTTGCGCTGCTCTCAGCCCTCTGAAACACTTTTGACTCATTATTCTTCCTCTTGCTAAATGAAAATAATCTGCCATTTAATCACTTGCTTGCAAGCAATCGCTCACTAACCCGATACGCTTGGCAAGTTTCCTTTTCAGAGCTGTCAGGTGTACGTACAACAGGAATTTGCCATGTTCTACTGCTAGATCATGTAGGGGGTCACTAGCCAGGACACAGTTAAGCTGCTGATGATGTATGTGTTCACTGAAATTATTTCAGAGTCAATATCAGGTCTTTCTTTCTGGATGTCCATAAGATAATTACAGCAAATGGTTATGAACAAGCTAGATCAGAGAAGAAAATGCTGTATCCAGTCCTAGTCTCTCTAATAGCTACTGTTATCAGTCGTTTCTAAACCTGCCTATTTCCTAGTGCTACCAGATACATATTTAAATTGCACATGCTGCAACTGAAATAAAGTAACCGCTCTGATGTCTGTAGTTTGGACCCTTTGTCTGATGATTTCCTGACAGTTGTAACTAAATTCAGCAAATTGGGTATGCATCTCTTTTATAACAGTAGCAGTATTCTGGAAGTGTTCAAAGAGTTCGAGATCAATTTCATCTCATTGTAGAGACTGTCCATATGCACCTTCCCCACAAAAGCAGTAACACAAAAGGTTTTATGAATCCTATGTCCTTTTGATATTCCCTCTCTGTCTTACTTGGTGATCTTTAAAAAAGTACTTGCACTGTTAATAGGCCATTATTTTTAATAACAATAATAATCCTCAGGACCACACAGCCGCTCGCTCCCTCCCCGTGCAGTGGGATAAGGAAGAAAATTGGGAGAGCAAAAGTGAGAAAACTCATGAGCCAAAATTAAGACAGTTAATAAGTAAAAGGGAAAAAGATAAAAAATAAAGGAAAGAAAACCAAGTGATGTAAAAGCAATCCCTCACAAGCAGCTGATGGATGCCCAGTCAGCCACTGAGCATTGCTATCTCCTAATAAACTCTCTCCTGCCCCCAGTTTTATTGCTTATGATAGACTACCCCTTTGGTCAATTTGGGTCAGCTGTCCTGCTGTGTTCCCTCAGCCTCTTGTCTGCCCCAAACCTACTCACTGTGGGGGGCAGAGTGAGAGCCTTGATGCTGTATAAGCACTGCTCAGCAACAGCTAAAAAAACATCAGTACGTTATCAACACTATTTTGGTCACAAACCCAAAATTTAGCACCCTTAGAGCTGCTATGAAGAAAATTAACTCTGTACCAGCCAAAAACACTACAGGGGTTAAACATCCATAGTATTAAATACTATCTTCAGGTATGCACACTCATTTTTTTTATTCTGTTGCTTCACAGGGCAAACAGCTCAATTCTTCATTTCTTCCTCACTGCTAGAAGACTGCTTTTCTTATACAACAAAAGCATGTGCTTTTATTAACCAAGATCTTGGAGTTGCTCTCTGCTGCTGTGCTGTTTGAAAGTTTATGCAGCAGAATGTGTTATAACAATCTTAGTAGACATATTAGATATCCTTAGGGAACAGAATATGCAACAAAAACTGTGATAGAAAATTAATTACTGTGAGATGACTGGAATACTACATCTCTACTACAATGTAACTGTATGTGGTTGTGCTTCCATACGTGAGCATATCTTAAAGATGTCAGTCAGGATTTATACCAGATCTTAATGGTGTCAGTACTCTGACACGAGACAGTATTTTCTTATAGAGATTCAGATTTAAATCTTTTTTAATCAGATTTAAATCAGAGTTTTCTTTGAAACTACATAATTGGAAAGACCACTTAGAGGACAATTTTCCCCTTTTTAAAAATTGTGTATGTTTTAAACTATCACTTCTATACAGAATATTTACTCTAGCATTTATACCTATACAGGGAATACTGCCATTCATGTAGATGTAGATTACATCTTCAAAAGGATTACAGATTTCAAAAGGAGGACTGCTGACCTCTATTGCTATGGCCTGGCCACTTGCTCTTCTCTCCTGACAGACATTAGTTTTAGAGGGAAACATAATCTACGGGCTCTACATTTTTAACACTGTTTTCCAAGGAGGTGTTGCCACAGAATGATTATAGCAGCTACCCTAGCTCTGAGCATTGCAGCTGTAACAGCATGGCCCCATCATTAGTGTCCTTGAAGAGATGTATATGTGAAAGCAGTACAGTAAATTCCCATTTCATAGGTTTGGAAGGTTTTCCAGACACCTGAATCCCCTCTGTTCTGCATGGGAAATGAGAAAAAAAAAAACAAACCCCGAACAACCTAATCCTTATATATCAAATCAATATTTTACAGAATACATTGCAGGATTTTTAAAGAAACCTAGAACAATCTCCTCTTAAGATACAGCTAAGCCCTTATTCACATAAATTTCTCATCTGATTTCAGGGGGCTTGGTGTAAGTTTGAGGTAAGCTAAGGACTGGCTCAAATCACTGTATTTTGGCTACTGTGTGGTGGGGTATTTTTTATTCCTTGCAACTGTACACAGACTCCTACTGCTACCATTTCAGTTGAAGAACGCTTTTGGCTAGTTCTGTGATGACAGTCAGATAAGAAAAGAATCACGGGCTTGGTATAAAAGCCGATAATTTCTTGGCAGGCTTCTCATGAATTAGGCCCATTTTCACTGTGTGAAAAGTAAATTAAATTTCTACTTAAGTATTTCCTAATAATGTGCATAATATGCATTAGTTTTCAAAATCAAATCTCTAATTTTAGACTGACTTCATTTTCTACTTGTTTCCCTAAGAAATACAAACAAAAAGTCAGAAAAACAGGAAATGGTAAGATGCACCCATATAAGACACCCTTCTTCCTCATAAAACAGATGGTTATTATCCAGAAATGGAAGAAGTAGAGCTCCTACCAGTATACAAAATGTTGATTTAGATTTTAGACTTTTAATCAAAACCAAATTGTATTACATTTACTAATTAAGATTTTATTACATGCATTTGTTTCTTCCTAATTAGATAAGTGGAACTCTTTGTTTACAGTTACAGAAATTTGCTTGGAGGGTAAACTGCAGCCAGTGTATAAACCTCTGAGTCATCTTTCAAGTCCTACTCTTCTGAAAGGATCACATTTTCCTCCTCTTTCTCTATCTCATACATGCAAGCATACTATAAAACCATTAAATTGCCACATTTGTAAGGAAATAGATAGACTCCAATTTCCCTCAAAATAGGTTCATTTGTTAACTTCTAAACTTTTCCTTAGTAATTTTCAGACATTATATATAGTGCCAAACTCTCCGTACTTTCAACACTCAAAGTTTCTCTCATTCTGACACTGTTCTTAATGTGTTCACTCCGTAGTTGTTCAAAATACTATAGACTTTGTTTAAATTATTATTTCTATCATTCATGTTGCTTGCACTTGCTATACCTCATCTTGCAAAGGAATTTTGACTGTCTAGTCTTAACCCAACAGAGAACAATTAGAAGACACATTTTTATTCCTATTTAGCTTTGTATTGTTAGTGTGCAAACATATGCCTGAGTTAAATTTTAGCAGGGCTAGATTTTAGTTAGGGAAATCCAGAAGTAGGAGTCCAAATCTTGAAATTTATGCTGAATGTAGTTCTCATTTAATATTGAATTCTTTCTTGGATCTGGCCAAGCAAAGCAACAGAGATATTTCTGTCTGAAAATTGCCTACATCGATAAAGATTTTTTTTTTTAATCTGCAAATTCTTATTTAAATATTTATCTGGCTTCAGTTTGCATAATATTTGAACACCAGGATCTTCATTACTTTTACTGTTTTGAGCCTGCAACATGGAGAATTGTAGAATCATAGAAAGGTTAGAGTTGGAAGGGATCATCTTTTTCCAACCACCCTTCCATGGGCAGGAACACCTGAGAATTATTACTGTTTTTCAAACAGTGCATAAAGTTCAGGATTTATCTTGCCTACATCCTGTTATGTGAAAGACAGGTGTTTAATTTCAACCAGATTTATAGGATGTCTCCAAGCTAATGGAGTTAGCCCAGCATTTCTGGAGTGACTTATCCCATCTATAATCTACAAGAGTTTTAAAACAGGTACGCTACTTAAATCATCTTCATATACTTCTCTTGTTACCGAGGGAGTTTCAATGACTAACTACAACAGTACAACTAAATTTACATATCCAAATTTAGCAGTTATTAATGCTTCCCTAAGAAACTGATAGTCAAACATCCCTATGTTATCAACACTGTTTTAGCCACAAATCTAAAACATAGCATCATATGAGCTGCTATGAAGAAAATTCATTCCATCTCAGCTAAAACCAATGCAATAAGTATTTGACATGTTTTTTTCAATCTGTTCCCACTTTCTCACTTGGATGCTTATCCAGCTGCTGACAAAAAAAGTCCCTATAGGACAACATGCCCCCCTTCAGACATCAGTGGTAATTTTGTTTCTTCTGTTTCAGAAAAAAAAAAAAAAGACTGAATCCTTAGGTGTAGCCTATTCATCTGCATATTCCTATCAGTTCTTCCTCTATCCTACAGACCTTGAACACTCAATTTCTCCTGTCATTTAATTTCACTTCTGTTGAATTTGGAATATGGTAGGTCATATTTCATTATTATGTTTGCTGTTTATCTGAGTGCTTAGCTTTAATAGAGCCTGAATATATGTTTAAGCATGCGATGGAATAAAATCTGCCCCAATGTAAATAGAACTGCAAATAGAATACCTTATCACCAGCACCGAAGTAGACATATGCCATTCAGAAACTTGTCTGTATCTGGTTAAGTGCATCTGTTGGCTGAGTAACATCTTATGCTAGAATGTAACATATGAAGATGCTGTGTGGCATCAAATGTAGTCAGCTTTACAGGATCTCCATTTGTCCTGCACTAAACTACACATCAGCAAGTAATTGCAATGCCTAAGAGCAGTTAGAGGCCATGACTTCTGGTGAAACCCCCAAAATTATATTTTTACTGCACTTAGGAAAAGATTCTGTAGCACAACTGACAGAAGGAAGACATCAGATTAAAGAGAGAAAGATATAAACCCATAGTTATCATTTTTGGGTATAAACCTTACAGCTGATTGCTTATCAATTTTCCAGTTAATAAAACTAGAAGCAGCACCACAAGCTTTGGAGCTCAGGAAAATACAAACCGTAGCACAGACTGATATAACAGTGAGATATCATAAGGCTTTTTTTTTATGCTTTTCTCAAGGATCTCTTTTTGATTCAAGAGACCTTACTGTCCACTAGCTGTTGTCTTTTATTCCAACTCCAAAGGATAACAGTTTAAAAATTATCAGATCACAAACACAATGGCAACATCTGCCATTTCTGTGCTAGTGACCAGCATGTTCATATAATAAATGGTGTATTTAAAAATTCTTCATATTTCTATTTTTGTCTTATTTTACAATGAACTCTTTGAAGCAGGACTCATAGGTACCATTAACCACTACTAAGATAGTAGACAAACAAAACAGCAGCCACTGAGTTTTTGTTTAATATTCTTTATAGGCTCTGTTGTCAATTGTAAACTCTTCTGGGACCTAAAACAATGAGACTCTGCCTCTGTTTGGATCCTTTGGCAACAGCATATTATGAACAGAGTTAATTATAGAGAAGACAAACACTGAAAGACTAGGTTTTTCCAATGTTAAACATTTTATCTGAACTTTAACACACAATTGTTCTACTCATTCAGGATATATATTTTACCTATTTCGTTATTATATTCAAGTGAAATATACCGATTCCATTTTAATATTTTTCTGATACAAAAATAGAAAGAGAAATGGCAAACAAATGGAAAAGAGTTGTTAAAACAGTATAATACGTGACTTCAAAGACTTGTTTCCATATGCTACAGCTTATTTTTCATGTACACAATGTATTGCAAAATGTATAAATTTTACAGACAAAACAGACCATATGAACTTCAGCATAAGACAGAACAAATTGTCTGATGTTCATAGCTTCTGAGTTATAGAAAGACATTTGATCTTGATCCAGTAGCTTCAAATTGTGAAGAATCTAATCATTTCTGTAACCAACTTTTTACCAGTTAATTATTTGACCTATTAAAAATATGTACTTTTTTTTCTAGTCTGTGTTCAGCCTCCAGCTATTGTGCTTCATTACATTTTTTTCCTCCATCCAAATGAAAGAGTCATCTACTTTCAGCAACATGTTCCCTGAGTTGGTACTTCAAGGCTAAGATAAAAACACCTCTTAATCTTCTCAGGGGTAAGCTAATCAAATAGAATTCTCCAAGTTCTTCACTAGAAGGCAAATTTTCTCCCTAAAGTTCCTCTGCTACCTTTTTTTTTTAAAAAAAATTCCAGTGATTCAGCCCTCATTTTATGAATGATGTCAAACCTGAAATAATTTAATCAGTGCTGGTTTTGTCACAGACTTTTCCACAGAAAGTAGCTCGTCTTTCTTATTTGACAGTACTCTACTTGGGCATCTATGCGTTGCATTCACCCTTCAATCTGAAGTGCAGTAACATCAGTTACCAATTGTTTTTGAAAGTCTGTTCGTTGATGCTGTGTGGTGCTGTCTTCCAACATTACCTACAGGAGCTGGATTTTCTTCCTAGACATTTCAGCTCACTTTCGCCAGTATTAAAAATTTAGTATAGTTCTACAAATTTTTAATTAAACTGTAGATAGAAACAAGGATAGTGTTAATAGAGTTCCACAGGAATCTATTCTTAGCCTCATGTTGTTGTTTTTTAAAATTGCCATTGAGATCTAATATTAAACTGCTTTTTAAATGATTAATAAGGTTTCCACTGATACTGTATGATGCTAATTTCATTCAACCTGCTATGCGGGATTAAGTCAAATGCCCCATAGAAGCCTATTATACCAAACAGTTACCTTTATAAATCAACCTTGCAAAAACAAGTCAATATGAGTTTCATTTTTCAAATGTTTCCAGAAACCATGCTGAATGGTATATAATCATCCTCCAAATCTTTACCAGTTGCATCTACTATCAATCTGTGAATGAGCCTAGGAAATATGTACAGGTAATTGATTCTACCTGTCTCTTTAATATTACTAAATGAGGGCCAGCAGATACTCTCCTAGCAGACCTAAAGGAACTTAAACAGTGACGGGTGAATTACTGATTGTGGTTTCCAACCTCTTGAAGATAGCAAATATGCCACCAATTTTTGAAAGCATTCCAGGGCAAACCCAGGCAGCTTCTACCTGTAGTTATGCAAACCAGTGATGTTCACCTTTGTTTCTTCTGGGAAGACTGTTAAGAATTAGCGTAAAGAACAGAACTACTGGCTTCTTCAGAGTCAGAACTCACAAATCAATGGGAGTTCTTGAAGGAAGCAATGAGCCTGTGTGCAAAGGTTGATATGACATCCTTTGATTTCCAAAGGCAATCAACATGATCCCTCAGCAAAGGCTCTTAAAGAAACTAATCTGCCATAAGATAAGATAGCAAGTCTCCACGTGGATAAATAACTTATTAAAAGATAAGAAACAAAGCACTGAAATAAATGATTATTTATTTATTAAGTGGAAACTACAGGAGTACGTCCTGGAGGCTGCTTGCTCAAAATCAAAGAGCTAGTCAGATGACAAAACTTACTGGTACTAACAGGTACTACAGGCTGGTAAAGGTGAAGGCCAGTTGTACAGCCTGGGTGATAAAACTGCACATGAAGTTTAGTATGGGCAAATGCAAGCCGTGCATATGGCAATATGCAATCAACCTCAATAGGCTTTACACTATTAGCACTCAGGACTGTTTTTTTGGGTTTGTGATGGATTGTTCTGCTAAAATGTCAGTTCATTACTCATGAAGAGCAGGGGGAAAAAAGTGAATTTTTAGAATTAAGAAAGAAAACAGTTTTTACTTTGTTCTCTGGAAGACAGTGTGTGAACAGGTTAAAGTAGTAGATCTAGCATACAGAAGTCTTTTTCTATTTTAGTAGGTAGACATGATCTTGAGGTGTGATAAGCATGCTTCTGTACCACATTGCTTGCATATAAAATTTTGCTTTTGATCTTTCATTGGGATAACGGAGCCAAAGAAGTAGCTAGTAGAAAGATAGCATATAGATATGCATAAAACAATAAAATCAGCTCTAGTTAGTGCACAATACAAAGGAAGACATTTAGCTAAAATAATGACTAAACAACCAAAAGACCTAATAAAAAAAAGTATCTCTTGTAATTTTGTATTTGTGGGAGGAGTTGAACAAGAAGTACAGTGTGGAAAAAAGCACAGAGACAAAATTACAAAACAAGCAAAATGAAACATTTAGTTTTTATCTGTTCTATCTGTACCACTCCCTGGAACAGAGGAATTGGAAATTACTTGCAAATAGCAAACTACTTAATGCACCAGAGAATACACTGTTACAAATGCAATATTCCATGTTTAGAAGACATATGAAACATCCTAAGAGTAAAAAGTTCTACATTTTCTTATTCTAGAACATTTTCAACTGTATTGTTAACACCAGATAATGTCTTTCTAATGGCATCAAGGCTCCTGAATAAATAAAATAATACCAGTTTTCTAAATTCATCTCTGACATAGACACACTCTACCACTCAACATAAAAATTGCTTTCCTGTATATTTTCCTAGTTGTCAAAAATGATGGGGATAAACTAAAACAATGGCATATAATTGTATGTTTTTCAGTTTAGTTAATTAAGACCTGTAATTATTTTAAAGATGAAAAACACCATCTAAATAATATATTATAATTTATTTTTTCCCCCATCTCATTAGCTTCTACTGGGATTCATTCACTTCCTTTGCAAACATTTTCTCAGAGCTTACATATCTTCTTTCCATAAGCTAAAAAAAAAAAACAAACCCAAAAAAACCAACACACAAACAAACCACAAAAAACCCAAACCACAAAAAATTTCCAAATGATGATTTATATGATTTATTCCTTGTAGAGTTCAATTTAGTTTTTAGAACCTGTAAATATTAAATTAATGAAGAAAATAGTAGAAATGATAGTTCAACATATCAGCATTTTACTAAATAAACCCTTATGATTAGCTATGACCTGCTTTTGAGTGGGAATGATCCTGTGGTTGCATGATTGTTTCCAATATTTTGGCAATCATTTTACAAACAAACAAAAAAACCCCTTTGCCTACTCAGTTTTGGTTGCTTCATTGTACTACACACTCAAAAAAGGACCAAAGTGAAAACCTGAGCTAGAAGTGTGAGAAACACAACTCCGAGCTCTTTGTCATATGGAATGAGAAGACTGGGCTACACCAAGGGTCTTGTGAGGCATCTGTCAAACTGATTAGAAAAAAAACACCCTTTCATAAGTTACTACTGTTCTAATGTTCATGGTCTTTGTCTCCTTTCGTCATTAATACATCCTCTAGGTGTGGAGTTAGATTGTGCAACCTGTGATACCCTAATACTCCCTGAATTCTTAGACAGTAGAAGTCACTTAAATAAGTACTAATCAGAAAATAGGTATTAGTAAAATTGCAGGGTTTAACCTATAAAAAAATTGAGTACAGGTAGTCACAAAAAGAAAGCTCAAGAATAAAAGAATTTTAGGATTACAGGTTTTTTTTATAGTAAAATTATACTGATTACTCTTTGTATTGCCAAGCTTTCTTCTTTAAAGTCTATTCACTTATAAAATGCTGTTACAATGGAAACCCTCCCATATGCCCTTAGTAAATAAAACTGTTTTTTCACTTCTGCTTTAATCTCAATAAAAATTATTCTATTTATCTGCAAAGACCGTTATACTCTTCTGGTTTAATGTACAAGATAGAGAAGAAGATTTAAACCATCATATTTTTATCATAGTGTACAAAGTTAACTTCATAGCTATCTGTCAAGCTCAGCGCTATCAATTTACACACTATAAAATGACAAAGTATTTATTTCACTAATGGCATTTCCCATAAGTATTCACCTTTAGGTTTATTGTATTTTTCTATGTGTGCTCTTGGAAGAGTTTTATCCCAGCTGGTAAATTCAGTCCCACACTAGCGTGTACTAGCACTTGGATGTTGAGTTGAACTTTTTATTTTTTTTTCCTTTTCAGGGGTGGATAGGGATGAACAAGACTTTTGCTTAGAGAGAGAGTGAACTATCTTGATTATTGCAGCAAAACATTTTTCTCTCTGAAGTGAAAGTCAAAAAGCGCCTTGATTTACATTCATCCCACATTTTTCAAATTTTCTACTTACTCTTCCACTGTGTGTTTAGGTACAGGTAATTAGTTCCTGCTATAGTCAAGCCAGGTAATATTACTTATATACATGTTTCTTCCTTAGTGTAATGAATCAGTGTTCAAGTCCCTAACCAGAGAACCTTCCTAGCTATACAGCTCCAATGTGTTGCACCAGCATTCATTCCATATGCTGTCTGTTACCAGCTGGGGTCTTGCTCCTTGTAGGTGAGACACCACTGAGGTTAATCACTATTGTGTTCTCTGACAAGGCAAACCTCGGAGCATGCTCATGATCCAGCATGTCTCTTAGCTCTGCTTCTCCTCTGCAGGCTGCCAGGATTCAGCTTGATTGAGGCTGCCTACAAATCCCATCTGCTTTGCTAGCAGATAATCTATTGTGGTCCTGGTGGGAAGGATCTGGACCTGTTCTAGTTGCCCCTCTTTGCAACCACACAGGTAGGGTGGCTTAGATCTGACAGCAGAGATCAGAGCCCCTTATCTGCTAGTACATGCTCCAAGGTGCAGATTATACAAAAAGGCATTCACAAAGAGTAGAGCAGATGAATTAAACGGACAGGCAGGCAAATATAAATTCAAGCTAGTCTTGAATTTATATTTGTTCCTGTGTGCTCTGTAGGTGCACCCAGTAAGGCTTTGCGTGAAAACATCCATGGCTGAGTTTAAGGCTGCTTTGCTTACAGAGGATCTTAGACACTATTGGGATAGAAGGTTGTGGTTTACAGGGGGGGCTGGTTTTCTTGTACTTACTAGTGGTCAGTAGTTGACAAAACCGTGCAAGTTTCTCAGTGCTGACAAGCCTCAGAAGAGCTCTCAGTTACTCACCTTTAGGCACATTAAACAAATTTATGATCTTTTTCTTAAGATTAATTAAAACAAGGGGGTGGAAGGTAAAACATACTCTGCAACCTAGAAGCCAGGGATCACAACCTAGTAAGTCATGGCTGCATTTAATGAGCAGTCTGTAAGTAGTTTAGTTATGAATAAACATAAGGGGCTTGGCTATGGTTTCAGATTTGTTTTCACCTTAACATAGAGTGGAGGTCAGGAAATATTTGATCATTGTGTTCTTTGCAAGACAAGGCCTGGAATTTAAGCTATTAAAACCACAAATGACTATTTACCCTTCTATTACTGGATTCATGTTCTAAATACAGCTCACCGTCTGGACCAGCTTGCACTACCATAGATCCCAGTAAGAAATCTTTGCAACCGATAATAGTTTGGATTTACAACATATGTAAAGCAGAACACCATTCTGTCATAAGAAATGTTATATTTGTATAAGATGTAAATAATTCATATGATAAATCTATAGTTATATGTACAGAACATGAGTATGAGCATTTACTTTCCAGAAACTAAAGAAACAAAGGCCAAACAATGAAGGACCATGACTTATATTAAAAAGTAAGTTTATGTGTGACTATTCTCTACTATGCAAAAGCAAATCTCACCATTGATGTTATTGTGCCACGTTTCCAGGTAACAGCATATAGCTCAGGACACCAAGAGTCAGAAGGGTACGAGTGGGTACATTGTTGCCTTCTTTAATTGCTTTTCATGTTTCATTCAGAGTAAAATGACTTCTCTATTTTTCTTCCAGTAAAAGCTTGGATGTGAAAGATGATTATCCCAAAATTGAGAAGTACTGACTTTAGACTTTGGCTAAAAGTAAAAAAATCCTGTTTGGGAAATTTTGTGGTAATTCATAGGAATTCTGACTGGGTACTTAGTTTTCCCTTTCGCTTCCTCTTTTGTTTGGGTTTCCCATTGTGCTTTCCATTTTGCACTGTGAGAATAATTTTTACATATCTTCTGTCTGTGTCATGATAAACTATAAGAGATAAATATTGGACAAAAGCCTCAGTTTACATAGAAGAATGAAAGAGATAATCCCAAGAGGATTACTGGATATATATTTTTTAAGTTTAATGTATTCAATTAGAAAAATAAATTAATACTTTCCATTAAAAATCCATTTTTCTTCCAAAGACAGCTGCTTAACTAGTTTGCAGATAGCTTGGGTGTTTGACTACATTAATTTTGGCTTGGAATTTTTGTAGTAGTAATAGGGCGGGGAATGACACGCCACACAAACTACAAGTTATCATTCTGTCAAGAAATGATTTGCAGTCATGCTATGCAAGGGAAAACATAATAATAAAATATCCAAATTTATATTAGCTATACCAGTATTCAATGCAACAGTTTATGAGAAGTTTCCCATCATGAATGCAAAAATGGAGGGAAGGGAAAGGGACCGGGTTATGTTTTTAGGGTTTGGCAAACTGAAGATACGATAAATGATAGGTGTTTTCCTTGCTTATTCACTGTTGACCTGAGGATAAAATGGAGGTAAGTAAAAATATCAGGCCTCCAATGAAAGATAAAATGGCTAGAAATCTGAAATCATTTATCCATAGCTTGGACTCAGCAGATGGGAACAGTGAATCTCCATCAAAAGAAGAGCTGGTGGGCACAGAGCAGCCTGGAGCGATCTGCAGCTTTACACCACAGTGGGTCTTCTGCCTGATTCCATAACTTCCTTTAGTTCCTCAATTTTTGGATCTGAATTACCTCCATGGAGACCAGAATGACTTGTAAGAAGCTTCTGGAAAGCAATTTTTTTTTTCCTCGCACTGTCTGATAAAGCACAGAAAGTCCTCTTTCCTTCTACTGCAACAAAAATTTCAAGTTCATTCCCAATATTTAAAAATAAATTCAAAGATAGGTCATGAAAAAGATTTTTATCTTACCTTTTGTCTTTTTTTTTAATAGAGATGAATAGATGACCTTGTGAAAATATAAAATATCAGCCTCAAAAGCATTTAATATACTTGGATAATTGATTCTGCTTTGGATTATAGACAAAAATGGTTTACCTGAACCATATACACCCTTCAGTTATTTTGTTTATTCCTTTCCTCCAGTTTCAAGGACGTATTGAAGATAGTTTAACCTCATCAGCACAGTTAACAACACTATTTATGAGTAACACCTACTCCAGTAATGGAGGCTGAATATTTGACACATGCATATAAGAAGCACAGTCGGTAACTTCAGAGGAAAGAAAGAATGTTGAGGGTCAGAACTGAAGAACTGTGTTAAGATCAAGCTGCAAAAGGGGAGTAACCAAGGAGTAACCAACCTTCTGAGTCAGAACTTATGGAAGAATTCATAAATTGAATTCTAAATTATTGAATTAATTGTTGACAACCCCTCCAAACATTTTCTATCGGCTTTTTCAAGAGCTATTCTAAGCTGTACAGATGCATTTATATAAACACAAATATAAGCACACATACACAGTTTTTACAAAACATGAGAGATTCTTACTGCATTTCATTCACATAACATAAGAAATTACTTCCATAGCAAATCTGTGGGACCCTGGAGGATCTTTGAATTGTCACAGTTTAACTTGTATCTTTGACATCACAAAATTAACTCCCTAGAGCTTTCAGAAATCAAAGGTCTCTTAAATAACTAGAAATAATTTTAGGGACCATTGCACTTTTGGTACTTAATGGTCTATAAAACAAGAAAGCTTCTTTTCAATTCCTTTTCTTTACAGCTGTTAAGGGTTCTGGTTTGTTTTTTTCATCAGACAAAAACGGCAAGAGGGAAAGCTGCATATGTACTTTTATACATTCTTTGATATTTCAAAAACATTTTCTTCTGTTTTTTAGCTCATCTTCATTCCAGTGTTTCTTTTAGGTGATAAATCTAAGGAACTTTGTTGCCACAGCTGAGTTTTTAATAGGATGAAATTCAAGAGGAGATACTAATACAACTTTCTGAGTTTTTTAATCCCCTGCTAAAAGACAGTGTGTCCTCTACTATTTTAAAGGCACTAGACAAATGCTGGCACAGTTGTACAGCTAAGAAATAAAACAGCTAAAGAGTTGTAGGCCACTGATTTTTATAGGATTCAAAAGGCAATTAAAACCCATAATTAAAATGCATGATGAGGGTCAGTCATATTGTGCTCTCCCAGGTAATTATTTATTGGTCAGCTGTGGCAAATTTTGCCAACATCATCTTCACTCTCATTTATGATGCACACTTCCCAATCAAACCAATTTTATGGTATTAAATACACAGGTCCTTCCCTATAATTATTATGAGGAAAATTCCTATAGGAAAACTTACTGAAGTATATTTAGATGCTGTTGATTTTGAACTAGAGCTGACTGTTTCACACACATAAGAACCCAAACCAAACCACCAAATAAATCCTCAACAAAACCCACACTCAAATGTATTTTTTTTTTAAACTGCTCAGTGTGTAAGGTCAGTTTTATGTTCCGACAGTTCAAGTAGGATTTATTCTGTCAAATGTATCACTATATTTATCTGAGCATCACACAATCAGTAAAGAATTGTAGCTTCACAATACTTGTGCAAAAGACAAATGTGTGCTAAGGACACATCTCTCCTACTCTGATGCTGCATTTGCAAGGCTGAAGTAAAGTATAGATTAAAATAAAATGCCCCAAATTGCAGAGAAAATTAATAAATGATCAATGTTCATGAGGTCCAGATCACTACTCTTTTATCAACTTATCTTTTACCTTTTCTTTGTACAGTCCACTAGCAAAACATCCACAAAGGCATCCTCACAAACAGCTCTACAGTCTTCAACTACTGTCAGTTTTCATTCTAGGGCATACACAAGCAAATTATCTTGATGTACACAGAGACAAGCAGTCTCTGATGCCACAGAGCCAGAGATGACATTGTTAAAATACAACAATTCTGCTATCTTTTGATAAAGAAAAGAAAGCTACCAACAGGTTTCCCCATGAGTCCACTGCAAACTTCTCACTTTGCAAGTTACGTTCTGTGGTTCTCTCAATGCAATTTCTCACTAGAGAATAACAGAGAAGATATCAGGATTAGGCTTACAGCATACATGTTGCTAAGTCCTTTGAAATTTCCTGGAAAGTGCTGGATCCTTTCCAATTAAGGACTAAATGAAACAGGCTAGAAAGCAGAACAATGCATGTAACTTAAAACTAAAAAAATGCACTTTTAAAGTTTGGGTAGAATCTTTGTTTGGGACTGTATGTAAGGAGCTAATGGAGAAAATGCTGTCTTCTTGTTGATATAACCCCAGCTAGCAACTAGGACCACACAGCCTCTCACTCCCCACTTGGTGTGATGCAGGAGAGAATTGGAACAACGAAAGTGAGGAAAAAAACTCCTAGGTTAGCATAAAGACATTTTAATACATAAAGCAAAAGCCGTGCATGCAAACAAAGCAAAACAAGGAATTCACTCACCACTTCCCATCTACAGGCAGGTGTTCAGCCATCTCCAAGAAAGCAGGGCTCCATCATGTGTGACAGTTACTTGAGAAGACAAAACACCACTACTCCAAACACCCCTCCCCTTCCTTCTTCTTCCCCAGCTTTATATAATGAGCATGACATCATACAGTATGGTCAGGATCAGCTGTCCCAGCTGTGTCTCCTCCCAACTTCTTATGCACCCCCAGCCTGCTTGCTGGCAGGGCAGTAGGAGGAACAGAAAAGGCCTTGAGTACTTAGCAATAACCAAAACCACCAGTGCGCTATCAACACTATTTCCCACCCCAAATCCAAAACACAGCACTACACCAGCTGCTAGTAATAAAGTTAACTCTGTCCCGGCTGCAACCATGACGCTTGCTTACGTGACTAGAAAGAACATTTATGAGAGGTCACTTGTGGTTGAGCATCTGATCAAAGGCATGGTGCTGGAAGTGGAAAAGTTTTACTTATTGCACCTGTTTTGCTCTCAATGTTGCTGATACTTGCTCTTGAGCTGGGAAACTATGTACTCTGATTTCTCTCCATCCTATTATGGTTCCTGCTTGTAAAATAGCAGCCTGAAAAAAAAGTATTGCCACTGCCAATGTCACAAGGTTGATCTTGACATCTGTTGCCTATATATGAATTTTCTTGGGTTTATACATGCACGCACACAAACACATGCACATGTACACAGATGAAACAAACAGGCTTGCACGTACACACAAATACGCACATAATTTGAATGTTCAATTCAATTCATATTAAGGGACTTTAAGTGTTGTTTATATCTTAACACACAAAATACAGAATAATAAAATAGGGAAGAGTGGGTGTCTAGTTTATGGGCAGCAGTAGCTTGTGAAGAGATTTAAAATTTCCAAGATCTGATATTTTGTCATTTGTAGTGCAGGTTGTTCCTAGATACGAAAGCATATTTCTGTTACTCTGGGTATGTCTTTACTGACTAATGACATAATTGTTAAAAAAACTCTAGCTTTGCTCTAAGAGGTAAGGCTATAAAACGTAAAGATGCTGAGGCATTTTAGAAACTGTATTTATCCTGAAATAAATATATTGTTATTTTTCTTTTACACAGAATCATAGAATTGCCTAGGTTGGAAGGGGCATTTAAGATCATCTAGTCCAACCATCAACCTAACAGACAAAAAACATCACTACACCACATCGCTAAGCACTACATCTACCCATCTTTTAAATACCTCCAGGGATGGTGCCTCAACCACTTCCCTGGACAGCCCATCACAATGCTTAATAACCCTTTCAGCATAAAAATTGTTCCTAATATCCAGTCTAAACTTCCCCTGGTGCAACTTGAGGCCATTTCTTCTTGTCCTATCACTTGTTCCTTAGGAGAAGAGACCAACTCCCACCTCCCTGCAACCTCCTTTCAGGGAGTTGTAGAGTGATAAGATTATCCCCTCAGCCTCCTTTTCTCCAGGTTAAACAGCCCCAGCTCCCTCAGCCTCTCCTCATAAGACTTCTGCTCCAGACCCCTCACCAGCTGCATTGCCCTTCTCTGAACCCGCTCCAGCACCTCAATGTCTTTTTTGTGGTAAGGGGCCCAAAACTGGACATAGTACTCAAGATGGGGCCTCACCAGTGCCATGTACAGGGGGATAATGACCTCCTGAGTCCTACTCGCCACACTGTTCCTGATAGAGGCCAGGATGGTGTTGGCCTTCTTGGCCAACCGAGCACACTGCCCGCTCGTGTTCAGATGACAGTCGTCCAACACCCCCAGGTCCTTTTCTGCCAGGCAGCTCTCCAGCCACTCTGCCCCAAGCCTGTAGCACTGCCTGGGGTTGTTGTGACCCAAATGCAGGACCCGACTTGGCCTTATTAAACCTCACCCCATTGGCCTTGGCCCATCGATCCAGCCTGTCCAGATACCTCTGCAAACCCTTTCTACCCTCAAGCAGGTCAACACTCTTGCCCAACTTGGTGTTGTCTGCAAATCCACTGAGGGTGCACTCGATCCTCTTGTCCAGATCATTGGTAAAGATATTAAGCAGAACCAGGCCCAATACAGAGCCCTGGGGGACACCACTTGTGACCGGCCACCAACTGGATTTAACTCTATTTACCATAACTCTTTTGGCCTGCCCCTCCAGCCAGTTTTTTACCCAGCAAAGAGCACTCCCATCTAAGCCATGGGCAGACAGTTTCTCCAATAGAATGCTGTGGGAAACTGTATCAAAGTCTTTACTAAAGTCCATGTAAACAACATCCACAGCCTTTCCCTCATCCACCAAGTGAGTCACTTTGACATAGAAGGAGATCAGATTTGTCAAGCAGGACCTGCTTTTCATTAACAAATGCTGATCCCGATTGTCTGATTGCCCTTCATGCGCTGTATAGTGGCACTAAGGATGATCTGTTCCATGACCTTCCCAGGCACCGAGGTCAGACTGACAGGCCTGCAGTTCCCCGGATCATCCTTCCGACCCTTCTTGTGGTTGGGTGTCACATTTGCTAGACGCCAGTCAGCTGGGACCTCCTTGGTTTGTCAGGACTGCTGGTAAACGATGGAAAGTGGCTCACTGAGCACATCCACCAGCTCTTTCAGTACCCTCAGGTGGATACCATCCAACCTCATAGACTTGTGTATGTCTTGGTGTTGGAGCAGGTCCCACACCATCTCCCTTTGGATTACAGGGGCTTCATTCTGCTAGTGGTCAATATATGACTATCAAAACATGCATCCTTGTGAACAGGGAAAAATAGCCTTGGTGGTAACAAAGAGAACAATGTATCCAATATATGTAACACACACCTCAGATGGTAAACTGGGATCTAATGTGGAACTACATACAAACGAAGAAAGAGTAAGGTGTAGAACTTGCAAGTAAACTTATATAAATAAGCCTAAGTGAAACCTAGACTGAGGAGGAAGAAACCATCAGCACTGTACTCCCCCACTGAAGGGCTTTAGGAAACAGAAAACAATCCTGCTTTCGCTTCTCCAGTTGTCAACATGTCAACACTTGAGAAGGTCACAAATTATACACAGAAATTACCAGCACAATATCTCTGATATCTCATATGTCATCCTGTTTGTTGGTTGGTTGTTGGTTTTTGGGGTTTTTTTTTGGTTTTTTGTTTTTTCAAAAAAAAAGGGATGTCATCATAACCAGACAAATACTTTTGAGGAAACAGACAGATGTGTACTATAATCCAGATCACTTCTATTTCTCCTCTATGCTACAAATCCATACATCTGATTATACTGTTACACCACATATGGACACTTATGGCAGAACAGATATTGCAGAAAAGAATATTGAGAAATACTCTTTTTAAGTGCAGACAATGTCACTTTCTGATATGACACACCGTGCCTTTGGCTTCCCTTCTATGATCAGTACTAACCAACATTATTCTCTCCACCAGGCTGGCTTTCAACTGAGCCAATCATCTTTTTATCTTTCATATTATTATTTCTTGCTGCTTGAATTTTTTCATGACTTTGAAATTCATCATTGATTGTAATTAGTCTTAGATGAGTTTTCTTTTTCTTTCTTTTTTTTTGTTTTAATTAAAAAAAATCTTTCTTACTTTAAGACTAGTTTCTTGTCTTCTACTTTGGTAGAAAAATGCCGAGTTTTATTACGCCCCTGTCCCCTCATTGCCCCCCCCCCCAAATAAAAGTTCTTGTGCCTCCTTGACTATCTACATAGAATGTTTAGTTTTAACGCTGCTGTAATAATGTGAAAACAACTCAGAAATTAGGCAGAAATGACCTTACCAGCCTTCCAAGTTGTTATTCATTCAGGCCTTCTAATCTTGTCTCATTAAAGACTAGTATACACATCATATGGATAACAGTTAGAGATCCTTTCTCATCATGTTCAGAATAATGTTCTTGCTTTCCCTGCTTACAGATTTAACTTGGAAATAAAACAGATGACAAAAATGTCACTTCAACTAATATACTCATGATGTATCTCTTTAGCATCTAAATGGAAGTAAAAGTTAAGTATTCAGAATTCCTTACACAGTGACTGAAAGTCAAAAGTTCTGGTACCTTCTGAGAGACATACCTGAGACAAAATAGATTTTCATCATGAATTTGAAGGATTTAGAAACATATCTCTATCACCATTTTCAGAAAATTCCTCAAATAAATAATACTAATATTTAACTTATATATGTAATTCTTTCGTTTATCCTATCCTCTCTCTGAAAAAGGAAGAAAAACCAAAAAACCAGAAATATTTTGCCTTATTGAGTCCATCAATGGATTTTCCACATTTCACAACTGGAGTGTTGTTCTGAGACAATGTTAATTATAATAACAATGATAAACTATGCTTATGATTTGACTAGTGGGTATGAAGGAGTGGAATCTTTGTTTAAAAGAAATGCAACAAGTAAAAAGCAGAATAATCCACTTTTTCTAAAATATCATAAAAGCTTGGGGAAGAAAAGAACAAGAAGCAGCATAAAAGTGAAAAAAAAACCCTCTTCAGCAATATGGTATTACTTAACTGATCAAAATGACAGACATTGGGGGAAGGCTGGGGTGGGAGAAGAGAGAAAGGCAGATTGAACTTTTTGGAGCAACTCTTTGTCCACTTGGAGCCTCAAGAGTTGTTTTGGGTTTTTTCCTCATCAGTTTCAAAAACACTTCATTTAGATATGCTCAGCCCCCTTTTTAGGAAGGAGTCAGAACCTTAGCTATTACCAAAGCTGCTGAGCCCAGCACGAATGGTGAATCAACTCAGTTGCAAAGGTGAAATACTTTGCAAGGTTAAGGTATTTCCAGGTATCCTGAAATGTAAAAATCTGCCCCAGTTTTACAATATGAAATATGCCAGACAACTGGCAATGTCAGTAAACTGAAACCTACAAAGTTCTCTGTGGTTTGTGGTGTTTGCATATTTAAACACATATGGGACTGGGTTTGTAAATATTGCAGCCAGGGATCACTGTTGCCATAAAAAAAGTGGGGTCCTCATTCATCAGAACTCTGTAATCCTCAGATAAATCTGAGTCTTATCTCCCTTACACACTAAGCAAGGATGGAGCACATGCTAGCACCAAGCCGAGCTCCACAACATACCAGCACAAAGTGTATACAACCAGCAGAAGTATATTATACATGCTTGTGGATATTCCCCACCAGCTCGAAAGCATTAGAGGTGAAACTGAGCATAGCACATACATAATTTTAAGTACATCAAAAGTCTAGTTGCTTAACTTGTCTACTTAAAGACAGGGAGGTGCTTAATCGTCTTTGCACAAACTTAATGCGATACCCTGGAGCTGAAAAACAGAGGAACTCTTCACCTTTCATAAAGCACAGGGTCATTCCAGGGCCACTACAATGGGCTGAAATTATTTTTCTTTCTTCAAATTAATATTATTTCTGTAGGAGTGACCATGACTTGCAGAAACTCTTGTTTCTGCAAGACTGCAATGGCAAGTATGGAAATAGACCTCAGCAGTTTTGAGTTCTGGCTTCTAGTCATTCCTCAAATTCATTATATACAAACAAGAACAGAAATATATCTGGTTGCTCCAGCCTCCAGTCATTCTGAACTGCATGTCAGAGATTTGTGTGATGCAATGTATTTTTCTACTACATATTTGTTCTGCTTTAGCTCTTTCCCACCAGGATGCTTAGGTTAATAAATGTGTTCCTTTTAAAATGGACTCTGTTGGTAAGCCAGAACTTTGAGGAACACTGTCTTTTGCATGTCACCTTTTAACACTTACATCATTTCCCACTGAGCTGTCTTTTCCATTCCTCTTATCACCTTAGCAAATGCAAATGAAGTAATTATCTAGTTAAATTCTGAACAGGCATTATTCATTTGAGAAATCGTTACTTTGTAGTGCTAAGGAAGCATTTTTTCCCCCCACCTTTGGCACTTTACAATAAACTCGTTCTGATCTAAATTGATTGCTCTGGGATTATCTTGGAGTCATTAAAATAATGCTGTATTGACATTCACTAATGTCTTTAATTAGCAATTTCAAATTCCAACATTTTGAATTAAACATGCACAGGTATAGCTTATTTTGGCTGTATATAATTTTTGTATGACTTTGAGTCAAATCTTATTTTGAATATTACATAATTGGTCTCAGAACTGGTTTTTCTGCAGTAAAAGTGATAGCAGCAAGGAGGGGATGAGCATCCCATAGCTGATGAGATATGGAAACAAGCTTCGTGAAGAGCAGAAAATGACCAGTCTTCCAAGAGTGACTTACCTACAAAAGTGTTGTGAGTTACAACTCTGAACTATTCATTAGTCTCTCTGTGTTACACCACAGATTTCAGGGTGATTTTTCAACCAGTTTATACACGTAGCAACTGAAAGCAAGAATATTCTTTTTATCTGCAACCAGTAGGAAGAATTGATGTTTTATGGGGAGATCTTAACATGGTTAAACTTTACATGAAGGTCTGCTTTGGACTACAGTTAGTACTAAAATTAGCGTGTGTGATTTCAGGTTATTAAACTGATCTAGGAAATATTTTTATGGCTTGAATCTTCCTTTGTTAACTTAGCAGGTAAGAACAATTTTAAAATCTTTTGCAATGGCTTTCTTGTCATCTTAAATTTGCAGATTTAACCCTATCAGGCTCAGATTTTCTCCTTATCTACTTCTATAAGACTTTAATTATTTAATCTTTGTGTGAGAATGTAAAGTATCACAGGAAAACATCAAATTTTTCTGTGGTTTTTTCACATCCTTGGTAACACCCACATTTCATGGGGTCTTCTGCTACCTCAGACACTAGAAACGTTTTCATTTCTATCTGGACTACAAAAAACATCTGTACACGGTCCTGGGCGACCAGCTCTAGGTAGCCCTGCTTGAGCAAGGGAGTAGAACCAGATGATCTCCAGAGGTGATTTCTGACCTCAACCACTCTGTGGTTTGTAAACTCATTAGTGTGTGAGGAAAGATTTGAAGGTGCCCTTGTTGCTGGTAGATGCAATTAATGTAGTTTCAGATACTGTTGAATTATTTTTGTTTGTTTGCTACGGGACTTTATCATATGTTGAAAAATGAATAACTAACAAGATTACACCACCATACTTAAGACGTGTTGAGCGGCAACAGCTGTTTTGTAGAGCCTTTCTACAAGGAAGCATTGTGGCCATGAATGGTAGTCTCCTGCCTTCTTAGGGCATCAGCAACATAAGTTCCCTAATAAATATGCATTTGCTTAGTGAAAAATAGTTAACCAGATGTTAAATATGTGTGAAAATGTATGCTTTGGTTTTTCAGAGCGTAGGCTGATGAGTAAAAGCACTGAGGGTGCAAGATATTGTAGTCAGAGATTACTCAGTCCCAGTTGCCTCTGTGAAGGGCAGTGGGGGTGTCTGTTGGCATTAACTGAAAGGTATTCAAAGTGTTCTAACTTAAAAACTTTATTGGAAATTTTGAATCTTTCTTTATAATAATGCAATCACAGAAATTTTTTTTTTTTTAAAACAGTGAGACTGGTGTCATGTGAAAAATGAAAAATCAAGGACTTGCACATTTCAGAAAAATCATAGTTAATACAGAAGATCACTGTCACAAAATGAAAGGCCTTTTCCTCAGATTATTGCCATTATTAAATGTAAAGAAGATTACTGAGTAAGATTCACTGAACAAGAAAATACATCACTCCTCTCTTCCCCTTTTAGAATGTAAATGCTTAATGGCTTCTGTAATTGTTAATGGTCTACTTTATGTATAAACTACCAAAAAGTAACTTATAAGTAGGCTTGTTTGAATAGTTAAAGATCCAGTACCATTAATTATTTGAATAAGCAGCAATTTAAAAAATTAATATTTTATTGTGGCTTTTTTATTTTTGTTGTAACACCCACAGGAAACCAAGTAGGTTAGATTAGTGTCCTGAACTAATCAACTGGTAATCTCTAACTTGGGTTGGAAATAATGTGAAGGTTTTACTGTACTTTCAATTAAAACAGGGGTAAACATATGTATCTGTTAATTTTAAGCCTTTTTATAACCTGTATGCATGCATTTGTATAGTTCAAGAGCTTGACTGAGGTTGACTTTGAAGATGAAATGCACATAAAGGGCGGGAGAGCAAGATGTGTTCTTCCCCTTACATTATACTAAAAGTTTTGATGACTAATGCTTTTTAACTGCCTCATTAATGGCTTTTCATGACCTCCTTATACACTGTGATCTGTACATGGAGAGACAATGGGTTACAGAAGATCAGGTTAGCAACAAAATGAGAAAAGACATAAGCCTATACATTGCTGTGAAATTAAAAAACAGGAAATGTTCAGTACTTGAATGTTCTGGAAAACTGGAAAAACCTGAAGTTATGAGAGAGCTCTGGAGACAAGAAGCTCAGTCTTCCACTGTCTGAGGTTTTATGGGAACTGCTTCCCTGTTTTTAAAAAGGGGGAGGAGAATACTTTTTAGTTCACACTTTTCTCCACATTGCTGCTTTTACTCCTCTCACTTCCTAGCATTGTATATTGGAGTAGAAAATAAATGGGGTAATGGAGGTAGCTCTGTTTCATCATGTGTGTTTTCCAGAGAACTAAATTTGAATTTTAGGGCAAGAAAGTGCTTCCTTTCACTTTTTGTGTTGTGTTCAGAAATGTGTATAAATCTGAGAAGCAAAAGTTTAAAGTGAGTATGGGGATGTGAAATATAGCTTTGGTACAACTTGTAATGGTGAATCTTTATGAATGCTAACAACCTAACCAATGATGACAAAAAGCATGTAGAATTTGATTCTTTAAGAAATGTATGCATTAGATTTTTGAATTTACAGATAGAGGTAGGTTAAAAAAAATTTACCCATCCTGTCAACTTATTTTTCTGAAATTTCAAATACCCTAATCTTAATGGGCATATAAATCAAAATATTGAACTTCATTATGATTTTTCCTGAAATATAAGTTAAGAAAAAATAAATTTCATTAAAATATATTTTTTTGTTTAGACAATTTTATTTAAATTCCCGGTTTATACTTTCAAACACAAATAACTTAAAATTTAAACAACACTCTTTTTACTTTATTTAGCTGTTTAGGCTTTCAAAAAATTATTTAGTCAGAGGATTAATGGATTAATATTTTCTGACAGAAGACATTATTTCAGAAAAACAAAAAAGCCCCAGTCTTTATTCAGCCTTTACAATATTAGCAAATGTTCTCAGTTTCTTTGAAAGAAAACTAGACAGAGGTTGTTCTTCTTAAAATTGTTGATAATACTCTTCGTTGTTCGTATTCACAAAAAAACCATAGAATACCAGTTCTGGATCAATAATTCAATAAATCAACAATTCTGTAGATCTATGCCATGACGATCAAACACAAGAAACGTTGCCTTCAAGAAAGTAGCTGAATTAATAAAATAGGGAATTACAAGAACCATCCTTTTTTATTGGAAAGAATAATAGTTCTGAGAGCCTAAACCCATTGGGGAACTGTATTAGACTGCTATCCATCTTTGATCGCTATTATGGACATCCTTTTGTTGTAGGTAGTTAAGAATATTTACATAATTTAAAACTATTGCCATTACTTGAAATAGGTGCTATTGACTCCAGGGTCATCAGACTTTTACCCAAGTCCAGGCTCCCTAACATTTTTTATTCTATTTTCCAAACATCCATTTTAATGTTTTTCATAGAAGTCAAAGGATGAAATCAAGGTGAATACCAACAAGGACATTTCGAATAGTCTGTTTACCATTTCAGGAGACTGTTCCACTCTCCCTTGCCCGCTCACTCTTTCTCACTAATTTTCAAGGCAATGGTTACTTATTCAGCCCAAGATTCTCACTGTTGATTGCTGGAAGTGGCACTTGATCAATACCAATATTCATGATGACTTTGATATTTTTATAGCTATATTTTTAGTGCAACGGCAAGATCAATTTATTGAATATAAAAACAAACCAACTATCAAATAGAAATTGGATTTTTGAAACTAACAGCACATGAAAAATGTATTTTATGAATAATCTGTATTCCATCCAGTCATCTTAAAAGCCTAAAATCTAAATACATGAATATGCATTAATGAACTCTATTTTCAAAGGTAAAATTAATTGATATTCAGGTTTTGATGTCTAAATCACATTGTACATCTCTCATTCCTTGCATATCTGATGACAGGGAACTCTAAAATATACTTCAGAGATTACAGGCAGAACTGCTCACCGTCTGAGCTCAGAAAAAAACTGACATTACTCAGTGAATTTCATTGGAATGGAACAGAAGAAATTAGAAGTACTTCATCATCAGTCCCAAAGTCTTAATTAAAAGAAATTAAAAACCCAAAACAAAACCAAAAAAACCCCACCCCGAACTCAATATTCTAGCTGTATTCAGCAAAAGCTTGGTTAATTGCAAAAAAGAAGAAAGTTTATTTCTCTGTTCCACTAGAGAGGGATTCTTCCCCCCTCGCTGCAACAACTTCAGTGTCACAATCATTTCCATCTCTTGTTTATAATATACAGCTCTGGGAGACAGTTATTTTGCTGACACATTAGAGTCAGTCTGCAAAATAACAGTTTCTAAAGGTGATTCTTGCTAGAATGGCATCTAATCATAATCAGTCACCATCTAGTGTCAATGAGTCACAGGATGCCGCTAAGTATATGGAAGCAGTGAATATAAAAATATGTGGTCTGAACGGCACCTCTTAATGATGATCTTTACAGCCCATTGTTGTTCTTTGAACTCTCATTTCTCCAACTCCTATCAACCACTTTTCCCTTTTAACTCATTTCTTTATTTGAAAAAATGAAAATATAGAATCAATTTTTAATATAGAAATTAAAATATACTATTTCCTGATACTTTTATGATTAAATTAATATTGGGTCAAGCAATTCTCTGGTTTCCACTAGAAACAGGAATCATCTTGACTGCATAACTGTGCTTTTTTTTCTTTCACAAATCTGGATTACTGGAAATAGTACTTGAAAAATCTGTTATAAATTATCCTGGCACTCCTGGCCAATATGTATTTTCAGTCCCTCAGTGTTCTGTAGTCCTCAGTGTTGCTCAGGAATGCTCATAAGGTAAATGACCAGGTGGTACTGTGGCATTAAGACAGAAAAAAAAAATCATTTGACAAGTGAAAAAAAAAAACCAAACAAGGATATTCTCGGTATGTGTGTGATCACCAGAAGTCAGTTGCTACGTGTTTTCACTTATATTAAGGTAAAAATGATGCTGAAGGTGAAAAATCTGAAGAGTGCATTTTATATTTTCCTTTTTTCTTATTTGCTTGCACTTCCAGGCTGATCTCAGGTGGCTTTATCATAAAAGGGAATTATTGTTTTCATACACAGGTAGATTCTATGAGATCCATTACAGGGGTTTGTTGTTGATACACTGTTTGTATAGAGAATATGAATATAATATATTAAAATGTGATTTCTCTCCCTTTCCCCTGTATTATTTTATCAAGAAGGGAACGGAACAGTTTTTCCATCCTTCCCCTCTGGAATGATTTGTTGGTACTTCAGCATGAATTCTGCACACAGCTCGTCAAAGACTCATTTTGGTTGGATATGGTTCATCCATACAAATTGAGCACTTCAAAGATTTTTCTCACTTTGACCTGTGCCTCAAAATCCCTGCAGGAAACTGCATCATACAAAAAAAAAAAAAAAAAAGTAGAGTGATTGGAGTGAATAATCTGGGACCATATGAGGAACAGAAAGGCTCAGAACCATGCCATTGCTATTTGCTTATCCATATCTGCTAGCTCACATGTGGGCCCATTACTCCAGAAGCAGCACCTTTCTGCCAGTTTTAGTGTAACGTGCAGGTCGTAAAATCCCTTAGACTAAAACTGAAGATCAAATTGATGTTGTATATATGACACCTCCATCAGAATCTATGGATTAAATATATACCTCCTATGAAGCAGACTTGTACCTTAGAGAGATATACATGCAAATGTTTGCATTGACTGCGGAAGGAGCTGCCTGATGCAGCTGTATAGAAATCTGTGAGTCTACTTAGTGTAACAGACAATTTGATCCCACATGTATGAGAAGTAAATAGAGCTATGTATCATGTATTTTAATGGTCTCACTGTAAGGAAAGTAGAATACAGAAAGTTTTTTAAGTTGTTTATATAGAATTAGTGATATTTGAAATATATGTTTTCAAGAAGTCCCTTGGAAATAGCTAGCCTGACTAAAAATTTTTCAAGAACGAGTTTCATTTAAATGCTTCTGCAAAATTACTAGAGTAACATCTATGCAGCAACACTCTGAATTACAAGTATAAAAAGTAAAATACTTCCATTAGCTTGAAAGGTATTATGTTTGTAATACTTTGTAAAAAATTAAAAATCCTAAATTGGGCTTTCATTCCAATTAAACATGAAACTAAAATCTAAGACCTCATTATTTTTTGCAATACTTCTATTTTTTCAATATCTACTTATTATACATACTTGTTACTGGCTAAAAATCTTATTTTTACTGAACATTAAATGCAAAAGATAAAGTTTGTTAAAATACCCCAAACAGAGACATTTATAAAAATTACATTATTAAAATTATTAGTACAAATATAAATGCTTTTTAAGACACCATCAGATTTTGTCCCTCAACAGTATGCACTAGTAACTGAGCTGATACTAGCCTAGTTATCCTGGTTTAGGGTGAAGTAGAAACAACTTTCTGCTCAGTGTGGGAGGCTCTTACTTATACTTGTTGCTTTGGCAGCCAGGGTCAGCTGAGCTGGTTGTTTACCCAGTGGAGGGGTAGCAGCTGTGGGGAGGAGTAGATGGGATAGGTGACCCAAACTGACCAATAGCGTAGTCCATCCTATCTGCCACACTCAGTATAAAAGCTGAGGGAGCACAATTGAATCTTTTTAAAGGGTTTTCTTTCTCTGATGCCTGATGCCAACCCTCTCAGTTCATCTGTATTCAAACCCCATCAGCATGTTCTGGAATATAGTTGCAATCTGTTGCTGAGGCCACTCTGGAACTTTCACAGTGCTTGCTGGTAACATTTCTGTGGGGAGCGTGATGTGGTTTTGTATATATATATATTTATTGTGTTTATGTCATTATTTCTTTTTTATTTTGTTATTAATATTTCATTAAAGTAGCTTAATTTTTCTAAATTTATAAATCTTTTTATCTCTCTTTTTCCTCTCATTAGAATGAGGTGGGGGGGGAAGCATCTGTCACCTTGTCAGTATCCAAACTGGATCAAACCACAACACCAGTCCTGTTGCAAAATTCAAAGAATTAAGCAGAATTTTTTCTTTGATTATATCCTCTAAATGATAGCACTTCTGGCCTATGTTTTAGGGCTTGGTTTGAAGTCAAACTCCTGATCTAATTATTTCGGCAGGGGTGTTTTCTAAGCAGGGAATGATGGGCTTATGCAGAGAACAGCAATGTTCTACAGTAAGTTTTGCTTGAGCGTTTTCATACTAGTTTATTCATTTTCATTCAATGAAAAGCAGTTCCAGTATCAATGGGCTTGTTTTGAAGCCCTGTTTCTCTAAACTTATTGTAATTTCACTGCAACATTGTTGCAAGTAACACACTTTCATTAGCACAGATTTGATAGTATAGAATTCAGGATTCAATAATCTTCAGTGAAAAACTTGTGATTCTTATTGACAAAGCTTTAATGAACAGCTTTGAAAAATACTGTGTTCAGTCACCTGTCAACGTTTTTCTGAGTCTTTACTACCAATAAAAATCAGTGTAACTCCACAGGTATGTTCTACAAAGGCAAAAACTGCCATTCTGAGTTCTTGCTTTGAAAAAAAATTTATTTGATCATATTAAGAAAAGACCTGGCACTATCCAAAACACTTCTAAGCAATATTTGAACTATTCAATTTTAATTTTTACGAAGTTTTGTGACAAAACTTGTAGTTAGAGCACTAGTTTGCCTATCCACTGCAGTATGCAATAATATACAAAAAAATAACTGGCAAATAACCAGGGGCCCGGTGAATTGTACAGACCTGTATTTTCTCCAGTGAGGAAGGAGCAGTTCTCTCAGAGGCTAGGTTAAGGGACAGGAGGAAATGTTTTGCTTTGTTTGTTGCTGTTCTTTTTACATTCTTTTTTGTTTCTTAAGAGAAGAAAGAACATGGATGATGCAAACACAAGTGGGCAAGTGATTTAAAGGTCATTCTAGTGGTGTTGGAAAGGTCCATTGGAATTATACAGTTCTTTGGTGTTTTCTAAGATGGTCACTCTGGGTTTGTTTAATAAGCTCTAGAAGGACATTGCCTAGGTAGATCTTTTCCTGCCCACAGAGATTTCTTTTCTGAGTTGTCAAGTTCTTCCTGAGTTTTATAATCTTTATTGTCCTAAAGGACTACAACTGTCTTATTGGTTCAAAGACTTCTATGTTATCTTTAGTGTAGTTAGGGCTTGAGCCATTAATTACAATCTCTTTAGGGCACTGCAATAAAATACGTAGATAAAAACAACAGTCATAATGACATCAGCTTTGAGGCTGCAAACTTGGACAAATCAAATTATTTAATCTGAAATTTTAACTTTCCCTACTGTGCGTATGAAAATTAATGTCTTCCACTGTGGCTAAATCCTATTCACACAACTGGAGTTTGTTCTAGAAATCAGTGACATGATTGTGTGTGCATGGGCAAAAGCTGATAACTCTCAGCAGTTCACTCAGGGGGTTCTTTAGCTGAACAAATATCTTCCTCAAGTAAACTTTGTGGTTTTAATGTTATTTTAAAATTTTAATATTTTAATCTAAATAGATTTGTTTTCCACAGGAAGGAACCAAAATTCTCATTTTCTTTTTTTAAGATTAGTGTATTGATTATTTGTATAATTTTTTTTTTGCTCCTTAAAAATGACTATTCACCTATAATGTATAATTGGGGTGCTTGGCTGTAGTTTATACAGTTCTGTCATGGACGAATTTGTTAATATTTTGAATTTTGTCATTCTATCCAACTGGAAACCTGTATGTCAGGTTCTGTCAAGATTTGATCATAGTTGTCACAGTACAACTAGGTGAAAATCAACTGACTGTAAAGAAATCTATTCATGACCTTATAATTGTGAAGAGAAGAATATAAAAAAAAATATTGTAAAACTGCAAAAACACAGTAATGTGTCCTGTACACCTTCTCTCTCCCTCTTCCTTTGTTCTGCTCCCCTTCCTGTTTTCTTCATACAAAGCCAGGTAATTACTGAAGCGATTTTCTGCCAAGGGAACACTTTTTTTTCCATGTTTGTATAGTGTCTTGTACAATGCATAGCTCATGATGAGGACTACTAAATACAAATGAGATACAAACAAGCAAGTAATTCCATCCTGAATAGAAGTTATGAAGTCTGATTCCTTAAATATTCATGTCTTGTTGCTAGATTCACTGTTGTGTATAATATAGTGAACTTCTATTGAAAATTTTCTGTGGTTAGGGCATTTATAATAACTTTCTCCTGTGTTGGTCTCTAAAGTTTAAAAAGACTTGAGGTCACCCTTCTTCCCTTCAGTGAAGACTTCAATAAATTCTCTCTATATACAGTTTCCTGTTATGATGCTTACCTGTTTTTTACATCGCTGAGACCTCTGTTAGACATGATCAAAATTGACCTACAAGTTCCAAAGATGTCAGGGAGAAACTGACAGAAAGAAGTGTTATTTTCTTGAGAAACCAAGCTACAGATGTAGTATAGTAATGATACAAAAATTATCCTGCTTCTCACACTCGCAAAGCAGAGGGATAGAGTTTGTTTTTCTCCTTGTCACCATGAAAATAAAGTATCTTTATGAAAGGACAATACTCATCTAGATCCCCGTTCACTAGACAGTAGCCAAGCCTGGGACATGAAAGGTAAATGAGGTAAACAATTTTGAAGCAAAGCAAGCCTATCCTTTTCCTAACAGGATTTCTTATCATGAGCCTCTCTTGTCCTGCCAAAAAGCAGATCCTGAAACCCATGGAGCTAGAAGGAATATAGCATCACAGACTATCTGTTTCTGCCCTTGGCTGAGCTTTGGTCAGCGCTGCCAATTCTATTTGACCTCGGTACCAGTTTCCCCCTTCAGGGACTATACAGACCTCCCTCTACGCTCATGATCTGTTAGCATAAATTTTCAGTTTGTCTATCGTAGCAATGCAGTGTTGATCACTGAAATATTTTATGCCTCATGTTTTCTCCCTGTTTCACTGGAGATAAACTTAGGGTTCAGGAGACTTAAACCTAACTAATTTATTTCACAAGGAATTAGGTATATGAATGCATTTGAGATGCTGGGTTTACGTGTTTAAGCCAGTTCCTAGTAAACTATCCTCTCTATCATTAGGCAGGGTTTAAATAATAGGGAAAATAATGTCAATTTACTCTGTAAGTTCACTCTATTTAGAAAATAAGCTGCTGAACCAAATCTAACACCTGCTTCTGTCTCCCTTGTTTCTCTCCTCTGTGTCCCTCTACTATTATCCCCTTTAGGCTGTACAGTCATTCAGGCTGTGTTTCTTCCCTCCTTCCGTTCAATATGTCATCTATAGTCTGTAATTGTTTATCCTACCATTACATACTCCACAAGCTTTTACACAGTGAAATGGCTGTTCTGGGTATAAAAGGAACTGTAAAAAGAAGTGTAAAAGCTTGTGATGTAGAGAGAGTGAAAGGCATATGGATTTTATGTCTCTAAGTGCTTATGAAAGGATAGGAGGACAGTGTCTGACTCCTTTCTAGAAATTAATTGGAAGAATGGTTAAGAAACTATCATCTTAAGCATGCAATCTGGTCAACCCAGGGTAAAAATTCAACGCTAACTAATGTAACTGATGCTTTTTTTAAATGGCATGAATGATGATGAAGGCAGAACTTGGCCTGTAGCATCTAAGGATTCAATATTTCTGTGAAGATTTTTCATTTATATGAAAGTTTTGGTACAAAATCCTTATGTCAGATTTTACTGACTGCAAAAGTTATGTAAACGCTTAGCAAACTGAGATTCTAACGAAAGCCAGTCACTACTAGTTTCAAGTCAAACTACATGTGTGTGACCTCCAAGAAAACCAGAAGAAATAATGGTAGACGGCAGGGGGGTGAGCCAGCCGACTGTGGCAGGAGCCCAGGGCAGTGGCTGTCACAGGCCACTGCCCACTGGAGGCTGTACCTGTCCTGCTGTGGCGGGAACACACTGGTGGCCATTAGCACTTCTGGGGCCAGGTTTCTTGTTCAACAGTGGCATTGAGGGGACACAGCAGGGACCTTTGCTGCTGCAGAGCAGGAGGAAAATGCCCCCCACATCCAAACACAGCAGCACCTATGTTCCAGCTCAGCAAGAGGCTGCCTGACTCTTAGTCAGAGACTCCAAACTCATAGTCTTAGCTGATCCACTGAGAGTTTTTTCTTATCACTATCACTAAATCCACCATCCATTAGTCACATCATATATCAAGACTGGTAACAAAAATCAAGTGTTTATCCACACAAAGTTGTGGAGTTGCCAGTTTTATTGTTACTTTTTACATAAAGCATCTATGTTCCTTTTTTGACTGACCTATATTTTCTGCTTTTGAACATATGCTGCTGATATTTTGGGGGTTTCTCTACACAGCTCTGCAAATGAAAGAAAAACACTTCCCTATCTCACTCCCCTCCTCCCCCCACCCCCCAACTGTAACTTAATATTCGTATGTATCCCTTGAGTCCAGATTCTGGTACTAAAAAGAAAAAATACTTTACTGTGGAACTTCTGATACTGCTGCAAGTGTTGGCAACATACAACACAGGGACAGCAACATATTAGAGGACACATTCAGGATGACAGCCCCAAGAAACTTTTAGTCGATGGAAAAGCTCTCATGGGGAACACAGGCAGGATTTTTGCCTATTTATGCCATGTGTATTGAGGAGTATATATTTCTACTAATTATTGTCTTAGGTGTTCATAACCAAGCTGTTGAACAGTGTTGAGACTTTTTATTGATACAAATACTAGTAACTCTGCTGCCAGTCATCTCACTTACTGGATTGGTTTTAATTTGAATTTTAGTAGTAAGAATGCATTTTTGAACTGCAAAGAACCATGTTCTATACGTATCTGTCCAAGGTACCCTCTTTCTTTTTTTTTTTTTTCCCTTTAAGAGGCTAGAAGGATTGAATCATTTTAAGTAACAACTATTTTTGCTACTTTTTTCCTTGCAAAAAAATTAAGATATGTTCTGGGTGATGTCTAATTCATCCTAGCTGAACTAATGGAAGTTGGGTTATACCATGTGGGTCTGATTCTGGTAGCATTTTGTCTGCATTAGTTTCCTTTTCCCACCTAACGTATGTGAAACCCTTTCTCTCTACTGTTAGATACTTTCAATATAAAGCTTTTCACTTTTCACTAGAAGTGTATTGGCAAATTGTTCTGTGTTACTTCCACTAATTTATAAAGCTCCATGAAATATTTAATTTTTAGGAGTTTAATATTTTTTCCATTTTATAATTTGTCACTGAGTAAATTGATTTAGGGCAAAATATTATTATACAAGTCTTGTAACATGCAGCATCTAATGACATTTTTATATCATATATGAGGCTACATTTTCATGAGCATTCTCTCTTTTGCTTCATTTGTTTCCTAGAACACAGTAAATAATTCCAACCTTATAATGTCACTTTTATTGACATACTCTTCACCATCAAAAATACCACTTGTAAAAATAATTTAAAAAGAAAAAATACAAGAAGTCTTGCATCTTTTCTATGGCTATTTCAGAGGCTTTTGGGTGCTGTATATTTGTCTTATTAGTCTGTGGCTTTGATTTTTAAAGAATAGGAGTGTTAATATCCAATTCCATGTGCAAGTATAGTTGAAAATTCAGACCAGAACTTAGAACTGAAGGATTTTGTAGTATTCTGGTCAGCTGAAAAACACAGGATGTCTCAGGTGTAGCTACAGAATGGGTCACAATCATCAGTAATGCAAAATTTTATTGTCAAGAATAAAAATTTGATGATGGACCTGGAATTTTTCAATATTTTAAGATCATTTAAAATTTATCAAAAAGATCCATAAATAAGATTTTAAAATAAGTTTGCAGTTTGTTTAAATAATGGTTTATGTGAATACATAAAAGACTAATATGAACTGTGCTTTAGCAATTTTTGCTTTCTGGAGACAAGTTCAACTTCTTTCTTAGAAAGGAGCTTGAATAATTAGGTTTGCAAATGCGTCATTGATGATACCAATTAAAGAAAACTATTTTCCATGCCATCTTTCTTACATATTTATAGTCAGTGTTTTTCGTCTGTGGAGACTAATCACAAATATAGATTAAAATCATTACCACACTGGCTTCTCAGTCCTATGAAAATTCTCCAAACTGATTCAAAATTATATATCAAATGTCTTTGTCATCTGATTCATCTGGTTCATCTGATTTCTTTAAAGAGAACAACAGTCCATTCCAGATTAAGTGAAGACCAAATCTGAACCATCTAACTACATTGTAAAGATACTGTTATTTATTTTTTATTAACTGCAAGTTATGCAAATAGTTTGTTTTTTCCCAGATTTCAGACTAAAAAAAAACAGTGGCTTGCTCCATTGAGGAAATTACATGTGTCTATAATGACATGAAAGATAAATGTGTTTAAAATTGATATACCAAAGATATATATATTTCAAGAAATATATTATTAACACTAGCTTATATGCATGTCAATGAGGGATAAAGGAAAGTATGAATTTTAATAATTCACTCATTTAATATATGATATAATAATTGAAACAGTTACATAAAAGTTAATAGTAGGGTAGCAGTTCTTAGGAGGACTTTCAATATGGCTTCACACCTTCAGAAAAAACAATTCTTACTGAAGTAAATAGCTCAGTCTTTTGAGTCCTAATTTGGTTTCTGAATGATATACAGATCCAGAACAGGGAAGAAGAGAAAAACAAGTTTACATGCTTGATCCCAGCTGACTGGCATCTAGCAAATGTGATGCCCAACCACAAGAAGGGTCAGAAGGATGATCTGGAGAACTACAGGCCAGTGCGTCTGACCTCAGTGCCTGGGAAGGTCATGGAACAGATCATCCTGAGTGCCATTATGTGGTGCATGAAGGAAGCCCAGATGATCAGGCCCAACCAGCATGGGTTCAGGAAAGGCAGGTCCTGGTTGACAAATCTGATCTCCTATGTCAAAGTGAACCACTTGTTGGATGGAGGAAAGGCTGTGGATGTTGTTTACATGGACTTTAGTAAAGCCTCTGATACAGTCTCCCACAGTATCCTCCTGGAAAAACTGTCTTCCGATGGCTTGGATGGGAGTACTTTCCTCTGGGTTAAAAACAGGCTGGAGGGCTGGGCCCGGAGAGTGGTGGTGAATGGAGTTAAATCCAGTTGGCAGCTGGTCATGTGTGGTGTCCCACAGGGCTCAGTACTGGGGCTGGTCGCTTTTAAAATGTTTTTAATGATCTGGACGAGGGGATCAAGTGCGCCCTCAGTAAGTTTGCAAATGACACCAAGTTAGGCAGGAGTGTTGACCTGCTTGAGGATGGAAAGGGTTTGCAGAGGGATCTGGACAGGCTGGATCGATAGGCAGGCCAATGGGGTTAGGTTTAATAAGGCCAAGTCGGGTCCTGCATTTGGGTCACAACAACCCCAGGCAGTGCTACAGGCTTGGGGCAGAGTGGCTGGAGAGCTGCCTGGCAGAAAAGGACCTGGGGGTGTTGGACGACTGTCATCTGAACACGAGCGGGCAGTGTGCTCGGTTGGCCAAGAAGGCCAACACCATCCTGGCCTCTATCAGGAACAGTGTGGCGAGTAGGACTCAGGAGGTCATTATTCCCCTGTACATGGCACTGGTGAGGCCCCATCTTGAGTACTGTGTCCAGTTTTGGGCCCCTTACCACAAAAAAGACATTGAGGTGCTGGAGTGGGTCCAGAGAAGGGCAATGCAGCTGGTGAGGGGTCTGGAGCACAAGTCTTATGAGGAGAGGCTGAGGGAGCTGGGGCTGTTCAGCCTAGAGAAAAGGAGGCTGAGGGGGAGACCTTATCGCTCTCTACATCTACCTAAAAGGAGGCTGTGGAGAGGCAGGGGTTGGTCTCTTCTCCTAAGGAACAAGTGATAGGACAAGAGGAAATGGCCTCAAGTTGCACCAGTTTTAGACTGGATATTAGGAACAATTTTTATTAAGCTTTGTAATGGGCTTAATTTTTATTAAGCTTTGTAATGGGTTATTAAGCATTGTAATGGGCTGCCCAGGGTAGTGGTTGAGGCACCATCCCTGGAGCTATTCAAAAGATGGGTTGACATAGTGCTTAGTGACATGGTTTAGTAATGTTTTGTTTTGTTTTTTTTTTATCAGAGTTAGGTTGATGGTTGGACTAGATGATCTTAAATGTCCCTTCCAACCTAAACAATTCTATGATTCTCTATGTGAAACAAGTTTGAAAGAGTAAGTAGGAAGCAAGCAATTAAGAGTGAAACTACATCCCTTCAGAATTATTACTACACAGGTTTTGGGGTTTGGTTTTTTTTTTTTGGGGGGGGGAGGGTGTTTGGTATTTTTTTAAGGATAGCTGTGGGAGACTTGGTCAGATTTATTGTTTAAATAGGAAGAAAATGCCTGTGCTACTTGTTTTGTGAAGAACCTCAGTAGGAGAAAAACTCTTGTTTCCCCTAGGGGTTTCCAGTTAAGATTGCACTACACAGAGAACATACATTACTATTTCAACTTCCCATAGGTGAGGGAAGAGAATCCCCAGGTGCACTAAGTGTCCTGTAGTTTCTGTTGTGACCAAGCTGTCTGAATAGCACTGCAAATACAATTTGTGCCTCTGACTGTTTTCTTGCTCAGTGTAAGTTTTTCACAGAAAGTAATATATTCATACTTATTATGTTGCAAGAAACTACAACAAAGAGATGGAGTTTATAATTTTCATAGAAATGCAGTTTCACAGATAATCATTGCCCTGAACAAGAAGTTGCAAAATACTACAGTTTTGAAATAATATCCCTCTACAATACTTTGAAGATAGCGTAAATTTGACAATAATGATTGTGCAGATGTAAAGCATGGGAGAAATACGTCTGTATTGTTCTTACATAGCTCTTTGAGCAGTTAACTACCTTTCTGTCTTTTTATGATTTATGTTTCTATAAACTTGGACTAAGTTAGAAGCTCATTTTAAGGTCACACATAAATTGTCTGCAAATTAAAACTCTGTAGGTTAATGAACGAATTTACGGAAATTGTTTGAACTTTTTGTGATATTAGAACAAATATATGCTCTTTGGGAAAAGCTTTTTTTCCTGTCTCACTGAACTTTGTAAGTCTTGACCAGCTTACAGTAAATACAGGTTCTGATTCCAGCATTTGATTCCCTCAGGGAAATGAGATATGAAAATTTGCATATTTTAACACTCTTTTCTTCCATTTTGTTTTGTTCACTCTGGTGATTTGTGATATCAGCCGTGAATCACTGCACAAGTATGATTTACTTTCATAAAGTTGCATTTACTTCTCTTGCGTTGCTTTTACAATTTTCCTAAACCACTCCTTAAAGTTTACCACTATGTCAGCCTTGATTTCATTGAGGTGAGAAGGCAAAATTACCTTCTGTGCAGCTAAGCACAAAAACAAGAGAGACAACCTTTGCCTGGGCATTCCTTGTTCTCACTTTTAACAAACTAGTACCTGAATTACATAAGTGATAAATATTTACTTTAAATCACTAGATAGTACAGTAATAAATTAAAGCTGTTTTCTCATTTTTCTAATAATTGGAAAATTTTATTCTTGCTTGTTTTCATTGTAATCAGAAAAGGCAGCAACAGGATCAGTGGCATTCCTTATCTGTTAGTAATGTCTATTTCATGTATAGCTAATTTCCGAAGAAGATCTTAAGACAGATTACAAAGTACATAGTACCATTTTCATGAAGAAGCCAAAAATAACAAAAAGACGGTATAAGTTCCCCGTATAGTTAATATTTCTTGGTACATCTCCTCAGGCTCAGTTAGGTGCATTACCTATTTCTAAAAAGAAATCAGAAAATTGTGGCTGTGATATATTTAATTGGAGTTTTGAAAAGGTGAATCCCTAATGTGACTGTTAGGCTGTTTTTATTGCTGCATTGCTTAAAATCAGGTGTTGTACATGAGATATTAAAGTCATCTTTATTTTAGCTCTGTAAGGAATGAGATAAATATTCTTGTTAGGCAGCAATAAAGACATCCTTGAAATAAGTTAATATTCTATTACAAATATATAAATACATAATTGTAATAATGTTTAACTTCAGGGAGTGGCAGTCCTTTTCTGTCATGCCAAAGTATTTATTTGTAGGCAAGATTTCTTTTAATAGCTAATAAATGCTTTTGTAATTTATTTTGGTAATCAATGAATTTGACAAAAGATGTGTTATCATTACCAGACAAAAATAAATCAAGATTAGTTTACTTTATGAGATGGAGTATTACAAAGAGATCAAATTCTAAAGTGCGCTTAAGTCACGGTCCACTTTTGCTGTTAGGTAGTACTGTAAAAGGAGTGTTTATGTGAGAACTTACACTCTTCTGATGATGCTGCTGCTTGTTTTGGAAGAAGAAAGCTGAGCTTGGAATATAAATGAGTGAAGCCCTGCTTAACTGCCCAGTAAATTTGGGTCCTCATTCTAAACACAAGCCCAGAAAATGTTGATTGGTACTGGAGATGATGGGGAAAAAAGAAAGCTTTGCATAGTGATTACATAGCAAATACAATTTTTTTTTTAATCTCCATCTTTAATTTAAACAATTCCTTGTAAATATTTTATACAACTGCCTACCAAAGCTTTGAGTTTCCTATTAAATATTCTAAGGGATTATTTTCCTGACAGGCTAACCATATTTTCCTTTGTGCTTTTAGAAGTATGGTAATGATTTTGCTGTTGGTTAACTCTTCCTTTTAAGTTGTGTATGAAATCAGAGCTGAACTCCAATGCTTTAGGACAGAGTTACAGAAGGACTGTGAAGGGCTGATTAGCACACATAGGGCTTTAGTGATGTTTATTTTCTCCAAATTTGCTTTATCAGGGGTACAAACAAGAAAACACTATTTGAACTTCCCCTCACCAAGGCAATGGAAACAAGAAAAATTATGAGGGAACATACCAAGTCAACTGAAAAGAATTTGTGGGTACATAATGTGTATTCTACCAATTCTAATGGATGCAATGTGATTCTTTGCTGATTTTTGTATGCCTCTACACTTCTTTTACCAATATTTATTCTTTGTTCTTCCTCTTTGTACAAAGAGTCAAACCTTTATCTGGAGTTACTTGTTCAGCTTACTAAAAACTGCATTTAAGCTGATTTGGGCAGTGATCTAGTTAGCAGTCAGCAGGTTTGGTCACTTAAGTGCTGACAGTCTTCCAGTGCCTTTTCAAAAGGGCATACAGAATGGTGGTAAAGTTCTTTCTTTGATGCATGCAGCTAAGAACCCTAAAATAATGTCCTATAGAAAGTCTGGCTGCAGGCCTATAAGCATGAGCATATGTAGAGTAAGGAGAAAATGCACTGGGACCTGATTCACACTACCATGGATGCCTAGGCTTGAACATAGTTTTGATGGATCATTTGAGCAGATTCTAAGCATAGCTCATTTGAAAACTGCCTTCTAGAAAAGTTTTCTAGAAATTGCTTGATGTTTTTCAGTGATTGATAAAGGCTTCCCTAGCCTGAAGAGAACTGCTGGAAATTTTCTGTTCTGTAATTAATTAAAAAATTCAATAGCTTGTAATTGGTAATTTAATTGCATATAATGTGGGATCCACCCTATTTCCTGGTTTGGATATCTCAGATTTAACATGGGTAGAAAGCATGAACAGCAGTATTTACAGGGCTTCACAGCAGTAAGAAATATCTAAAATACAAAGAGAGTCAGGAAATTTAGATCATATCAGGACGTTTCGAAACTGTTTATGCAGCAAAGTTTATCTATAAAAATATATTATCTGTATTGCCTCCAAATGTATTGATTTTGAACATCAAATAGATGCAGCTGTTTTGTAAAACCTAGAGTATAGTTTGACATACTTTGTTTTTTTAGTTCCAGGGCTCTGTATGAATATAATTACAGAAACCTTCTATATATTCATCTACAGGGTTTCCAGCATCTGTGTAGTCCTCCATGGGGCTTCCAGTAACAAATCTGCAAAATTTATGGATTAAAAGTCATTGTCTTCCATTCTGTTTTATGCTTTTGTTGACCTACTACTCCATCACAAAAGGAATTCTCAGTGCTGATGATAGTTGCCAAGATCAATCACATTTGCTCAACTATCAAATAATGTTGAATATATTTAATGCCTGCCAAATCTTTGACCTGGGATTTTAAGAAAAAACTTCCATTACTGTGCAGGATCCTAATTCTTATGCACCCACATTTCAAACACCTTCCAGCAAGTGGATTACAAAATTATTTTTTATCTCACATGCTTTCTCTTCTCAAAGGAATTTTTTTCCTGTCATATAATTCACAGGGAGATTTTTTTTCAAATGACTGTGTCAGTTTTCTCCATTGCAAATATTAGGGTGAGTAATCATACCTCCAAGTGTTTGTAAGCCTTCTATCATTACTGCATTTAAAAAGCAGCCACTAGAAAAATGTTGTGGAAGAAATAAATAGAATCCAACAGAAAACAACTGAATTAACTTTTTGATTTATGCTCTGTAATGTTTATATTCTCTCTGAAAAAAATTATCCATCCAGATCTGCTAAATGATCAGACTTATTTCTTTAGTTTTATTTGTTCAGGAATAAATCTTTTGAATGTCCTAGATTATGACAAAGCTTGTTGCTTCATATTTCTTAAAATTTATTTTGTGTACAAGGACTGTACCACAGTTTTCAAGTCAAGGAACTTGAAATCTAGGTAGCTCCCAGAATTTTTGTTTTGCTTTTTGTGAATTTGGTGGTTAGGTTTTTTCCTCCAAACTTTTTTTGAGCTGTAGCTGAAATAATTCTTGCTCTGCTAAAAAGCACAAAAAAGTGACAGCCCTTCAGAAGTTGTAAGCTGTCTTGTCCTGCATTCAGTACACCAGCTTTTTCTGCTCAGTCGGTTACTAGCTACTTAGGAACAGACATGGAAGAATAGTCATTTTTAGCTTCCAGTGAAAGCATTTTTAACTGCTTTGTGTTTTTCCACATTGCAGAAGTGACATGCAAGTTCAGTGCTCATTAGTTCAAGTTCTATTACAAGCTCCTATTTATATGGAAGCTTCAGCTCAAAACAGTCCAACTTTGCAAGAGAAAAGAACTGACATTTCTAAATATCTGTGCAGTGACAAAATCACGTAGGGAGTAAGACGGATAAATGCAGAATGAAAAAGCAACTATCTGCATTGGACTAATAAACACAAAGATGCTGCTGGGTTTAGTATTCATATGTTTCAGAATTAATCTTAGAAAAAAATAAATAGAAAAATAAACTTTTAAGACAGAAATCAAGCACAGCTTTTTTTTTTTTTTGGAAAGTTGACATGATGGTCTATGGCTTGGGCCAATGTAGAGAATAAAAGTGTGGTGTGGTATCCATTCCCTTGCAACCAAGTTACTTTCAGTTGCTGGTTAGACAATAAGAATGAACGAAGTTAGTTCTTTCAGCTAGCCCCTACATAGCTTCAAGGGATGCTTTTGGATCTGCTTAATAGCCAAGTATTGTGTCTAGTTCTGTGGGCTCTTCCTCTATTGATTTGATTTAAAAATAAGGTAGCCTACTTAATTTTATGCTTCAACAGCATGCAGAGGAAGTACTCACAGTTTGCCTCTTTGTACTTGGGAAGTAGCAACTTGTTCTAATAACAAGAAAGAAGATATATATCCTTTCTGTAGTAATTAAACAGTGATGTTTAATCAGAGATTATCAATCAATGATATTTAATGATGATGTTTTATCAGTGTCAATCTGATAAGAGTGGTTAGCATTCACGAAAGGCTGTAAGGGACTGCACTTCAAATGCTCCTTGAAGGAAGGCAGGACTTTGTATCAGCACACGTAGGCAGAAGACGCAGAGGTCCCTTCAGATTATCTGTGGCAATGCTAGCTATTTGCGTGCAGCAGATGTTAAATAAGAAATTGTTTCTCAATACAGCTAGAGCTCTTGAGAGTTATTTTTCCAATCAGCTTGAAAAGCAAATTTTTTTTGTAAGGGTCACATATGCCTTTTATCTGCCATCCTTCCTCAGGAGCAGCATACATTTTAAAGAAAAGGAATTTCATTGCTTCGAGCTCAAATTCTTACTCTAAAGGTCAAAATGAGCCATTTTAATAGTTTTTAAGTCGTCTTTTCCTGTGTTCTGAAAACCGATAAATTTATCACCCCCAAAAAGAGATTAAACCTTTCCACAAGTCACTTCAATTAACTAGCATTTTCTACGAAAAGTATCTTAGCAAGAATTCTGTCTTTGACATGATTGTTAATTGACAAGCCAGCTGATTTCTCATTTTCCTTTCCATCACAACTTTAGATTTGTTTTAAGCATATGCCTGAATTTTTCAAGTCCTGTCCCCTTTTTTTAAGAGTATGAAACTTGAATGTTACTGATACCTCATGTTTCTTTGATGTTTCACTTGTGTGTGAGAATACTTCCAGGACAAACTAATTTTCATGTACACCTTTTGATACAATTTTTTTTTAAAGTGCCATTTCAAGGAATCATGGTGGTTTTATTTCAATTTAGAAAAAAATACTGACCCTTCTGATTGTGACAAGTATGCCTGTCTGGCTAAGCAACTAAAAGCCAATGAAAAACATTTAGTTTTTTATCTATTAGACTTTAAATCTCAGGGTTTTTGGAGCCGAAGTAATGATTTTCAAAATACATGATTACTAAATAAATGATGCAAGAATCTAATGGAGTAGTAATAAATATCAAATATTGTAGGAAGCCAATTTTACATAATGCAAAAATGGAATTGGCTTCAGAAGATCAGCCCATGTCCAAACTGATATGAGCTATACCTGTGCCACTGCTGATTGATGTTTGCCTAGCTTGTTCTTAAAACATCCAATGATCATTTATGACAACGTCTCTGAGGCAGTGTCAAAAACCTTATTAAAGTCAAGATATATGACATCTTTCCTGTCTACAAACCCCCTCATGTTATGGTATTGTAAAAAGAATGTAGATTGGCCTGACTTGACTTATTTTTGATATCCATATTGACTTTGACTAGCCTCCTTGTTATCTATCAGCTATTTACAGAAATAGATCATGCTTCTACTTTTTTAGGAATTGAAATTTGGTTCTCTGGACTATAATTCCAAAGAATCTTTCTTCCTCTCTTTGCAACTCCCTTACCCATTTTAAAAGAAAGATATTATTTTTTCCTTCTCTAGTATTTTAGAAATTGCACGTCCTCCATACAGTCTCAGAAGTAAGAAGCAACAGCAAACTGCTTTTCATGTTGTGCTCGCCTGTTCTGATTTTGCCTTTACATGTTCATGGTGTATTTTTTCTGTATGTGATTAGTAACCTCAACTAACTTTCCACTTCCTGTATGCTTTGCCTATGCTTAAACTTAATGAAGAGCTCAGGTTTCTCTAATCAATAAGGAGAAAGTAACTGACTCAGATTGTAAAGACTGTCGCTTTGTGAATATCATGTAAAGGAAGCTGTGCCCCACACATTCCAGGGAATTGCTCAACATCCTCTGTGTCTGTGTATTTTCTTCTCTTGTTACTTCCAATTTATGGATGCTGGCTGATTCTGCTAGTTACTTTTAAAAGGCCTTATCCACTTTCTTCATCCTGGCATAGCAGCGAGTTCCAGACAGTAGTTCCCACTGTGAAAACTGTCACATTTTTTCCCCTTTACTCATAAAAATTGAAAGAATTTATATATCGGTCACACGCTGCAAAATGTACTTCAAAATGTATCTTGAAATGTATTGTCTTTTAAAGTTGATCTTTTAAGCTTTCCCAAAATATATTTTATGAATCAAAATAAAAGTTAAAGTTAAATAATCCAAAAAAGAAACCAAACATTTAATTTTAAATCAAATAAGTTATTTAGGCTTGACTCAGTTGCAATTATTTTGTCAGAGGCACTCACAGAAGAAGATTTACTTGAAAAAAAGCCTGAAAAAACTAAGTAAATTTTCTTTCTGACCCTATTCTTTATAAATGTTGAATTTTCTGTATTTGATCATAAAACCATGTGGTCCTTGTCATTTCTGTCCAAAATGCTGTTCAATATGCACAAGAATATGCAAAATCAAGAAGGCAAGTGGAATGGTTGATTTTTAATTTTTTTAATTTGCTTTTAATAACATAAATTATCAGAAGATGCCTCTGTAGTGTTAGTGGAATTTCAAACGTAGTGACAAATTGAGGATTTGCCCTATTTATTTCGCTCTCTCTTTCATTTAGATCTTGATGTAACACAAAAATAAAAGGCTGCTATCCAATCATATCTGAAGGAAATGGTGGCCTACAAGCTTTGAACAAAATATATAGCCATATTGTTCAACTATCAAAGGTAAGTGAAGTCATGTAAGTGTATTCAGTCTCATCACCTTCATTCTAAACAAGGACAGGAGGAAAAGAAGTGAGTATTGCAGTAGAAACTTCTTACCTTGTGGTTTTGGTTAGTGTTCTGACATCTTGTCTAGGAAGTATGGAGGTAAGGAATAAATATGGACTTATCATCAGTGAAAGTATGAAATCAAAAGGACTCTGGATACTTTGATACATGCTAATTAGAGGAAAAAATACAGAGTGTAATCTTGTCATCAAGTGGTATAATTCTGTCAGATCTCACAAGTGAAGCGTAATTGGGCCATGATAGCACTGGATGATCTGCACGACAATAAGAATAAGGTCAGGGGGAGTGGTTTTGCAGTGACAATCTTCCTTTTAGTCTGAGGTTTGTATTTAACCACTCTTTCACTCAAAAAGGTAAAAACATTCTCATTTTAAAAGCCTATCAAGTCATAAAGAACAGCCTGCTGTCTTCTTCCGCGATAAATAAATTTACTTTCCAAGAGCATACATCTTTTGAAGAAAATAAAAGGCCTTATGTACCTGTAATGCAAAAATCATACACTCCTTTGGGAACTCTGGAGTTTATAGGTGTGCTCTGTGCTGCCCTGAAGCATGTGAGAGAGCTTTCTGGGCTATCCTGACAGCGGAAGATGTTTCATCCTCTTGGCCCAGCAGTGACATCTCTCCTTCACTATATGCAGCTTCTGTGAAAACATACAGTGCAAAGAATCAGGGGACTTGCTAAGATTTCTCAGAACTCTGTTTTTAGATTCCTCTGCTGATGTGAGGTAATGATTATACATGCCTATATAAATGCATAGTGTGTATAGATGTGATATATGTATATAATATGTAATAGTCTGTTCTACGTTTATTAGAAAAGGTATGGATGAGGGAAAAAAAAAAGTAACACTCGTGCTGCTTACACTAAGATCAGTTTTTCTCCTTAGCTGATTCACTTCAGAACTTTTCCTGACCAGGCTGCTCAGGTCCTTCAGCTTCATTCACTCCTTTTTTCAAAGAATGACTTGTGCAGATGGTGCATAATTTTTGCATCTCTTTTTTTTTGTTGGAGTTGTCCAGGTTTTCTTTCAAACTCAGTCTTTTTGTGTCAGAGCCTCTTCATGAAAATGCTTTCTTGGAAATAGGGTTGTAATCACTTTTACTTGACTGGCCTATTAGCAACTCCTTCATTAAGTGAGGGAAAGAAACCTATGTTCCCTGATGAATTCCTGCCTAAATCTCAGAGAACCTGTAGATGTACCACACAAAAAACATTCAAGTTAACTTAATAAAATTGATGAATTCGGCCCACTACTATGAGACAAGACACAAAGACATTGCGTTGATGAGATAGTTTTAAATGCTTTTGAGCACCCAGATACCACTGTAACAAATACACACAGAGAGATGTAGACATAGATGATACAGGTAGATATTGATGTAGTTAGAGATAGATGATATAATATAGAGATAGTTATAGATTATACAGATATAGATCATGTAGATATAGATGATATAGATGTAGATACAGATATATATAGATAAGAAATGTTTTTGATCTTTTTGCCATGTCATAAGAAATAAAGGCTTTTCAGGATTATATTGGCCTTGGAGAAAACTTAGTAACTGACTATTTTCGGTGTTGTGGGGAATGAGGAAGTTGGAGACATGGTGCTGAGTGAGAGCTGGGCAGGTGTTCTTGTGTTGGTGGGAAGGAGGCCTTGGGAACAGTAAAACAATGTCCTTATATGGTAATGTGTGGGCGGTGTGACATGTAGCAAACAGATAACAATGTAGCAAAGAGATAACAATGTAGCAAACAGATAACAAAGTAGCGAAGTAGATAGTAATTGGTTAGCCTAGGCCCCTGATCAAAGGTTAGAAACTATATACACTGAAATAGTGAAACAATAAAGGTCTTCGTCTTTGTTTCACTGCTTGGTGGAGTCAGCACCTTTGTTGCCGCAAGTGTAACATATTTTCTTTACCCATGTAAGCAGAGATAATTCAAGCAATGTAGAAACAGAATCCTATTTCATGGATTGTAACCAGTATCAAGTTCCAATGAACTAAAGTTGTTTCTTGAATAGGACTGGCTAAGGCAGACAACAAATCCTCTTGCTGTTTACAGCAGCACTTTCAAAGAGAAAACTAATTGCAGAACTGATGCAGCACTTTAAAAACCCCACTGTTGCATTCCAGAAACAAACAAAAATCTAACACAATGATGCTTACAGAGGTAAGAGACCTTCAGCTGATTTCTTTGGGATGCAGCACAAGACTAAACAGATGATCTATTGACCAGGATAATATTTTCCATGAAGACAGATAATTTTGCATGTGTTCCAGTAAATTTGAAAAACGATTAGCTACCTATATACGGTCCCTAAAAAGGCAATTGCATGAAGTATTCCTTATTTTCTGTATTCTGTCTACAGATACTCATTGTTACTCATTATTTTTTCCTTTTATTTCGTAAATGATGACACATTTCACTGGAAAGGAAATGGGTGCAATTTATGTTGTTCATACACTGTTTTAAGTGTGATTCAAGTACAAAAAGTACCAGGTTGATGCTTTAAGTTTTTCTTTAATGTATGCTTTTAACATTCAGTAGGCTTCTCTACAGCACTGGATTTTCTGCTGGTTGTCACTCCATCTTCAAACTATGAAAGATTTAACATTATATTCTTATGGAAGAGAGTGTTGGGAAAGATGCTCTTCTGTGATACATGTGGAATAGATGTGGAATAATCTTAATATACTTGGTATTTCCTGAGCTGTATTTTAACAAAAAAGATCTTCCCCAATTGACTTTAGTTTTATCAAAGCACTTGATTCAACTTTAAAAGGATATGTTTCTCTCCATTCCTGATGTGAGCATGGTAAGTAGTAAAGCAAATCTTATAACTAAAATTCATCTTACAATTTTTATTATAACTATGATAGAATAAAATTAAACTTCTTTTTTCTTCTGTGCTAACTTTTCAGTGTTAAAAAGAGTAAAGAGCAATAAAAGCTTTATTTTGTTGTCATTAAAATGAGCAGATATAATCCCAGAAGTAGGGCACTGAATAAGGTGTAATTTTTAAACAGTAAGTTTTATGATTATCACATTTTTTGTTATTACTGTCTTTAAGGATAAGCACAGATTAAAAGACTCTGAACACAGGAGAAAGCACTGAACACTGTAACATTTTTATGCAATTTAATATGATCTAATCTCTACCCTTGGTCTCTAGAAATAAAAAGTGTGATATCTTTAAAATCAAGTCCTTGTAATCTGCATTTTAACTAAATGATGGTTTTGGTTCACAAGACATTCTCTATTTTATCCTGAAAACAGCTTATTTTCATGTTAATTAGGTTCACAATGCATTTACTGTTGGAAAGAAAACTGAATTTTTATAGTCTTCTTTTCAATTTAATTAAACTAGACCTGCATTCCTCTCTTCAGACAATATGCCACAATTAGAAGACCAGGAATGTGACGGTGCTAAAAAGTCAAATCTAAGAAAAGACCCCCAAACATGGGGAAAAATATAAATAACTAAATTATGAATAATGAATAGACTGAGGTAGTTTCTGTATCTTGTAAAGATTTTTAGTACCTAAAGTGAAATTGAGACATGATTCAAGCACCTGATATTCAAACTATGACCTCACAAACTCTTTATTCTGATACGATTTTATGCAAACTTGGATATCATAGCTAAGTTCTTTTTTTGGCTTAACAGTGTTTCACAAACAGGTTCGGAACAGCAGCAGCCTCAAAAATACTAAGAAGTTTGTCATCCACATTGGTTTTGCATATCACTGGATCCAAAAATAGTATTCTTTTAATTTTGTCCTCTGGTTTGGGGCACCATCTCTGATAGGTGACAATAAATCACCTCTAACACAGACTGACAGGACTGATTTAATTATAAAACATTTTAAATCTGTCTTAACTTTTAGGAACTGGCAGAGAAGGATGGGAGTGTGGACTTATTATATAATAGCCTAGTTGTTAGAGATTTTTTTTTCTAGGAAATAAAAGCAACATTTAAATATCACTTCATGGGTATTCAAACTGCATCCTTTGAATCCCAGGATAGAGCCATCACCATCAGGGTCTAGTGGGGAAGGAAGAGAAGGGTCCAGTAATGATATGAATGTTTTCTTCCACTGAGGAAAGAGTTGGATCAAAAAGCAAGGCAAAAACTGAGTGTAAAACTGTTGAGTTAAAAATTCTAAAACTGACCTGAAAGGAAAATCAGCTTGGTAATTGACATTAAATACAGAAATACAAATGTAATTGCCTATGTCGTGAAGGAATAAAGAATTTTTTTTGATTTTGTGCTTACTGAGAACCATCCTTTCTTTCCAACTTAAGTGCAGAGATAAAATTTTTCTTAGTCAAAAGGAAAAGCTCCCTAAGTAGGGGCTCGATGCAAGTCTGGCTGAAACTGTTCCTAACTCAGTTGGTTTTAGGAAGAGGCTCTAAGTAGGCAATGCCTAGACTCACCAAGGTGCTTAAACAAATGAGTTGTCTTACGTAAATTGATGTATTTTTTTCCATTTTACAGTAAAGTGTATATTTTACATGGCCGGGTGTTCATTGACTGAACAGAGGGCGAATTTCTCATCACTTCAGTAAACAGGTAAAGTTAGTGTAGCAAAGATATCTTGGGTTATGTATTTCAGATACTGTAACCAAAGACTACTTTTAAACCAATCATTTTATTCTTCTATGAATCTTTGAATTAGCAAGGGAAAATAAAGATAACTCTATAGATTTGTATAAGGAACATATTTTCTCTCTGTATTTACATTGGTGTTAGTAAACAATTTTAAGTGCACTAATCCCAGGGTCCCAAGGAATTGTCTTTATGAATGTAAAGGAAATGCTAAAAAAGCCCAGTTACTTGTAGCAACTAATTGGTTCTTAAAATTTGTCAGATACTCAGCTTAGCAGTTATGTTTGCTTATATATATTTGCTGTAATAGAGACCTTCTTAGTGCACATTATTCTCTGTAATAAACTGTTAAATGTCTCAAGATTTTAATTTTCAGAGAATGCTTTGCAATAGTATCTGGGATTTGGGACTTGAGGTTTATTTTTGAGGCAGATTAATTGTTTTTTTAAATAAGCTTTCTAACTTTACTGTAGTGTTCTTGATGTCTTGCCCTGTAGAACTTGAAATAAATTCTCATTGCTTCACATTTACATCCTTTAAATGTTTGAGAATTTTGTTAAAGGCTATTTACTCCCTCTTTCAGACCCGTCAAGTTTGAGACCCCTCTCTTTCAAATCAGTGCAAGTAAGAAGTAATTTGAAATGAAGAGTAACAGAATACAGAAGGAGGCTTTCTAGTAATGACCGTAAGGGCTGTGATTATAGGTGAGGAGATCAGAAAATGTATTTAAATGAATTTTAAAATTTTAAAGGAATTTTAATTTTCTCATATGGGAAAAGGACAAGTAAGGATAGTTTTTGAGATGGTAAAGATTTTCTTACAAAAATGCTGTCAGTTCAACTTGTTCATCTACTGAAATAAACAAAATAATTTTGTTTAAAATTAAACTGCATAACATCAAGCTTTTGTAGTGTCTCCATGACTCTAGCAATTCACAAGAGATTTACAGCTGTGTTCTCTGAGACGCAACAGGCTTTTTGGTTATGTGATATTTTCTCTCTTCACTTGGCTCTAGCACTGTTGAAGAAAGTTCTGAACTCTTTCATTAGCACCATTTCTAATAATTCTAGAAAGAAGTCTGTAATTTATGATTGCAAAATGTTTTAGAGTTGGTCAAAAGTCATGTAACTATGTCTAAAGAAATATGTCTAACTGTCTAAATGCTTATCCCAGATGATGAAAAAAAAACCCAAACTTATCGTAGAAGCTCATTAAAACTATCAATTGAAAAAAATAGGAATTTTATGACAAAGGCTGTGCATTTTTTTTATTTTATGTTCTGACCGTGCATGTTCTTTGTGGACTGGAAGCTGATTGCAGTTTTGACCATTTTCAGTTGTGAAGACCTGTTTGATATGTAAGATATGATTTAATGGAGCAGTGAAACAGGAGTTCAGCGCTCTCTTGAAGTTTGGACTTTATCAGCAATAGGTAATGAATCTTGATAGTTAATCATATGGTTTTTTGTGTCTTTGAATATGTCTATTTCTCTGTCTATTTATATACTGAGGGGGAATATAATGTCTATTATATGGTAATAATACAGTACATAGCACTGCCTACAACTACACTGTCTGGATAAAAGATGAATTAAAAGATAAAATATTCAAGAAGTTATAATCATTTTTCATACAGTTATTTATTGAGCACTGAAAATTTAAATAGCGGCAAATACTGTCCCTATCCATGGTACTGCCCTTATAAAATTTTCTGACAGTGAAAGACAAGTCCTCTAATTCATTGCATTGGCATAATGCTGGTATTTATAAAGGAAAGAAAGAAGCCACCCTTGAGCTATTACCTCTAAATATAATTCTGGACATTTTCCAGAAAGTTCATTGCAAATCAGTTGGCCAGAGGCACTCAGTCTTGAGGACTTTCACCTGAAAAATTAGTGCGCACACAATATTTTATAAAAATGCTGTGGCCAGACAGCTTCCTTGCATTAATTTCTTCCTTTTTTTTTTGACAAGGAGAATAACCTCTGAGATGGAAATAAATGATTCTTAGCTACACTATGCTTTTAGTTTTGTTGATCCAAGTGAAACTAAGTTTAGAAAACTGCTGAGAGAATTGTTCACTTTACAGTCAGTATGAATCCCTGGAGTATGAATTTATGGAAGTGATTGAGCACTCTTCACGTTCTACACTAATGTGCTAAGATAGATTTTAAGTGGGAGCACAGCTTTTCTATAATATGTTCTTTGAATCAGTAGAGTCTGTGCAGATTTAGTTTTGGTGTGCTGGGTATGTGTATGAGTTGGAAAACTAACAATAATGACAAATGGGTGAATGAATTCTGTCATTTTGGACATATCCTGCCTTTTCTCTACCCAAAATTTTATGAAAGAAGAAATTAAATATCATAATTTCTCTTTATTGCATCCCACAGAGGAGTCTAGTGTAACAATAAAATCCACAGTGCAGAAGGTGGGATGGTATCATATTGACGTTAACAGTATAGGTCTACACAATTGAAATGAAACCTTATTGTTGTGAAACCAAAACCAATGTTTAGATGAGCAATGCACAACTGATATTAGAACATCATAGAAGATTTCAAAATATAACATCTTTTTTAAAAGGAAAAACCTTCTTACAAAAGACTATGCAACTTTAAAATGTATTATTAAGAAAAAATGTATGAACGTCACTGTACTTTCCAAGGCATACAGGTGCCCTGTTGTATCTTATTGTTTCTGATAATTTCCTTTATGTTGTGATCTTGCAAATACATCAGAGAAATATGATAGCCTGGAAAAAAAGAATGTATTTCTTTCCCCATCTCCTAAATTCTTTTTATACCATATTACCTTCTATTCCAGCTTTTCTCACCTCATCTCAGTATTATCTTCCCAGAATTAGAAAAAGTCATTCAATAAATTAGAATAAATTGTTAAAGGTAGCAACAGAAGTATAATTTAACACAAAACCAAAATGAAAAACAAAGCACATAAGGTTTTGAAAGTTCAGCTAATTCATGATGTACCTACATGGTGTTTCATTGTTTATTACTTCACTCTGTTGTTACGTTACATAGCATTCAAGAAGTTTGCATGTTAAAGAGCAGCAGCTCCTGTTGTATTTATTAAAAAAAAATTATTTTAAATTAATCATCTTCCTTCTGGTTAGTACAATAATCCACATCTTATTACGTTACTTAGTCTTAAACAAAACCAAACATGGAGCTTAAGATTCCATACTCTTGCTTTCTGGATATATTTACAAATACTGTGATAGCCTATTTATTATAAAACTGAGTAGGAACCTATAACAGAAACATCTAACATTAACAAGTGGGAAGAGACAAATTGATAACAAATTTATCTCTGTTATATTGTACTGTGTGCAGACTCTGAAATACTCAAGGTGATCCAAAGATTCTATGTTTAATGATTGTACAGTGAATAACTCTTTAGTGTTGTAATATCACAAAACAAGGCAGTGGGATTGGAAATATGCAAAAGGAGAAGGGTGAGGGATAGAGTAGGTGTGTCCATATACATTTATATTTGCACTTGCATGTATATTTGTGCAGAAAGTGTGAATTCTTACACATGTGCTTCCAAAGCTAAATTTTTATCAGCTAAAAGACCTGGGATGCAAGTTTTAAAAGAGAAAGAGATTACATGTGGAAAAAAAAGAGACATGGAGATGTCCTTCAGGCAACCAGCTCCAGCTTTTGATGTTAGGTTGTTAGCCTTTCCATTATTTTGAAATAAAACTCAAGTTGAGGAGGCAAGTTGTTGTAAGTTGCCTTCAACATTTCCTATAGGAAAGTTCAAACTCCAGGAGATCCGTCAGACATAGTCTCTAAAGGCAGCACTTTAGAGTTGGGCACAGCACAATTTTCTGTTAAATAACTTAGAGAACTGTAAGTGACAGTGAGAAAGGGCCGATGACAGGTATATCTTTTGTCTGAAGTTTTTTTTTGTTCTGTGACTTTATTTTGCCACTTTGCTTTGGTTAGCATTCTAAGCATTGTAAATAAAACTGGCAAACTGGAGATGCTTTTGTTTCTGTAGAGGTAATCAGTCTGAAAAAACTACTTTGGATGCCCTGCAATAAAAGATAAATTTGGGAATCTCAGGGACAAGTTTGATACCAGGATTAAAGGTTCTGTTTGACATCTGGCAGCCAGGGTAGGGAGAGAAATATCCCTTAAGGATTAGTTCCTAGCTCCTGCTAGCAGCCAGCATTTGAAAGTGTGAGTTTGCAAAACTCCATACAAGTGTAGAAGCTCTAGCTAGTTTCTGCCCAGTGTCAACATAAACAAAAAGCAAGCACTTAAATGCTGATTAGAATCAACATTCTTGTTGCATCAGTTCTTTCCCTGAAGGTTTAATGGTTGACTCCATATGTTACCTATTATCAGCAAGACAAAAGGAAATACTTCCAAATTTCCCAGGTTTACTTAATGATGGGCCAATATGCATCACCCAGAAATTAATTCAGCCTACTTCACATTGTTTGCCTTGACAAGGTATTTATCATCTGCATCTAGCTCTCTTAAACCCCAAATCCAACCAACTCTTATTGCTTTGTTTTGATTTTTTTTTTCAAAATTTACTTACCTGCAGCTTGATTTCACACCCCTGTCTGTAGATGTCTGTGCCAGTGATGTGAAAGGTAGAATTGTGTTAAAAGCATAGGTGGATGAACAAGGCCTTGCTGCTTGGCCTCCTGTCCCAAGATGTTACTATGGAAACCATCAAATTCTGTCTTTCAAGTATATAGGCACATTTAAGAATAAAAACAAAAAAAAAAACCCTGAACCTATTCTTTGCTAGTCTATTTTCATGTCTGTAAGAATTAAGTTTCTGCTACAGAAAATCCTTTCACTTAGCATAAATGAAATTCAGTCAACAGTTCACAGTGACCACTGGTAGATCGAAATGGTCAATGGATAAATTACACTTGCTGTAACCAGTTGTCCAATGTTCAGTCTTAACATACTTGGCTCAAAAGATTGCTTAATCATAGAGGAAATAAACTTTGAAAACATGACAAGGTTTTTGCATGGCTTCTCAACACCTAGAAAATTATAAACTCTGGACAAAGAACAAAATAAAAGCGCAAAAACCTTTTAAACTTTAAACAACATCCTTTTTTAGTTTTAATCATATTTTATACCTTCATATTTGTGAACCTGCACTTTCTTAACTTCCCTCAATCCAATAATTTCCTCCCCACATTTCAAGAAGTATCTTTGCAAGGTACGTATTATATTTCTCCTAACTCCATTGCATGGTATTTACCAGCTATTTCTATGTTATGGTCTCTTTTGGAAGGTTTTCTTTATTAAAAGAGAGCACAAGAAGTTTTACTGAATCTTCTTGTTCTTTAATGAGATGAGAGACTCACCTGGGAGATAAGTTTTATTGAACTACTGAAAGTTACTTAAGCACTTCTGCTTTTTTTCCTGCATCTACCCATATTTTAAGTTCACCATTTCTGCTGGAGGTGACAATCCCCAAACTAGATGTGCTCTTAAGCTGCATTGATGTAAAGTCTCTCATCTTTCTGTAAACTGCCTCCACTGGCAGATTAGACTAAGACATCATCTCTGATCTAGGGTAGAGCTATATATTGACTTTCACCTATGTGTTCTCTGCTGAGAAATTCTTTGGGGAATGGAAATGATTCTTTCAGGGAAAGCTGTGCAAAAGAATTTTTTGACTTATATTTTCCTAATTTTCACAGCACAATTTGCTGATCTGTTTTGTTAAAGGATGACAGTGAAATAGAAAGATTCGCTCCTTTTTTACCTTAGTTGATGCTGGAAGACTAAAAAATTAATTAATGTTCAGATAACTTTTTTTATTTAATCTAGTCTAGAAATATTAGAATAATTGTCATATAAGTCTAGAACTTTCAATCATTGAGAGATGACAAAGCAGTTGTAATGATTTTTATTTTTTAAAAAAATAGTAGTAAAGGCTTCATTACAAATTATTTTAGAGCTCTACTTATGCAATAGCAAGCCGTGATGGTGATTAAGTCTGCAGAATATCTGCAGAGAGAAATGTGAGAATTTCAGCTTATACACAAATAAAATGTTTTCTATTTCCTTTTATAACATTTCAAACCACTAGATACACCAGGAGGAATGGAAATAAGGTACCCCCAGTTGTTTATCTGCAAAGTTGTCTTCAAGATGTAATTTTAATGTTTGTTGGGTGGGTTTATGCTGGCTGGCTGTCAGACACCCACTCCCTCACTCCCCTCTTCAAGAGGAGAGGGGGAGAAAAGATTATGGTAAAGCTCATGGGTCGAGATAAAAATAGGGACTTCACTTACCAATTACCATCATGGACAAAACAGACTCAACTTGGGGAAAATCAATTTGCCAATTAAAAATGAAGTTGAATGGTGAGAAACAGACAAGGACTAAAGTACTTTTCCCCACATTCCTTATCTCTTTTCCCAGGCTCACCTTCATTCCTTCGCTCTCGACTCCTCAACCTCCTCCTTCCAAGCAGCATGGGGGATGTGGAATGGGTGTCTGTGGTGAGCCCAGGGCAGCTCCTCTCTGCCGCTCCCGCCTCCTCACCCTTCTCCCTGCTCCAGCCCGGGCCCTTCCCAGGGGCTGCCGGCAAACCCCTGCCCCACCGGGGTCTCTCCCGGGGCCGCAGGGGCATCTCTGCGGGGGCGCCTGGAGCCCCTCCTCCCCTCCTCCTGCTCTCCCCTCGGGGCCGGCAGGGCTGTTTCTCACCCGGTTTCCCTCAGCCCTGGCTGCCGGGCAGCGTTTTGCCCTTTCTGACCCAGGCTTTCCCCACGGCACCCGCCCGTGGCTGAGGGGCTCAGCTGTGCCCTGCGGTGGGCACTGCCTGTCGCCAAAACCAGGGGTCCCACACCTGGTGGATCCTGCTCTTTCTAAGGAGGACGGGAGGTCTGAGCTTTCAGTGCTACCCAAATGAAAACAGACGTTGCTTTGGAAAAGCCAAAGGAGGTATGCTGATTATTGTTGACTGTAGCTAATGTGGTGCTTTGGTGTCTGCAATGGAGGTAGTTAAAAAGCAGAGGAGGGCTATTGGACTGGGAGATGAGTTGCTTATGTTGTGCTACATAGACCTCAGCAGAGCATCCACATCAGGATAAGCCCCCTTAGGCCCAATCCAAAGTCCAGTGCAATCAGCAGAAGGATTCCTGAAGTTTTTGGATTAGACTCTTTTGAGGTACTTGTTATGTAATATGTGATGTCATGTTTGTGGTGGCAGAGGAGAAATTAATTCTTCCTTTGAACCTTTTTTTTTTTACTATGTAGGTGGCACCACACAGCATTTTTTCCTAATATCTATTCTAAATCTCCCCCCTTTCAGTTTAAAACCATTTCCCCTTGTCCTATCACTACACTCCCTCATGAAGAGTCCCTCTCCATCTCTCCTGTAGCCCCCTTTAAGTACTGGAAAGCTGCTATAAGGTCTCCCTGGAGCCTTCTCTTCTCCAGGCTCAACAATCCCAACTCTCTCAGCCTGTCTTCACAGGAGAGGTGCTCCNTTCTCCAGGCTCAACAATCCCAACTCTCTCAGCCTGTCTTCACAGGACAGGTGCTCCAGTCCTCTGATTATCTTTGTGGCCATCCTCTGGACTCATTCCAACAGCTCCATGTCCTTCTTATGTAAGAGGCCACAGTGCTGGACACAGTACTCCATCCAGGTGGAGTCTAATCAGAGCAGAGGGGCAGAATCACCTCCCTGGACCTGCTGGCCATGGTTTTTTTTGATGCATCAGGTTGGATTTCTGGGCTGCATATGCACGTTGTTGGCTCATGTTGAGCTTTTCATCCACCAACACCCCCAGGTCCTTCTCTTCAAGGCTGCTCTCAATCCATTCTCTGTCCAACCTGTATTTGTGTTTGGGATTGCCCTGAGTCAGGTGCAGGACTTGGCACTTGGCCTGATTGAACTTCATGACGTTTGCATGGACCCACCTCTCCAGCTTGTCCAGGTCCTTCTGGATGGCAACCCTTCCCTCCAGTGTGCCACACAGCTTGGTGTCATTGTCAGACTTGCTGAGGGTGCACTCAATCCCACTATCCATGTCTCCAACAAAGATGCTGAATAGCACTGGTACCAGTACTGACCCCTGAGGAACACCACCCATTGCTGGTTTCCACTTGGACATTGAGCTGTTGACTTGATGATCTTAAAGGCCTTTTCCAGTCTAAAAAATTCTATGATTATATGAAAAGCGAAACAACCTATGACCATAAAAAATGGGATACACCTTAATTTTTAGCTTCATTCCCCATGGCTAAGGGACTAATAGCTCAAGTATCATGGGAAAAAAATAATACTTATCATATTTCATAAAACAAATCGTTATTGCCTGATTATTTTCTAGCATTTCTGATCTTTCCTGATTTTTTTTTTTTTAAAGACTATAAAATGTAAATACTTTAATATCAGTTTTCTTTGAAGATCTCTTACCTTCCTTTTCCCTAAAATCTCTACTTTGCTTCTGCCCAATGGATATCACTACTGGCTTTTCAAAACCCAAATTTAGTGTCACTCTACCGTGCCTCTTGATTTGTTTAATTTTTGCATTAACAGCAACAACCTTGGATTCAGTGTATTATTTTATGCTTTTTATGTTTCAAATCTACCTGTTTTCTGTGCATGTCCTGGCAGGAGTAGAAACATTCGCTGTTGTGTCTGCCAAGGAGTTAATAAGATTTGAATTCCATTTCTAATGGAATGGTTCTAATGATTTGATGCTTTGATACTTAGAGGGGTGTCTAGTACAAAGCAAATGTTTACTGATTATTACTTTGAAGGTTCATTAGATTCACTAATTCACTGCCATGATCTGGAGGAATTTCTTCAGGTGTTAATTTCATTTTGGCTCTTGTCTTTTTTAGTCACATAGTCAAACTAAGTTTTAGAAGACTGAACTTTCTGAATGAAAAAAAAAAAGATATAAATCAACATAAATAGCAGTATCGGTAAGATTTTTTTTTTGTGCACATTACCATAGTTCAGCATTTCAAATGCATTTCAAAGTAAAATGTGTGAAAATCTAAAAAATGTTAGACCAAAGTGTTAACAAGAATAATTCATTAAAATAATGAATTCATAACATTTGGTTCATTTCTGAAAAGAAAAAAGTTCTAACTTTACGGTTACTCAAAAGTAATCTGTAGGGAAATTGATTTGAAGCTTAAAAGTAAAATATTTTTTAAAAGAGAGATCTTTCTTAAAACCAGATTCAGGGAGGTACTTAATCTCATGCATAATTTTCAGCTGGTGATTAATTCTCCTGTAGTTTAATGATTGCAGAATCATATGACTGAAGTTTAAATACAGGATTATGTATATTTTTGGTGAATGAAAATCCATCTTTCTGTTTTTCCTTTTAAAATAATACCCAAGTAAGACTCTAGTACTCAGATGAGACTTTAACCTTACTTTTCTTTTGTATGAAATTAGGAAGTTTTTAATATTTTTTTTCCCTAGAATTACAGCTCTTTTAAAACTAAACACCCTAAAATATTTTCTATTTTTTATGAACTACCAAACCCATCAGCCTTCCTGGCACGGTGATATAACATTGTATTTTCTAATATAAAGTACATAAGTAAATAGAGTGTGCAAACACTCAATTTATGTGACTGGTATAGAACTACTTTTCATAGACAGAAGTATACTCCCAATGACTTTTCTTAATAAACCATTTTAAATAAGTAACTACAAGAAATATGACAGTTGGGAAATCCTTTTACAGGAAATAGACCATGAAAAGAAGAAAAGTATATAAACTTTCATCTTATTTTCTTTTTTTTTAATATATTCTTTTTGCAAATATCTTGATATGACATTTACAAAATAATCCAACTTATTTTTAAACATGTAGCTATCTAGCAGATAAAGAAATTTCTTCTGAAGTTTCTTTTATTTAAGAGTACAACTTAGAAATTAAATGCATACTTTTTTTTACAAGAAACCCGGATTCTTCATGCTCTAATTATTGTAATGAAGATTTTTCTATTACTATCTGGCTTTCATTTTTGTTTTTAATTTTCATTCACTTTATCTTACAACAGAGATTTCTTATCTGTTGTTGCATTTATACAAGCTAATAAACTTGTTCATTCGTAGCCTTTAGATTGATTTTTCTCCTCTACCGATCTCGTATACAGGTATAGAACTGTACAGCTATGGCATAGACAGATACAGCAGAAAGTTTCCGAGGCTTGGCTGTTTGTAGTTTTCAGGCAAAGCCATTAAGAACAAAGATAAGAAACTTCCTTTAAAATTGACATGCCTCCCCAAAAAGTCACAGTGTCTTTATTTTTAAAATGCTGGTAAAGAAAAAAGAAGGCCAAATCAGGAGTCTTGTTTCCATCATAGTTTATGAATTGTATATTACACAAACAAAAGATAAAAATCAACCTGAAAGTACCCCTGTATTTCTCACTTCCTTAATAAAAGCTAACTTCAAAAAACAGGAAATATGGCTTTGGACCCTCTCAGTCTGAAAACAGCCTAGATTTTATACTTACAACATCCTAAATTCAAAGCCTCTGAACTATTACATAAAATGTAGGTGGTGCCAGGAACATTAACATAATGGTTCTTTCAGCAGCCGTATTTTGGAACAGATAAGAAACGAGCTCAAACTATGTTCCATTCCTTGAAAACCTAAATTGAAAAAAATTGTCTCTGGAATACTGAATTAGGCACCTAAACTCTACGAGAATTTCCTGTTCGCTATTTGGCTGCTTTCTGTTCAAAGTGACCGTAGTTTTAAGGCTGTTCTGCAAAGGGTCCTGATCCTTTACACACACCATGCAGTAAAGCCAGCCTGCAAGTGCCTAGGACTTTTATTGGCTCTAGTTGCTGAGGATGTTATTTTGTACTGAAAATCATTTGATTGTGTCCCTCAGTATTTTACATAGAACTTTTCTCCAAAATTCTGGTCTCTTTGAGTCCTGCATGGAAATATTTTTCTATTAATCTGACAAAAGGCTCGTGCTGCTTACTGAGCTCTTGCTTCACCCCCCACCCTAATATCATAGGTCATTAATTGTCAAACCATAGAACCATAAAATCATAGAATACCAGGTTGGAAGGGACCTCAAGGATCATCTGGTCCAATCTTTCTTGTCAAAAGCACAGTATAGACAAGAAGGCCCACCACTCTATCCACCTGAATCTTAAAAGTGTCCAACAATGGAGAATCCACCACTCCCCTGGGGAGATTATTCCAATGGCTGATTACCCTCACTGTGAAAAAATTTCTTCTTGTGTCCAGTTGGAGTCTCGTACCCTTTTGTCTTTTCCATGTGATACCTTGTAAAAAGGGACTCTGCATTTTCTTTGTAGTCAGCCTTGTTCCAACATTTAAATATAGGAACACAGTGATAAGGTCTCGCCTAAGCCTTCTTTTCTCAAGGCTGAAGAAACCAAATTCTCTCAGCCTTTCCTCATACTGCAGCCTTCCCAGTCCTTGGATCATCTTTGTGACCCTTCTCTGGAACCTCTCCAGCTTTTCCACATCTTTTTTGCATAGTGGGGACCAAAACTGAACACAGTATTCCAGCTGTGGCTTGACAAGCACTGAGTAGAGTGGAATAATGAGTTCTTTATCTCTGCTGATGATGCCCTTCTTGATGCAACTCAACATCCTGTTGGCTTGCTTTGCTGCAGCAGCACACTGCTGCATATTCACTCATATTGAGCTTATTGTCCATCAGGACCCCCAGGTCCCTTTCCACAGAGCTGCTCCCCAGATGGGTAGATCCCGGCGTGTGCTGCGCTCCTGGATTATGTATTCCCTGGTACATGACATTACACTTGTCCTTATTGAACTTCATAAGGTTCTTGTTCACTCACATTTCCAGCCTATCCAGATTTTCCTGCAGGGTGGTTCTCCCTTCTGAAGCGTCTGCTTCCCCACTCAGTTTGGTGTCATCAGCAAACTTTGTCAGGGTACACTTGATCCCATCAAATGTGTTTGGTAACTTCACTGTTTGAAGTATGTAGTCTAAGTTGATTTCTGAACATTTTTGTATAAGAATTTCAGTAAATGTCGAATGTTGAGCCACTTAATACAGAAATATGAACATTCAATGCCTAGTGGATTGTGGCCATCTGTAAAAGTGTCTCAACTACAGTCAGGAGGCTTTGCCAATGAATCTTTGGGCTTGGAAGTATATACACACACAAAAAAAAAAGAGGATAAAAAAGAAAAAGAGTTACTAGAATTGAAAACAAAAAATATAAGTTATATTGAAATGCAAAACAGAAAAAAGTGAAAATCAATGTTACTGGTATTTCAAGCAATTATTATGTTCACCCATAAGGGTACCTCACATGTTTATCTATTTGTAAGAGTTAAATATGGTTTGATTCTCAGACTGATACTTTTAAAAGAAGCTGTGACAGATATCTACTTCCCCTTAAATTGACTAAGGTTTGATGGCTTCATTTTCAATTATAGGTTAGTCTGGTAATCCACACCTTGAGACAACACAAGCTGAAACATCTTTCCTGATGTGCCAACCCAGTTGTTCTTGCTGGATGTACTAGGAATAAAACACCATTCTCTCAAAACTCTACCTTATCTGTCAATTTCTGTAACAGACACATCATGCTATGAGGTAAATACTCCTAAGGCAAAACACAGGCATTATCTTTTCTTCTTAAACAACAGCACAAACAGAGGAGCAACACAGAGATGTACCAGAAAGCTGAATTCTGATTTTCTTGGTGTGGCTTCTTCAAGTTAGGCTTGTGTTCTTGTTGGTATAATGGGCTTCTGAGCCACTATAAGAGTCTGTTTGTATTATTAAGTAGGTTTTAAAAAACAGAAAATGTCAAAAAGAGGTAGCACTGTTCTTTTCTAACTATTCCCATTATTTCTAATGGATATCTCTGTCTCTTCTTCTCTCAGGTTTCTGCATTCTTAATCTGTTAACTAGCATTTGCTTTTAGAAACCCTGTCATCGTTTTCCTGTTGCTCCTATTTGCTCTCCTTCACTTTTAAATATTGCTATGTTCTTTTTGAGATGTTTTCTCCAATGTTTTCTTCTTGAAATATTTTTCTTCAAGATAATACTGAAATATACTTGTTGCATCTGTGTGGCTTAAATAAAATTTATCCTTTCTACTGCTTGGTATATCTTAGTATTCAGAAAAGTAAGACAATTCAGCAAAAAAGACATAGGTATGATGGAAGGAGGCAGGAAAGTTACTTACTGTAATATTTATTTACTGCAAAGATTAATTATCTTCTTGTGATAAATACAATAGGAATACACATGCAGTGACTAATTTTTAATTGTGTATTGAATTTTCTTATTTCCCTTCCCCCTTCTCTTTTTTATTGAGGAAAACTAGTAATTTTGGCAACAAATTTTCCTATGAAAATTACTACTTTCTAAAATTTTTAGAAAAGTTTGTTCCTTAGAAGATATTTTGATAAGCCATATTCTTTAAAATAACTTCTTGATTCCTACTATGTCCATGTGGCTGTTGTATACTGTGCTGCTTTTTTAACCTGAGCACCTTGAAGATTGAATCTTTTTGGACATTGTAACTTTCTGTTTCGTATGGACTTTACACCAAAGGAAAGCCTACCTAAATTATGTGCTTTTTATGTTCTACTGATGGAAGGTATATAAACCTAACAAAGCTATCCCTGCTCTTTTATTAATTTTTCACCTAGGAAAGATTGAACTTTTAACTTTCTGGATATTGCAGAGTTTGTAGAATAAAAATTTGAGCTCCCCTCTACACAAACATTAGAAAGAATACCATCAAGTACAGCCAAACAATAAAGTCTTCCTTGGGAACTGAGATTCATAACATCACAGGAATATATTTGTTGTAGACAGCACACCTTTCTTTATACCAAATGCTCAGATATTTACAGGAACAAAGCTGATTACCGATTTTACTTTTGCTGGTACCAAAACTGAAGGTCAGGGGTCTGTATTTTGATCCTTTGGCTTAGCTTTGTAAAGTGCAAGATGTCTAGTAATTAACTTAGTTATGACTCAGGTGCAAATTACTTCTAGAATTTAATTGAGAATTAATTCTACAACTAAGCCATTTCTGAAAATCTCAGAAGTTGTTTATATTCATATTTTGGCATATAAATATCTTTGCAAAGGCAGTACTCAGACACATGCTTAGCAGTTTACGCTCAAATTTATTTACATCTTCGGTGATTAATGTGTATTTCAATGCTTTGCTGAATATCGATTTTAGCATGTACTAAACTGCTTTGTTGAACTGGGGTCGACTTGAAGCATTTTAGCTGTATGCTAAATTGAGTGGGCTTATTCTTTAGCTTCTGCACTTAAAAATGTGTAAAATTGCAGCTACTACCTATATGCAGGTCCAGAAATATTTCATTTGTTTTGCTAATGATGTCAATAAGTACATAAAAAAACCCACTGTGATTTTATATGTAAAGTTTTTTTACCCTGATTTCAATGTGAACTTACATAGGACCAAAGTAACCAAACTCCTGGTAAGACTGTGCAGAGAAGCATTGGAAAATATCATATTGGAAGTAAAACATTCCCATCTCAGTGAAATTTCTATTTCTCAGTCTCTCAAACATATGAATTATCTCACAGTTTAAAGTGTTGTATCTGCAATGCTATGAGTTTCAATCTAACTATCTACTGTCTATCTTTTTTTGTTGTTGTTTTTCAGTTCAGCTTTTTTTTTTCCTTGGTATAGCCCATGCAATGTATTTTTTGGGTAAGTATTGAATAACCTTTTCTAAATTATTAGCTGGTTCTGAGTGTTTTACAATTACGTTTATTATGAAAGATGTTTTTACTCTTCTGCATTAATATTGACACAAAAAGTTTGCAATATGGTTTGTCACTTGTATCCCAGAATTGTAATTATGGTATAATGTAGAAGGCTTGCCACTTAGGGGACCAGGTAATAAAAGCACTTTTGTCTGCAGTACAAAAGCTTAATTCTATTCTGTATTTAAAAGAAAAATTATTCAGAAGCTTCATGTTCTTAGTAGTTCATCTGAATAAATATTAGTCATGCTGTTATTTAAGGCAATGAATTAGTTTCTTGAAAAGGTAGTATCTGTCTCTTTGGTCAGTGATAACAAATAACAGATGATAAACACATTGTTTATTATCTATTCAATGCTTGGTATATATACTACTGAGGTTTTTTAACTATCAAATAGCAGAATGAACAAAAAACGCCCAAACCTCCCAAACAAAGCGTAATAGTAATAATAATGTTGCTTTTCATGTGGCATTTCTTACTAGAGATTTCCAAACCTCTGTGTTGACTTTGTCAATAACTCTGGCGTTAGGACTGGAACAAGCACATCTGGTTTGCTGGAATGTAAGTATGCTTGTGAGTAGCATCTCTAATATTAATTTACCCTTTATGTAGTACAGCAGCAGTAGCTTAGGTGGTGTTTATGGAAAACATTTCTAATATTTTTTTTCTGTGTTCAAATGCTATTTCTTGTCACTAAGAAAGGTTTTAACATTTCTAACTCCTAGCTCCTCTAACCTGAGATAAGAACTGGAAAGTTCATCTTTGAGATATGGTGAAACTTACCTGAAGTGCAATCAGGCCTACTCACATTATAAATGAATTGCAAAGTCAGTCTTTGTGTGTTACAGAAGCCCATGGCAGTACTTCACAAGATCCTTGCAAAATACTGTGTGCTTCTGTACATCTCTAGTACACCTTTACACCTCCACTCTATAGCTGGCCTGTCTGCTTTTGTAGGGTTTCTAGAACTTCCAAATATTCATGCTGCTTCCTTCCCAGAGCCTCAAGTTGGGGAAATCAAGTAGAAACAGCTAGCTTAAAAGCTCTATCTGAGCTGAAGATATGGAGAACTCTTTCAAATGACCAGGCTCAGATATGTTTCCCACCCATATCCTGAACTTATGTCAGGGTAAAGCAGAGAACACCAGACTTCCCCTATTTCTTCTCTCCTTGTTTGCCATGGCTTCTTTGAGAAGTAAATCCACAAGTGCGTGTCAGTAGGTAGTTTCATTACCATGCAACTAGAGTCTTGTTCAGCACTGGGAGTGGGAGAACAAACTCAATCTCTGATTTTTGGTAAGTAGAAAGAGTGAAAAGTGATCACGGCCCGAAGTTTTGATCCCAAACATCATCCCCTATTGTATGAGAAAAGTAACTTTAGTACACATTAGTAATACTTGTGTGGCTTATTTGAAGAACACAACAGATACTTAACTAGTATTTTTTAATGTTAACATTAAATTAAACCCCTTTGTCTCCATTTCCTTTTGAGCCAAGAGTGTTTGCAAGTGAAGGATTTATGGTATGCTATGGTTCACTCACTGAACTGTGATCATTGACAATACTGTTTATTTTATGTGTAAAACTTATGCCATATTTGGTTTTGGACTCTCAGTGGCGTTCTGTTTGCTATATAGTATTTGATTTATTACAAGACAGCTGTAAAAAACACTAAAATAGTTTGGAATAAAGACTTGTTTTGATGAAGGACTACGTGATGTCTTTAACTTGGACTATTTCTATTGTGTGAGCCTCTGTTTTCTAAGATTTCACTATGTGGCTATGGTAAATGAAACAGAAATTAGAGGCGAGGATGAAATACCAACACAAAAGTATTCTGCTAAAGTCCCTCTCCAACTCCATTCAGCTGTGCATAAGTGTCTTTATTTTACCCTCTGGAAATATGTCTTGAGTTTTTATGAATTTTCATGAAAAACTGCTGTTTACAGAAAATCACTTGGAGAACCCACAAATCCTGAAGATGATTCAGATATGGGCTAAACTCACAAACTTGTTTTGCGCTGCAAGGAATGGTCCCGCATGCTTTCTCCCTGATCTCCACCTCTCTTCCTTTCTCTAGCAATAGTGGATATGGCTGCTCAGTCATAGACCAAATCTGACCCAAAATATTATTACTACTAGTAGTATTAGTATGAGTATTTATTTTTTTAAGGGGAAGGTAGTGAATCTTTCAGCTGTAGCATGGATTTATGGCAGCTTGAGCTGTTATATTTAAAAAAAAAAAAAACTTCTTATGAGCAAAAGGGAACATGCTGTGTATGTAGAGCTAAGGATTTAGTGTTTGTCTAATTATTTTTAACTACCTAACAGATAAATATAGAAAATTTATTCTCATTAGTCCAGTTACAATAGTTGAACACATGTGTAAGTTCAAAGGCCTCATACCAGCTAACACTGGTGTGCCAAAACTCTTTCTAGTGTCTACCTGTTTTCTCTGGTGTTACACTAACTCCTTTTGGGTCCAAAGGTCTACAGTGTCTGTCTTCCTCAAGCAGCAAGTCCTCAGCCTTACAGGCTCTTCAGCCAGAGGAGTTCCTTGCTAGTGATTCCAATCTGGGGTTATTTTTATACTTTTTCTACTGAAGTCTGTTTTCTGTTCATTAGTTTCCAGCTAAAGTTTGAGAGCTACATTGCAGTCTTCTCCAGTCGCAGGCCAGACTATTGTTTGTTACACAGTGACTTACTGAGTTTCTTAGATCTTAACTATGTATGATATCTACAGAGTGAAGCTGAGAATGGTTGGGCTGTAGTGCCTTGACCCTTAGATGGTTGTTATCACAGCTAACTGCAGCTCACTGCAAGACAAGTGCAAGTAAGTGCCAATGCTCTGCACTGTCAGGTTAATATAAAGCCTGTGGACTTTTAGCAGTAACAGCAAAAATCATATTTATTTCAGATACAAAGCTGATGTTGAAATCACACCCTAACCCTAAGATAATATTGAAGATATCCTTAGGGGAAAGCAAAATTTATTCTGAAATGCACACATTTGCACAGCATACCAGATAATAATTAAGAGAAGTAGAACAGTTTATCCTGTAACAACTAACCAATAATGTTGCTTTAAATGTTTTCAATCAAAAATGCGTTAAAAAATAAGCCATTAATAAACAAATAAAAACACATCAGGAAAAAATAGAATACTGTAGTAGAAAACTCACTAAATAGAACAAAGAAGCAATTTAAGAAAAAAATGTTTTGAAGACACTGCAGAAGTTATTAGAAGTGAGAGAAAATATCCTTTATCTGTAATTATTAGCAAAATTAATACATTTGATTTTAATCAAGAAAAGTTGTTGCTATCTTTAACTCTATAGAAGCTTATGTTGGTCTGTGCATCTAGTCTCACAGAAGGTAACAGTTTCTTCTTAGAGAATTCTTTGCAGGACTTACGATTTATCTTCAACCAAGGAGACAATACCATATTATTTACAGTAGAAGAATTTTCTGTATATGTATATCCAACACTACTATGCCAGAATATTAAGGGAATGTTTTTTGTCTCACATATTAGTTACTTTTGAGGTCATCAGCTTCACTGAACTTCATTGTGAAACTGGTGCTATAGTAGACAGAATTGCATGTTATCACACCCTATCATTCCCTCAAGCTGTAGGGGTGAAGAGAATGGTCTGAGTTAGGTGAGCATTGGGAAAATCAAATAACATGTCAGAGACTGATATTATGTCTTATAGTTGCCATGGCTTTTGTTTATTAGAATGCATAGCCATCTGGTTTATTATTTGCTTGCATGCATGATTTATCCACTAGTCCCACTTTCTATAGTTATGTGTTTGTGTTGTCTACCAATGTGTCTCATTGTTTACCTGATGGCTTTTTAAGAACGTTGATCTTCAGGCTGGTAGCTAAAGTCATTGGTCATTATACATTTATCTAGCTAGAGCAACACATGTGATAAGCATTCTGGCAAATGACCAGATAATCAAAAATCTAATGCTCTACAAGAAAGTTTAACATCTGAAAATGTTCTCTTTTGGATAAAGAAAATCTTTCAATTTCTAGTATGTGGGGCTGAATAAGGATTGGGTGTGTGGTAGGGGGGTCAGAAGAAAAGTTGAGCATAAACATTTCATTTGCAGCAACTTCTAGAAGTCTTTTCATCATGACTCTTTTAAACTTATCCACATTAATAAAATCTATTCATTTAGAATCTATCTCTTCTGAATATGATCTCTACAGACAAAGATTTATGACATTTAATATATTTTAAAGATATCCCATAAAAAACAATCCATCTTTCTAAAAAGATGTTTATGTAAAAATTAAAGCTAGATAAAGAATTTGCCACACTTTCAATACGGAGTCATCTCTGCTCCATTTTACAAAAACAATCTATTTCTATGGACCAAAAAGAATAACCTCAGGGGATTCTCTGAAGTCCATTTCTGAATAATACTAGCAAAAGAGAAAATGAATTCAGATAGCAATCAAGGAACTACATATTTATCAAGAGTAGCTATTGATGAAAATGCAATATTTGCCTAAACAGGATCTCTAAAACCTACTAGATTTTTCAAAACAGTATGTAGATATTTATGAGACTTGAGCTTATCGTCAGCTTGTCACCTGCATTTCTCTGACCCAGAAATGCAACTAGTTCTGGAATGTTTTAAGTGTCTTTTAAGCAAAGAGGAAGAGGGGAAGTTCCTAATAACACAACCAGGGAAGCACCGTAGCATGTCACGTGATCTCCTGAATGTCAAGTAACCAGGGCTGGAGAGGTAATCACTTTTACAAAAAATGCATTTGTAGCCTCAATTCTATTGGAATCCAAGTTCCAGAAACTCATTCAAGCAGCAATTTGACCTCTTCAACCATCATATTTAATATTTGAGCCCACAGCATTAACGATTTGGGTGTTTATCCCTGTAATTTGTCATCCTCTTTGACACTAGATGCTAAATTTATCCCTGTGTTCCTTGGAAATCAGCCACCTTTCCATAAATTAGAAATCCATCCTGAAGGCTGGGCAGCAGGAGGCAGCAGATGCCTGCAGCCCAGGAGTGGCTCCAAGCTGCATGGCGTTTAAGCAGAGTTTTCCTGGAGGCCCCCATTCAAATCAGACAGAGGTTTCGTTTCATGTATGCCCAAGAGGCTTTTCTTGTTGCAATGTGACTGTCACAGGTCTTTCCACTTGGCAGTAGTGAGTAGGAAGGTATAGAGATGTTTCCAGATGTAAAATGTTCCATCCATCATGTGTAAGTCTTCTTCCAAAACTCCTATTCCTGTGTCAAAACAAATCTGGTGTCTTTAAGAGAAGGCTTTAATTCTCTCCTGCCAAAAGCCTTAAGGAAGGGTTGAGATATGTTAGACAAGGGGACAGATATCTTATATGTGGATGCTTCCTCCTTTTTTGGGAGTGATTTTAGATTTTATTTGTCTGTTTTTCTGTCCTGTCTCCATGTTTTCCTGTTTCATCAGTCTGTGCTCCATCCTATCCTCTTCACCTCTAAAAGGACAAATCAGAAGAAGGGGCTGGAAGCAATTGCCTGTTAATTACTGTTTAAGGTTCTCTGTCACAGTGGGTTGCCAACATGCTTTTCCTTCCTTATCAGAAGCCGCAGTGTAAGAGCGCAAAGCTAGGATCTAAGAGGGCAGAAAGCTGCTAGACCTTTAGCTGTCTGCGCACCAGTGGAACACAACCAAGTCTCTACTGATCACCTGAATAAGCCTGTAATCATTTTGACATGGAACTTAATGACATGAGTTAAGTCCAAGATGGGACAATTAACCGGTACATGCAAGACAAACTATATTCAGTTTCTAAGTCTTACCCTAATGCTGACCTCAACCTCTAGGCAAAGCAAGTTAATAATTTATAGTATAAGGTAAAGCAGTATGACTGTGCACAATGCAAAGCTTTTCTTCTTGATACTTTCAGAAATTCTTTCTGATGATGTAAGAGCATCATTTTATTTTTTTTTTTGCCATGAAATAAATAAAAAACACTCATTAAGTACTGACCTAGTAGTATACTGGCAATAAAACCAAATTCTAATCTTGATTTCCTAGGCTGACAGGGTCACTGATTGCCTGTTATCTCCATTCCCAAGATTTTCCTGGCTCAGAAGAGGCTTTAAATTAAGGGTTTTGACTGAAAACATGTGCTGCTCATTATCTCTGCTACTGGCACACCTGTGCTGTTCTCCTGTCTTTAACAGGCCTTTACTCAGACCAGGCTCCTGGAAATCATTATATTTGCTGTTTCTGCAGTGACTGGAGAGTTTCTCTACTGTTATTGGTATTTCTGTCCTTCAGTTTAAGGAGGCTAGAGGGGACTGACTTGATGAGCAGAAGAAAAGATCTGTTAACCTAAAAGGTGGGGAAAATGAATTGTTTGCAATTAGGTTAATGTTCAGGAACAACTGTTCTTTTAAAATGGGCATCTCCTATGAAAGCTTTGTGAAAATTTAACTATGGACTTCTCGTTTTTTTCTCAAGTTACCTGCATTAAAGAGGGCTGCTTCATTTTATGGTTCTGAGTGTATCTGTATCTTTTTGGCTGGGCTTTTTGGCTTGAAATATAGTTGCTAATAATTTTGGCTTGCCTATGGTCTGATTATTTATGCTTCAAAAGTAGGTTGGTATTTTTACTGTCTTTAGTGTTCTAAGTGTGAAGCCTAGATATCGAGGCTGTGTAGTCAATAAGTATGTAGTTCTAGATGTTGACTTATCGTGTCCTGAAGAAAGTGTTTGGGTCTGGAAGCTCTTGATTTTGTACCATCTAGGCAATTAACTTAAATGAGATATTTTATTTACAGACAGTGAGGTCTGATGAACCTACTGTAAGGCATCTACTTACTAACTGCAACCAAAGAACCAAAAATAGCTGTAAAAGGAAGGGAGAGGAGAAGATGGTGAAAGAATCTAGCAGGTGACGTCTCTGACTTCTGTCTATTCACTGAGGTAGCAGTATGCTTGAAGTAACTCACCTCTTCCCAAACATGGTTTCTTTTAGGAGTAGGGGTGGATAAGGAGGAACATCTTGATATAAAATAGTCTTTGACTCTTACTTTTGGGGAGTAAAAGGAATCTTTTAGAAACATTAATAAATGGAGGTTTTGTGTGTTTGTTCTGCCTGCTGTTCAGCAGCAGTGTTAGTTTCTTCTGAATTATTGTCATGCTATATTTAACTTCCCTCTTTTATGCCTCGTTTTTTTCAAGGGGCTGAGAGAGAAGGGTGACTATTTCAAATTAATAAACTTGCTTTATTTTTCTTCCTCAAGGCACTTCTTGAATTTCTAAAATTGATTTTCATAAAGCATTCAGGAAAAAGGTTAGCATCAGCAAAACTTGCTGTCAGAATGAAACTCTTAGGCTGGAAGGGTTGGTGGAAGTAGGGGCCGGTACTGTTTAGGATGAGAATTACATAGCAGTGCTTCCAATGAGAGGCTATACCATAAGGTCAGATATTTTATTAATCACTTGAGAACATACAGAGAAAGAAACTATAAGAATCAGACATGATCTGGTGCAATTAATTTGCCATACAGAAAGTCTATTGGAATAATAAAGCTGGTCTTCATGTAATGGTACAGTAGTTGCAAGGGCTGGAGGTAAGACTGTTCAAAGTAACTGGATGGAGAGACAAGGTGCAATGTTCTGTAAAGATATGAGTACTTACCTTAAATCAGGTACTGTGAAAAATCTGGTTCTAGATTTCTGAAGTTCTTCACATCTTACATTTTCTTTTCTTCGGTTCTATCTCTCTAAAATGGGATAAATATTTTTTCATCTCATGAGTTTTTGTGGCCATTATTGTTTTTTGTGAAGTACTTGGGTGCAAGAATAATGAGAGCTATAGAAAAATCTATGAAGGAAATTAATAATTCTATCTTCATAGCAGAACCTGAACAGCAGGTAGTAAATAAAGTTTGAGATCACAAAATGAGTGATGAATAGGAAGCAAAATATTGACTAGCTAACCAGGAAGAAATTGCAATCCTTTCTGAGTTTCTGATTTAAGTAGGGATCTTGTGGAAAACAAGTAGCTTGTAATTAAAAATAGAGTCATAACATACATGTAGAAAGGAACTAAATAAGGATTAAAAACTGTCTGGCATTTCTGAAGTTCCGAACGCTTCTCTTCATGATTCTACGTCCCGTATGAAAAGTTTGTGGGATTAGATATAATAACAGACTTCTGCATTTCAATATTTTGGTAATCTGCTGCACTGGGAAAAGAAAATAATTTAAGAAGTTAAATCCTCCGGGGAGATGGGGGGAAGGCAGGTATTGCACATGGCCTGAAGTACAGTTCTGTTTACATCAAGCAAATAATTTTTGCAAAGAATACCCTCATTGCTGCAGTTCCATACTGCCCTGTTGCATAGCTTTTGGATCTGAAAGCAGCCGGGAAAGCATAGTTTGACAGAGTGGAACAATACCGTGACAACAACAAGATCAGGTGCCTTTGTTCAAACTCATGGAAAGTGACTGATTGATAGGTAACATGGGTAATCTGCTGCTAGGAGTTCACTCACATCTGCCTGTGGCAACAAAAACACAGCTGTTGAGCTCTAGCTCAACAAGGTAGTTCCTTGGCAAGCCTTGTTTGTATAGTGCTGAAACAGCCTTTGAAATATTTATGATAGATTTGTATACATGTGCATTTCAGTGCAGACTTAATGTTCTTTTTATCTTGTCAAATGCACCCATAAATATACATACTAAGTAATTTACTTGGTCGCTATAATTGACCTTATCATAAGAAATGCATGGAGCTGAATGCTAACTACAGGCATTTGCTCTGCCTGTCCAAATCTGTGCAAATCATGACTTTGGGTTCTACAGGTATTATTACTCTCCTTATTCTAGTAAGCATTCAGAGATGTATTTTGAATACCTCTTTGTTCTTGTGATTTTTTCCTGCATATCTGAGGATATGTATATTTCCATCCCTCTTTCCCTCCCCACTGTTTTTTCTTTTCTCTTATTCTCACTATGCTCATTTTGTACTTGTTCACCTTCTGTGTTACAGTTAAAATTTCCAGAACAACTTGTCCTATGGTTGAACCTTATGTGACGTTCAGCCTGCTTATCAGCATCCACAGGCTTCAATGCAAGTAACAAGCTGTGTCAGGAAGAAAGCCTGAGTCGGTTCTGTTCCACAGCATGGCTTTGGATCGCTTTGTAGGTAGGTGAGGTGCAGATGTATGTGCTCTGCCAAGTCTGCCTCCAGGTACAGTGTCTTGTAGTTGAGACAAGTTGGCTGAATGATTCTTTTTAAGCAGTCTGATGTTATGAGCAACAACAGCAAGGGTGCCTATGGTGCATATCAGGTGGCCATGCAGCAATGAAGCCCAGATGATTTATGGGCAGAAATATATACGTGTAGTGGGATCTACCAGATACTGTTCTTGAGCCTTCTTCTACACTTATATTCTACCAAACTGTACACACATTGCCACTGGGAACAAATAGGGAAAAATAATGTGATGTGACTATGAATGTGAATGAAGAAGTGACTATGATTTTATAATCCAGATAGATAAGTGATGAGAGGGTTAGGAAATAAAAAACTTGTTACCAAGGTAGCTGTAATTGTGAACTTTCTTTTGCTGTTCCCTTTGTATAGAAGAGTGACATTTATATATACTGCTAGACACTCTCGAGATTCCAAGCTCTGTCCTGCCCCCTGGCAGTCAGAAGTGTTCCTGGCCTTGGTTCCCAGTGATGAGCATTCAGTTATGACTTTAGATTAAATGTATAGTCCTTCTGCAGTAACTCCACACCTGAAAATGTTACCAAGAGTATACAAAAAAAAAAAGCAATAGAAAAAAAAAAAGAGACATTTTATTTCAATGAATTGCTTAGTTGGGTATTTGTCTACAGATTTGATTTATCAGGGAAGCTAAAATTTTTCAAGTAGCTTAAGTGTTTTTTCCCATTTTATTCTTTGGGAGGGGGAATGAACCGAATTCGGCAAACTCCAAGTTGTCACTAAATCTCTTGCTTCTGCTTCCTGAAGTACCTATTCAGTTTTCGTCTTCCCTTTCAGAAATACATCTGATGCTTACTTTAACCATTAGTTTGCTGCCTGCTGCCATCTCTGACCACAAAACATATTTTCTTGTTAATCTTCGTGTGTGCCTCCCAAAAAGGTGAGGGCACATGATGCCTGAGAAGCCTTTCTAGATTTTTAATGAGTCTTTCTGGGTCTTCGACTGCTCCAACTCAGTACATTCTAAATTTCCAAAACTGTATTGGCATTATTACTGTAATGATGATTTGAAGGCTATTATATGCAGGCATGTTTTTTCAAAACAGCAGGTTAATTTCAAGACTTGGCCTGAGACATCTTAAAAGATCCCATTTTCAAAGTGAATTTCTTGTATGTCCAGTGAAAATTCATGTATTTTCAGCCAAATACCTTAGAATTACCAGACCAGCTGGTTTTTAAATTGCTTACATAAAATTGTCTACAAAAATATAGATCTTATATTTGTACAAATGATGAGCTCCCAATTTCAGGAATTCGGTGTACATATAGTATAAAGTGACAAAGAATGATTTTCAGCATAATAATCTATATGTAAGGTGGAAGAGAATGGAGGATTATGGATTTATTTACTTTTTTTTAAAGAAACAAAGATGAAGAGGTAGAGAACTGTGTACCTAGCTGGAGGAGGAAAAGGTTGATATGGAAGCTTTGTGAGTGCATTCATTCTGCATGTTTATAATGCCGTTGAGAGAAATGGGACTTCACGTATGTGTCAGTAAATAAATGAATTGCTCTGAGAATAACCCTGTTAAATTTTTTTTCTACAATTTCAAATCCAGATGGAACCAACCCAAAAACCTAACATTTTTGTAGCAAAGGGTAATTACTAGAAATAAACAGTATGGAAAATAACAGTAAAGTTCCTAAGCCAAGCAGTAAAAGGGCAGAAAAATGATGTTGTATTATGCAAATAATCATAATTCTCTCCTGTTATATCTATACATTATGATGCAATCTATGATAATATCAGAGCTAGTGTTGTTGGGTTCTTTTTATTTTTCCATTGGATAGACTTTTATGTTCTGCACAGATGTGCAGAGATGCTAAAGACTATCAGCTGCACACTTGAACAGACTTTTTTCTAAATGAGAAAAATAAATAGTTGCTCCCATTCTCATTCTTAGACATGACTGACTGATTTTTGGCTTAAGCTTCCAAAAATACCTTTCCTAAGGCATGCTGCCAACATGGAGAATTTCACCAGAACAATGGTAACATTAGCAAAGTTAAAAAACAAACTGAAACAGGATACGAATATTGTCTAGTGAACCTCATTAAGAGGACAGATAGCATGCTGGCTATATTTATTGGAAACAGAGAAATGGAGGTATTGGCACCATAATGAAACTACCTCTAGAAGCCAAAGGTAACACAGGAAGTAGTTTCTAACTCGATTACACCAACAAGAAATATAAAGCAGATTGTTTCAGTGAAGATTTTAACTGATGCTACCCATCCAGTGTCATTAAATCATCACTACAGACAAAGTACAACAGCATCCTGGTGGTGGATATATAGAGAATTACTAGTTTCTTCAGGTGTTCTCATCCAAGAAGATGAGAGAAGTTGTTCTCCTTTTCTGTTAGTTCTGTGTGGTTTTCTAAACTTAAATTCAAATCCATAGCAGCTTTAGCTCAAATATCCTTCCTGCACATCCGAACAGGAGATCAGTGAACCACATTCTTTTATGTGAAAACAAACAAGCAACTGAAATATGGGGTTGAAATAGGGACCTGCCAGAAGATACAGTATTAAAGAAATAACCTATTACTATAGCTTGACTAATAGGTGGTCACTTGGTTCCATACCACCCACAATATTAAGTATACTTAGAGGCAAAGAAGAAAAGCTTAATCTGAATCCAGATGCAGAGTTCAATTTTAAATACCATGTATTCCATCATTTTTTGTACTTGTATGCATGAAAGAAGGATGAGATCTTGGAACAGATAGTGTCAGCTGCTGCTTGCTGGAGAGCAAAGCAGGATATTTAGCATATATTGTCTTAGTTTCTCTTAGCCAAGACCTTTGCCTTTCCTGCAGCAGGGAAGATATCCTCATAGCATCTCAAAAGCCCCTCAGGAGTGTGAATATCCCTTGAGTCAATGTAACTAAGTTTTTGAGTGTTTTTGGCAGGATGTGATTTTGAGTCAGCCTCTGCTAGTTTTAAATTGGGTTTAATTGTGATGTTGTGGATTTTTTCCTTTTATGCACCTTCTCGATTTTTTCCTTCTACTAAGAAAACAGGTTTGGGTTTGTTTTTGGGTGGGTTTTTTTAATTACTGTTAATCCAAAGGTAAAACGATCATCTTAACACAGAGAATAGTTTATAATTCTGAGGGTTGTGATTTTTTTTTAATTTGTTCTTTGTTTCTCTGCTCGATAAAACCACAACTTTGAACGCTAATTTCATATTCCAAAATGGATACTTGTTATACCAGATATCAAACAAAAGCCACAGGAGACTTCAGCTATACAGGAGTCATTGAGGAAGCTGATTGAATTGTGAAGGGTACTTGGATTCCTTTGTTTGGAAGTTCTTCAGGATTCTTCAGTTATTTTAAGAGCTGTAACAACCTGAGGCTGAGTTGAAGACTGTCTTTAAAGGATAAAAGTTAAAATAATCAGAACTCATGTTTATGAAACATAATTTGATATTAGGATATTACTCATGCTTTAGGAACAGAAGAAGGTAGACATGAGTAACCTTTTGGATATGCTGTGTAGCTCAGATTGGACTTTTAACTTTGCTGATGTTTCATTTTTCAGTCCCTGAGCATTCTGATACCTGGGATTGGGGCAGGCAGTGGCTGCGGCTTCAGTGGAGATTTGGCTCACAGGAATACCCTCTCCTGCTGTTTTATTTCCTATTGGTACCTATTATTAAAGTTAACTAGGCAAAAATAGAAAACCAATAGGAAAACCCAGTTAGAAGTCGATTTTTCTTTGTCAGCTCAAATTCCTCTGGTTAGAGATTCAGGCAGCAATTGTATGTCCCATATCTGCTGCTATTTTTCCTTTGCCTGCTAATGAATCCCTGCAAAGAGGCAGTCGCAAATTAATTGAATTCCTGCATGGGTCCCAGGCTTTGCTATTGAATTTAGAAGGAAACTATATAAAAAGGGGTAGAGATGTTGTTGATTGGCTACTTTTTTCATTGCTGTTTCAGGTTTTTTTGCTAAATGTTTGATTTGATAAAGTTTTAATTGCTCCCATTAGGCATTTCAGTTTTAAGTAGGCACATAGAATGTTTATGCAACTCAAGAGAAGAGGGCAAATTAGAGGAGGGATGGCATTCTTTAATTATTACAAAATGTTCAGGGATGGGTCAATTGACAGCTGATAATAAAATTTTAATTGCAGTAGTACTTAAGATTAAGATAAAATAATAAGTACCAACATGAAATGTATTGAGGCTTTTTACATAATTATATCTTTGCAAGAATTTACTTAGCATATAGAATTCTCTTGACACAAACATGCTGTGTTGGGTTGGATTTGTTTGCAGGCATGATCTAAATAGGAACAATACTGTCTTTTTTAATTTGCTGTTTATATCAATAGATTAGGGCTTAGAACATTGGTATGTGTTATGCCTTAATGAGGAGACATATTAGGAGACATATCCTTTGCATAACAGAAAACATATTTCTTTGTCCTCTTTACAAAGAAGAAAAAAGAAAACATAGAAAAAGTGTGCTAAATATACTGTAACTGAAAGAATCCATATGGGGATGAGATGAGTATGTTGACTCAAAATCAGAGATGTCTTTCTGCCCATAGCAATTTTCCATAACCCCACCGACATTTTTCTGTTTCGACTTAAAATACTTAAATGAGGTAAAAGATGGCATTTATGGTTACTGTTTGTTGTCTTTATCACACGTATCGTAGCAACTGCTGTTCTGTTTGATTCTTCGGTTTTCTTTTGCAGTGGAAAAACCACGGGAGACATTAGCTAACTTAGAACAGAAAGGCATAGTAGAGAAATAGGCAAAGGGACAGGTGTAAGAGGAATTACAGCAAGCTACAACAGCCTTTCATGGGGAACAAAGTGATAAATATGAAATAGAGAAGATATACATATGGTATTTTCTGGATCTTGGCAACTGAGGAAAGTCAAATGAGTGAGTCTGTTGGTATTTGTCTGGAGTGAGCTGTGCTCACAAAACCAAGCTACATGAATAAGGCAGGGACTAGGACTGAGACAGAGTAGAAAAAGAGAGAGGATGTTCACTTTACTGTACTTTGCTGCCCTGGATTTGATAGGAACAAGTAGGAGCAAATGTTGGGAAGGAGTAGCATACAGAGAGGAAGTAAGGAGAAAAGAACCAGGAACATGAAAAAAAGATCAGATTGTTTGCATGCATTTGTTACTTTGTCAAGAAGATTCCTGGTTTAATATCTGCCATAGTGCTCAGTTGTTAGTGCTACAAAGCTGTTTTAAAGGGCTTTTGAATGCAGGTGCTGTGTAGGTTATTCCTGATATTCTGCAGTTACGTGTCCTACAGTTATGCAAAGTCCTGATTTACCTTATAAACATCTCTGCAATAGGATCTATTTAGATCCCGTTAGAGCAAAACTTAGTGTCCATTCTCTTTGTTAAATCAGGATACAATGGTAACCAGTCAGGTCTCTTAAAGCAAAACTGAAAAGGGAGTCTGTAATCAGTTGTTTTGTTTATTTTGATTTTTGGTAGAAGTTGTGGAGCACTCAGGCTGTTAAAAAATGATATCCATATATTTGTCCCAGCAATGGCTGCTCATGTCAGGTAGAGATTGTGAAACTGATCCACAAAACAGAGTACACTTATAAGTATCTGTGAACTTCTTGGCTATTTAAAACTACTGGGTTTATATTGACCACTTGTTCTTATTGATTCCCCTACAGTCAGGCTTCTTATTCTTTTGTAAATAGTGATAAAACTACAGTGATCAGTGCTTTTTTGTTTAAATATACCTCTTCTCAAAGGTATTTTTCTCAAAAGAAACTCTTTCAATTTATTAATTTTTTGGTAAAGATTTTAGGTAGGTTAGTAGAAGAGCTATCGAATCTGTTGGCTTGCTAAAAACTTATTTGTATTACAGAAGCCAGGCTTTTAGTGGAGGAAAACTTTAACAAAGTTAGTTCAGATAATTTTAAAACAACTTCTGTGTGTGTGTTTTTGTTTTGGTTTTTTTTCTTTAAGTCACTAAAGCAATGAATTTGAATGGAGAACAGAAGAACAGAGTGAAAAGTGGATTTGTTTCAAACTCATGAATTGGCTATGAAATTTTCAATATTAATTAATTCTTTTCTTTCCCCACTGTACTTCTGTTTTAGCCATCGCCTTCACAAGCTTTCTGTAGAGAATCAGGAGACAGACTTCATCATATCTGTCCCACATTTTATAAACTGTCTTTTAGACTACTGATGTATTCTACTTAAAGCCACCTTTTAGAAAGAACAGGTTAACTTAATCTGTGGAGTTTTGGAGGCTAAAATCTATTTGTCTTTTTCTTGAAAGAAAGCTGCAGGGACTGACTTGTACTAATTATTGAATTTTCTGTAGGCATGTCTGTGTGGTTAAATCACTAGTTGTACTGTTAAAGCAGCAAGCCTAGGCTGTTTTTAATTTAATTCTTTGGAAAACCCTAAAACCTGAAAAAAGTCTGGCCTCCATAATGTGCTTGAGGTATCTTTCTTATTCAGCATGGTGTGCCCATTAACTGGGAGGTAGGAATGGATGCCTGGGTGCAATAAGAAACATCTGAGCAAGAGTAGCTTCTTGAATAGTCTCTCTGCTATAATTTGCAGCTAGTCCTTTTCCATAAAAATCACTGCTACAGATGCTTTCAATGAATTGTAAGTAAGTGACTGCTGGAGTACACAAGTGTTCACCCAGTCAGATACAACTGATGGATGACTGAACAAGCTGTTTCTTTTTGTTACTGTGGTGTCAGTTGCCATCTCCAGCCGAGATGCTCTTCATTGCTGCTTCATAATTTGCACACTACAGCAGCAGATAGGGATGCTTGTGAGTTAAAGCTCTGGATCAGGCCCAGGACAAAGGTGTTGTAGACACATTCTGTGTGATCTGATTTCTGACATAGCTAGACCTGCTTCAGATAACCTACTGTATGCATGTATATACCTAAGTTGATATGAGCCAAAAACCAGGGCTCTTGAATCGCTTACTTATTTTTCTCTAGTATCACTAAATGCAGAAAATCAATGTGAACATCGTGAGGTACAGGATGCCATGGCTATCTTGGTCAGCAATTTCCTCATAAATATTCAATACAGGGCGCAGGTTGCTGCTCGAGTCTCAACGTGAAATCTCTTCTGTCTGGATACCCAAGTAAGGTTAGCTAAAGTCCATAAAGCTATCTCCCAAGACATTATCAAGAGAACAAAGTCTGCAGCTTTTTAACATCAAAACCTTGACATGGTCTAGGAAGAAGCATAGTTGATGACTTTCTTTAATCTTGTTTTCTTTTTATGCTCTTTCATATCTCTTACCTATTGGTGGTTATCTTAAAAGAATAATCATAATCATCCCATCAAAAGAGAAACTAAAAAGTATTAATCCACAGAGATTTAAAAAGTAATAATAATAAAAAATAATCTTAAAATGCAGGCAGCAGACCCCCAGCAGAGCAGGGCTTATCCAGTTTGTTATAAAGTGCAGCATATATAACAATTGATCCAAAGGGCAAATTTTGTATTTGTCAACACAATGCAAGGAGTGCCCAGTACCAAGTGAATGGGCTTGTGCTCTTTAGTTGACATTTGCTGAATTTAAGCAAATCAGGAAACAGAGAGGCTCTTTCAGCTGGCTGACAAAAAAGCTGCAGGATAGCCTCACCTCTATTACAGAAATCCTTGTGCTACAGAACAGGACCGAGTCTCCAAGATGGAGACAAGAAGTCTTTTGGATGAGATCCATGCTCCAGCTGAGATTAGTGTCTTGTACTGAAGATATAGCAGAGGGATGGTCACAAGTAGGAAGAAGCAGGTGGTAGTAAGGGGAAATTCAGTGATACGCAGGTGGATGGGCTTTTATTTTGACATCCAGTAGGACTGCAATGGTAACTTATGTGCTAGGCACAAAAGTAATGGATGTGAGAAGATGTCTATCCAGGGATGTGGGGGAGCGGGCAGTAATTATGATCTACATTGGTACCGGCAACATAGGTATCACAGATATATAGGAAGGGTGTTGAAGAGTCTAACTTGGCTGCTTGGCAGAGACCAGGGTGCAGGACCTCTGCAGGATCATCCATGGTTTTATCCCAAGTACCAGGCAGAGATTTGAAGTCTGAATGTGTGGATGAGGCAAATGATATCAAGATGAGCACATGATATAAAGGTGAGATTTAGTTATATTAGGAACTGAGAAAACTTCCCGGACAAGAGGAAACTGTATAGGAAGGGTGGTACTACATCTTGATTGTAATGTGGTCGGGCTGATGACACTGAATAGAAAGGTTACAGAGGAATATTGAAATTGGGTGAAAGCTTAGAGGCCCAGATCACCTGGCTTAAACTGATGTAAAGAATGTCCAATGTACTCCTGAAAAGTCTGAGAGAAATAAGCAACACACAAAAAATAAAGGAGGTAAATTAGTTCACCGGTAATGCCAATTGATTCATATATGCACTATTAAGTGATGGAGTGAGTGTTAAAGCTTTGAAGTATTTTTATACCAGCCTAAGTTCTGAAGAGTAGGATAGAACAATTAGAACATATGGCATTAAGTGACACCTGCAAGCAGGCATTTCAGAAAGAGGAAATTCAATGGGATGTGATGTTACCAGGCTACCAACTTTTACAGGAATCAATGTAGCTTATGCTGACGGGAGGGTGAAAGGAGTGGCTCTGCGTATGTAAAATGATATGAAGTCTAACAGGACAAGTTTTAAAGAGAAAGAGAAGTACTATGAAATCCCTTTGGGTAGAAGTCCCAGATTCTAATAATGAGATTGTATTGATTGTACTATTCACACTAGAATTAGGAAAGATAATGAACACAGTGTTAAACAAAATCAGTCAAATTACAATTTTAAGGCAGGTAGCAATAGGGGGATATTTCAGCTACTGCATACAGGTCAATTCCTTATTTAGATGTAATAATTGGCTGCTACTGATTCAAAATACTCAGAATAACAGGAAAATACCCTGTTTTTGTTTAGATTGAGTGCTGCACAACACCAAGTTCTGAGCTGCTCTGTTGTAGTTACCATACTACAATTAATTTTAATGTTCTAGCAGGAGACAACAGGCAAAACAAATCCAGTGTAAGCATATTCAATTTTAAGAGTTGAAACTACATGAAAAAGAGAAAAAATGTCAAAACCAAACATCCCCCCCCAAAAGAAGCAGTGTAAGAAAATGCAAGCAGTCTGGAGGCTGTTAAAAATCCCTTTTATTAGAAGATAAGTTGCAGTTCAAACAGAAAACAAAAACAAAATGTTAATATTAAAAAAAAATAAAAATTGATGGCAATAAAATCTCCAAATGATAACAGGAAAGCCCACAAAATATGGCAGGTGTCATGCTTGAGCTCATATGGAGAAGTTCTTTAAATACTTTAAAACCAGGGAATCAGCTAGGTAGCTAGTGGTATTACTTGATGACAAAAGAGCCAGAGATGCAGTAGAGAAGTAAGGTGAATTCTCTACATTGGCCTTGGTTACTGTAGGTATTGGAGAAATTTACAGTGACCCGTGCTTTTTAACAGACGGAGCAGAGAAGCTAGCTCAATCTGAAGTTAATATATGGGTTATATTAGACCTGATAGACAAGTTGCATCAAGTAAGGCTAGGATAGTATTCACTAGAGGACTCTGAATGAATTCAGATATGAAATTACTGACATTGGTCTGCAGCAACATTACAAATACCCACGATACCAGAGGAGAGGAATATTGCCACTGCAGTCTTATCTGCTAAAGGGCTCTAGTGGACATGCTGTCAGCTACAGAACAATGAGGCTGGTGTATATCTCTGGTAGAATCTTTAATAGCAGATACGAGCACATGGATAAATGCTGTCTGTGAGTCAGTGTGGTTTCTGTAGAGGGAGGACCTGCCTTGCTAATGAGCTGTGTAAGGGTTGTGTGCATGTGGTAGACAGAATGTGGATAAAGAGAATTCAGTGGATATAAAGAAGAAAGTCAGTTACCATGATGTGACTGACTAAACTCCAAAGGGGTGGAATGTGATTCAATGAAAAAGCCTCTATGATGGAGGAATGCTCAGTGGAGATGGGCAAGGGTGATGTGCTCATGAAGCCCAAAGAATGATGCAAAGCACCTGACTTTTATCTTCAATCAAAAGGGACCAGAGAGTGGGTTCTTTTTTAGGTGAACAGCAGTTGAGTGGATTAACTGGAGGTGTAAATGACTCCCTGAGTTAGCCAGGTCAGAATGGGGAAAGTGAATAGGTGGCTCAGTTCAACATTGTGTATAAAAACTAGCAAAACAGTTTTTGAGGTGAGCCACAGTTTTGAGCTGATTTCAACACAAATATTCCTTCCTAGTGACTTGGGATGCCCGGTGTTGTGACAGTAAGCATATTTTAGACAAAACTGGTAATGGGAATCGCATTGGTATTGCAACTGAACTTTATATTGCAATTGCTAAATTTTGCAAAGTGTAAATTGCGCATGTATTGTGTTTTCAGTATATTTTCTATCACTCTACTAAATCAGAAACCCTAAATCAGAGTCTCTTCAAGTAAGTAAATTTGACATTAATCATTATACCCTCCACACATGGAATATTTAAAAGAACCTGGTCAGACTATATTGAACTCTGAAACATGGCTTTGAGGGAAAGCCTTTCTTGTATTGAAAGCTTGTTTAAAGGAGAGGAAAGGTAGGGCTTAGCAACCTTCTTTCAGGATAAGGAAGGGGAGATGGGACAACAGTGGAGTCCTGCAGGGTTGGTGATGGAATTGGTTTTATTTAACTTCAGTAGTGACCTAGAAAAGAGAATGAACAATGAAACTTCCAAGCTTGCAGATGATAGACAGTAACCTCTAAAGTAAGCCAAAGTGTGCTAATGGCAAGGAAGTCTAAAAAACCTTATAAAACTGAAGAGAAAAAAGCAGCAGATGAGCCTCCATGTAGATAATCAATGTAAGCAATTTAACTCAGGAGAGATCAATCTAAAGCATGTCTAAATGATGCCAAACTCAAAACTGTAAGTTATAACACAGCAAGGAGACTGGATTGGCAATTCTGTGAAATGTTTTGTTCAGTATACCATCTGCTAACCCTACAACAGTGCTCAATATTGGGGTGGTTTGAGGGAATGGAAAGAATGACAAAGGGGCCATGCCACTGTGGTCTTCCTAAATAGTATCTAGGAATACAGTGGAGACAGACACTTACTAGGATGTGCACTTGTTTACTATATTTTTGATTACATGCAGATAACGTATATTGTTAGGTAGTAACTGAAGATTGACGGTAGGCTCCTTATGCAGTGGCAGAAGTCCAAACTTTGCAATGCTATTCCTTTGTATCTTGGATGATGAGGTTGTGAAACACAGTTGTTACAGCTGAACTAAAAGCCATGTAGGCAGTATGACATTTTCAGGTTTATAAACACCAGCATGAAATGTGGGCTCATCCTGACAATTGTTTTATCACAGCGTAAAATTAGTTCCCATTTGTTATCTGAACCATAATGATTAGCCAAATGTTCCTAGTCCATACTGAATGTACTTATTTATGTCTGAGTAAAAGATCATTTGTACATTTCCTTGGGCAAAGAGCATGCACACTTTCCAGTTACTGCAGTTGGCTTAATGAGCAGCTACTTGGTTGTGTACTAAACTTCCAATACCAAGCTGCTTTTCTGGACTAATAATCTTTGGGATATTTCATTAATATTCATTGTTAATTAACACTTATGGAACAGAGAAGGAAATGTGCATTCTAGCATGTTTTTTTTCATCATTCAGGTTCATTAATTTAATGTCCTAGTTTTTCAACTTTTTTTTCATAATATACTTTACGTATGAAGAACAATACATGGGAGAATTAATGTCCCATGAGATTAATTCTGATAAACAGCCTGATAAAAGTAAAAGTTTTGTCAAAATATCCTAAACAACTGTTCATATCCTCTCCGTTGTGACAAATCTTCAAGAGTTTCCCTGTACGATATTCTACTAAGCCATTGCACAGTAGCACTTTTTTTTTCCTTGCATTTATGTGATACTAACATTGCTGTATTTGTCAAGGTCTAAGGGATATCTTGTGGGAAAGACTTTATCTTCTGTTAGACCAGCTAATACAGCCAGAAAAAGTGAGCTTTCATATATACCAGTTCTTCCTGCCATTGGAAATCATATTGATATTTATAACACTTTTCCCCAAAAGTTTTTTTCATCTATACTTGTATGAAATGCTTAACAGAGGAATAGAAAAAAACAAAGAAAAAAAACAAACCCGCACACCTTCTCTGCCCCCTTCCGCCTCTCCAATTCCTTAGATTATCAATTAAAAACATTTTCTTTCCCCAAAACAGTTTTCCCCTCATGTGAATATTAGTTTCATTTAAAAAACTTTGAAAAAAAACAACAACAAAGCATTTGCAGTTCTTGATGAAGGATGAATCAGTAAAGTACTTTGGAAAGAAAAATTATATAAAGAATATTGAGAAAATGCCTCAAATATAGTACAATATAGTATCTGTCTTTAAATGTGTAGTAGAATAGATTAGATTATTTCAGCTGGAAGGGACCTACAATGAGCATCTAGTCCAAGTGCCTGACCAATTCAGGGCTGACCAAATAAAAGCATGTTATTAGGGGCATTGTCCAAATGCCTCTTAAACACTGATGGGCTTGGGCCTCGACCACTTCTCTAGGAAGCCTGTTCCAATGTTTGACCAATCTCTTGGTAAAGAAATGCTTCCTAATGTGCAGTCTAAACCTCCCCTGGCGCAGCTTTGAACCATTCCCATGTGTCGTATCAGTGGACACCAGGGAGAAGAGATCAGCACCTCCCTATCAACTTCTCCTCCTCAGGAAGCTGTAGAAAGCAATCAGGTTGCCCCTCAGCCTCCATTTCTCCAAACTAGACAAACCCAAAGTCCTTAGCTACTCCTCAGAGGACATTCCTTCCAGCTCTTTCATCACATTTGTTGCTCTCCTCTAGAGGCATTCAAGGACATTCACATCCTTCTTAAATTGTGGGCCCCAGAACTGCACAGAGTATTCAAGGTGAAGCCACACAAGCTCTGAATACAGGGGGATAAGCACCTCTTTTGACTGGCTGGTAATATTATGTTTGATGCACACCAGGATGTGGTTTGCCCTTGGCTGACAGGGCACATTGCTAACTCATGTTGAGCCTGTTGCTGACCAGCACCCCCAGATGCCTTTCTGCAGGGCTGCTCCCCAGCCATTCCTCTTAACAATTTATACTTATGCCCAGGATTACTGGGCGTAATTATGTGCAGAATCTAGTGTTTCAACTTGTTAAATTTCATCCCATTAATCGTAGCCTAATGCTCCAATCTATCTAGATCCCTCTGCGAGGCATCTTGTCCCTCAACAACACCTCTTAGTTTGGTATTATCAGCAAACTTGCTAATGGTGCATTCAGCCCTTCCATCCCTATAGTCGATAAATATGTTGAACAGAACTGGCCCTAGAATTGAACCCTGAGGAACACCACTGGTGACTGGCTTCCAGTCAGATGTAGCCTCATTCACTGCAACTGCCCTTCAGCCAGTTTTTCACCCAGCACACCAAAAACACTCTCATCCCAGAGTTGGACAACTTGTCCAGAAGGGTGCTGTGAGGGACAGTATCAAAAGCCTTGCTAAAATCGAGAAAAACTACATCTACCACCTTCCCTTAATCCACTAGGTGGGCGATCTTATTGTAGAAGACATATTCTCCACACAATTTCAGGGAGTTAAACCTCCTCGGAAAATAACTAGTGCTGTGCTATTACAGGAGAAATCTCTTCCTGTGCAAGGAACTGGCAAAGGACTTAGCTATCTTTTAGAATTTATTTTAAAATGAAAAAAATATATCTTGTGGTGATTCTCTGTAAAGACACATTTTTTATCCTTAAAGTATTGAAGAAAATAGTCTTCTGAGAAAAGGCAAAATTAGCGTAAGTTTTGTTTGTAAATTGAAATCTGGATAAAAATCTTGCTAGGTTTATACACTGCATTTCTGTTGCAGAAAAGGTCAGCTGTTGTTTTGGCTGACATTCTTAATATAGTAATATTTCACAGCTGGTAATTTGCAGCCAGTAATAGCCAGATGGTGCTTTTTCTAAGGTGAATTTAGGGCATTTTGACCAGTTGTAGATGTGAGACTCAAAACAGCAAAAAATCTCATAGTATTCTAGAGCGCTGTCTTTCTGGATTCAATAACATGTCTGATCACAGCCAAGATAAGGCATGTTTTACATGGTAGGCTGTAATAAGGGACCTATGATAATCAGGCATAACTAAATTGTTTTATTTCTGACCTCTGTCAGATTTAAACTTCAGCTCCCAGAGCTCATTGCTCTCCTGAGAATGCTTATTTTGAGATTTTCTGCAATTTTTGTAGCTATTTTGGCAGACTTTATTTTAAATCACTGTCTCATTATGCAAGATATCCCTGGTGCCTGTGCGAAACATTTTATGTTACCAGACACTAACATTATGAAATTTTGGAGAGCTGGGACAGGAGATAAAGGCATGGAGCTGAAAACACGTGTATCTCAAAAAAAACTGGTCCAAAAACAAAGTGTGGCAGGGTGACTAATGTATTTACTTTGTGTCTGCTTACCATATTCATGCGGCAAGATCATGTAATCCTAATTTTAAGGAAACCTGCTTGTGAAGAATGACTTTTTGTTACCGTATTCATTTCCAAGCCTGAAGTTTTTGTAATGGACAAGGGGTTGGTAAAAAATGATCTTAGTGGATTTCTTGCGAGTTGGTAGCCTTTTCTGAATATCACTTAAGAATTTGGCTTGACGTGGTAATCTGCCTGCAGACTGTATCAGAATTAGATCCATTTTAGAGTAAAGCAGACCTGAAACTAAGCAACCCTTAATGTTTTTATCCTTTAGGAACCTTGTGAAGTTGTATATATATTATTAAGTTAAAATGAGTTAAGTGGAATAATGTTGTTACTCTTGGATTTCAAGACAAAAATCCTCATCCTGGTGAAATATGTTACAGTCTTCAGAGGATTTTTTTGTCCAGTGAGCGAAAAATTTACCAACATACATCTGTAAACTTTCCTTGCAGTTGAGCTAATGATATATTCAGTAGCAGAAAGACAGAACATTGGACTATAGGGATCTGGTTGGAGTCCAGTCTCCCCCAGCTGTAGGCAACGAACCACATGTATTCTCTCATTTAGTGGGAGAATATAAATACCAAGGAGAGAAAGTATTGCCATTAATCTTAAATGGGATAGAAGTGAACAGATCAAGCAAAACATTTAAGCACAGGATTATGAAAATAATTCTTTTGTTTGTTTGGTTGTTTTTTTTTTGAGAAGGTAAAACTGCAGTAGAATTAATATTTGATGAGGCCTGGTGGGAAGTAAGGAAGATTAGTTATATCTAAAGCTGTATAGTACTCCTGTTGTTTATCTGAAAAGCATGCTTTATAGCTGAATAAGATTATTTCTTTTTTTCTTAAAATTGTTTTATTGTGTATATCCATAATATCTCTATATCTGTAATTTTTTTCAATAAAGGTAGAGGAACTTTTGAATTGTGCTTTTGGCCAAATGAGTGAAGACTCTTACCTAGTAAAGGTTATTATCTGAGGAGACCACAATTCATGCCTATTGTCACCCAAAAGACCCGAAGTTAGCATATTTGGTGTCCCCTCTGATATCAGCAGGGAGCACAACTCAATTAAGTGGTGAGAGCGTGCTTTATCTAGCAAACTTTTCTGTGTAACTTCCCTAGAATATCTAGTGAAAAAAAAACCCCTCAGATAGTAGAGTTTCATAAAGGTCTTTAGTTTATGGTGCCTGCCTTCCTGGGAAAGAGGTCAGCCAAAGTCACCTAAGCGATGCAGTTGGCATTCCCCTGCATGCTTTTCTGCAGAAAAAAAAAAAAAATATATTGGGGGGGGGCATTGGACATTTGGAAATGTCTTACAAGGACATTTATTTAGAGTATCTTAAAACTTACAGATTTTTTTTTTGTGAATATCTGCTTTTAACCAACCTTGTTTTCAGTGTTTCTTTTCTTTCCGATTTTAAAATTTAAGTAGTTATAGGCAGAAGCTCTGATATTGGTAGCCTTCTGTTTGGAACATAAAGTAGAGCTCAATGATGAAAGAAAACATTTTAAACCTGTATCCACAAAGGGAGATCATTGCATGATTGGGATCTAGGAAGATTATCTTGTTCTTAGATCAGTGGAAAACTAGATGTACTCTTAGAGTGTACCTAACAAGTAATGACTCAACATTCAGAGCTTCTTTTGGAAACTTAAGTGGCTGTAGGAGTTGTTTGGTAATATGTAAGGATACCTTTCCCACAAAAAAAATAATTTTCCAATAAATTACCAAGTGTTGAATAAATGTTTTCTTTCCTTCCACAAAATATCATACTGAGATCTTATGTTCCCCTCTTTAGCATCTGATGAAATTATACTGTGTCATTTTGCAATGATTCACTGGAGGAAGATGCCAATAAGCCAGGTCATGTCATCCCAATTACAATCAGATGCCATGTGTGAGAGAAGAGGAGAGACAAAAAAGTTACTGGAAAATGTGATATTTCCCAGGGGGAAATACAATAGCATTGTTTTGTATGACACTTGCATTACTCTCCCCCCTCCCCCTCAGTTTGTGTTTAGACACTGCTGAATGACTGTTTCCTGCAATACTGAGACGGGGGAAGAAATGCATGGCTGGAAGACAAAGATTTATAAGCCAAAAACTACAGGTAACTTAGTGTTTCTGTAAGTAAATGTCTAGCCCAGTGGCACCCCAGTGAGGGTCAGACCTTTGAGGTGAAGTAGACATCAGAATGAAGTGAGTTGTCCTACAGGATACGTAGGACAGAGAGAGATTACCAGCAGGAAAAGAACAAAATCTATTTGTACCTCCAGGACACTTTGTTATAAATTTGATCCATTTGTGCTTCTAAAAGGTTGTTTAAAACCCTAATTAGCAACAGGAAACTAGAAGGGCTTGAACTGCAATCTATTGTTTTGTTTAATGTGGAATGTGGTGAATCTTGCCCAAAGCATCAATGACAGCGGTACGAAAGCTGCTTGTTCTGTGTATAATAAAGTGAAATGTGTGTTGCCCTTAACCTTATCTTTTCCCCCAAGTCTTTAACTTAAAGAACTAATTTGAACAAGGCAGAATTCATTCATTTTACCTAACTATAGCCTAGGAGGAAGATGGGCAAAATTGCTAATATCTGTGTCTCTAAATGTGGAGTTGCTATTTGTACAAAGACTGTCTGAGCAGAAGTACTCTTAAAACTACATCCTGCGTGACTACATTTCTTAACTACAGAAGACAAAATGCAGAGAGTGGATAACACAAATTAACATATATTTTAATCTTAAACAAAAGTAACAGTATTATCTGGATGTAAAAGCTAACTGTGAGTAATTAACAGACTTCAGAGGATTTTATATAGCTATTTTTCACAAATGTTTTGTTAAGAAATCAGACGGAGGAGGGAGGGAGCAAAATACAAGTTGTTGCTATAGGGTATTTAAAATTTTATTACTGCTCTACTGAACTGACCAACTATTGAATCTCTTTGAAATTCTTTTTCTTTGATTAATAGACACTTAAAAGCTCATTCTGGAGATTTTGGAAATATCTATATGTAGGAGGACCAAAGATACTAGTACCTAAAGGAAGAATCTATGACTGGAAAACTGTAGAAGTCAGTCCTTTACTTTGTGCAGTGGCTGTGTTGGGTTTTGTGGGGATTGGTTGGGGTTTTTTGGTTTAATATGTGTATATATATGTAAAATATAGAATATATATAAA